>CM074509.1:21376671-21392730 GCA_037389245.1 Oryzias sinensis | reverse complement strand
GTAGCTGAGAACATATAAACCAATAAAATTGTCCTTCCTGTCTGAGCTGGTCATTTCTGTGGAATCAACCTGGAATATAAAAAGAGGAAAAAAAGAAAAATAACTGTTTTATCTGAATTATTTGTAAAATTCAGCAATTAAAATTTACCAATGTTCTTACCTGAGAAAATGCAGATTTCAAATTCTTTTGCAAATTTGTCAAATGTCTTTGAGTTTAAACGATCCTTATTGTGTTCAAATATTTTTCAAAAGTTATTTTTTATGTTTAGAGGTATAATATGAGGAGGAAAAGTAAGATTGCAGTACAGTAGGTGCTCCGGACCATTTTCAACACATTTTCCGCTCAAAAGTTGATATTTTTCTTTCTATTTTTCATTGTCTGGAGTAACCTGCATAACAGTGAAGTTAAATTGTGTTAAATTAATTTGTCAATAAAAACACACACAGTGTTCTTTTTGTTGTCTACAAGACGTTAACCTTCAAGTTTTCCAATGTATGGATGGTCTCTTTCTGTTAAACATGGATCACCTTAGTTATATTGATTTCTTTAACATCTTTTTGTATAGAAATACATTAACCGCAACAATAACAAATATTCTCTAACATGTTGTAACTCCTTAACTGTTTACATGGGGACATTTTCTATATAATATTGGCCATGCACCAATATGCAACACATTTGTTAAGTGTTGCATAAAAGCACACAGCCTCTTTTCTCTGCTGATTTACGTTCAAAGGCTGCTTTTCTGGAATTACGTTCATTACATCAACAGTGGAAAAGTTACAACAGTTCAATGAATGTCAACACTGGAGCAAACACTCTGGTGTGAAACCAGATGAATTACTATTAGGTTGTTTTTTTGTTTTATTTTTTACTTTGTTGGAAGATGCATTTTTTAGCAAAGCACTAACAGTATTGAGTAGGGGTGAAAAGTTAAAAAGTTCCTTCTCCATCGGAATTTTTCTTTGCTTTTGCATGTTTTCAGTATGTGAAGCTGTTCACCACTAGAGGGCGGTAGTTCCTCACAGACATCCAGCTGATGATGGGCTAGAAAAAAAATCACCTTCAAGGCATTTTAGTCTTGAGTAACACCATCAAATGTTTTTAATTTGGAGAGAAAAGAAGAGTGTCTATATATTTATGACCTGCAGCTTATTCCTTATTACATGCTGCACACATTAACCTGGAAGAGCGACCTTTACATCCTTAACCCATAAGAACCAATGGTGACATCAGTGTTGTTTCTCTTTCGGCTTTACCCATCAGGGGTCGCCACAGCGAACGAGTCGCATGGTAAACTTGGCAATGTTTTACGCCGGATGCCCTTCCTGACGTAACCTTCTCAAACCAACCGGGCTTGGGACCGGCACAGAAGTAGAGAAGGGAACAGGGAGCAGCCCGGATTCGATCCCTGGTTTCACAGACAGAAGGCACCGCAAACCAGCACGAGCTAAACCAGCTCCCAATGGTGACATCAGTGTAATAGAAAAATATCAGAAACATGTTGGTTTGTGGTATATTCCACATCATTTTATCTTTAGGAGAAATAGGTCTTTGTTCTTCTGGATTAAGAAGATTCCAGCATCTAAGATTCAGGGTTATCTGACTGTTGAAGACGATGGGAACTTAAGCAGCCAACTGTCATCACACCATCTATCAAATCTACAGAAAAATGATAAGGAAGACCAAACACAGAAAAGTTGAAAAGAATGCAGAAGTGAGCAGAATAATTTCAGAAAACCTTTTTGACCATACTCTTATCTATAAGTTTGACTCATTGAGCAATCACATAATCATAGTTTATTGTCCTTTACCTCTGCAATACTTCCATTTAGAACTGGGCATTATGGCTTTTTTTTAAGCTTCATATTTATTATACCAATATGATATCTCAACGCTAATTTCTAAACCTTATCTAAAATCCACTGAAACAGTTGATGTTTTCAGCAAAAGAACATGTCCATCCACATAGCCTTCGCATTTGTTAATTCCCTGCAGGTATTTATACATTTAAAGATAAAAGGCAGCACATTTTTACAAATGTTTGAATATTTGTGGATTTTTTTTTGTCGACACTTTGTTAATGTAAACATGTTTGACTCTCCACAGGGTTTCTTCATTCTAGTGTTTGGCACCTTGTTTGATTCCAAGGTAGGTTGGGTCAGAGGGGGGCGTATAAAGACAAAACAAATCACATCATTTTGCTATCAATGAAAAAATGTGTGTGCGTGTATGTGTGTTTGAGAGGGTGTGTGTGTGCATGTGTGTGTGTTTATGTAGGAATGTATATATTGAGGGGGGAGGGTTGTGTGTACTAAGGGGGTAGCAGTTAAAATTGACGGGTAGGGCACTAAGGGGACATCTCCTGATTACTCACAGTGATGTCCCCTCACCCTCCCCACCAAGGGGGCCTAAATGTCTAAGGTGCGGTTAAAATTGGCGGGTAGGGTGCTAGGAGGACATCTGCTGCTTGTTGGCAGTGATGTCCAGGCAACCCCCCTACCAAGGGCCCTACATGTCTAAGGTGCAAATAAAACCAAAAGAAGGGGGGCCACTCCATATGGCAACCATGGGAGGGGGGCCACTGCCAAGTAGTGGAGGCACGTCTTCTTTTGGTGGATTAGTGACCCGACTCCGTGGAAGAAGAAGTAAGTCAGTTTTCATTCAAAATCTGTCCTTTTTATAAATCTCAATTACTCAACTGTTTTGTTTTTGTTTCCTGGGGCCTGTTTCACAAAGGAGGTTCAACCAACTCTGAGGTCAAACCTGAACTCTGAGTTGGTCAATCGAGAGATTGACAACTCTGAGTTTTCAGTTTCAGAGCAGCTGATCCGCGTTAGATCAATCAACTCTGAGTGGAGTGATTCGGAGGTGAGCGTGCGCACCGCGTCTATAAGAAGCCATTATCAATGGAGCGCAGATATCACGAGTCATCTAACAAAAATGAAAAATAAAACTTAAGTTATAAAAATAAAAAAAAAAAGATATCACGAGTCATCATGGCAACCGTGAAAAAAAGAGGTCTGCGTATTTTTCTCCAGCTGAACTTGACGTGCTGCTGCAGAGTTACAGTGAATATGAGCAGATATTCCAGAAGAAAAGCAACACCGCTGCATCTGCAAAACAGAGACAGTTAGTGTGGAAAACATAGCTGCTCAAGTTAATGCCTAAGTTTGCATTTAAATCATTGTTATAAAATATTGACTGTAATAACTTTTTAAATAGCGTAAGGAGTGAAATAAAAAATGGTGATATTAAGGTGTACTTTTGAAGTGTCATTCCTGGTGTAAATGCATGAAATGCTGCATAGTGTACAGAACCAATCTGGGGGGGGGAAATACATTTAACGTTGGTAATGTTTAGAGGACTTTTTTGTTAACCTTCCCCTCTAGCAAACGTTGGTCAGTTTAATATTAATACATGCAATTGTGTTTTTAAAAGTGAACTTTTGTCTACTGTTGAACCTTTCGCTGCGCGAAGACTTCTCCTTTCCTTACCTTCTCCGTCCTCCTCATCCGTGCTCACCCCCCCCTCCCACCATCTGCACCTGCAATCGCCCCTCCCCTTGTCTCTCGTGGCTCGCACCCCGCTCAGCACACACACGCTGCAACACTACCCTTGTATTGATCAAGTGGTATAGGTTTATATGAGATTAAGAAAGTAAGCAGTGCTAGAAAATTGTGTTTCCAAAAAGTAATTGTTACATTAATCTAATTCAATGTCCCTGATTTCATTTTCATGTAGATGCAATCCTGCAGGAAGTAAAAGAACATGGCAGCAGCTAAAAATGAAGTATAAATATATTTGACATATGAAACATCTACATAGCAAGACGTAATGTTGTTTTCATTTTATATATGTGATTGACTGCAACGAAAAACGGTAACGCTCAAACAAAAACGTATGGGGAAATGACAATACATCGAGTCGAGGTCTCAAAATCCTCGCACGACGTAAATATAATTCTCTATGAATTAATGCAGCCTCCTCGTCTATTGGGTCCTCCAAAAAAGGACAAGCCATTCTTGTCACTTGTCTCTGTGTGACGGAAATGTGGGCAATGAAGGTTAAAGCGACAAATACCGCTTCGTCTTTAAAAAGGGGAGGGGACCGGCAAAAACTCCGAGTTTGGAGAATAAAACCTGCTCCCGACCAGGTTAGGTTCACAGCATAAGTAACCATGGATACGGACTCCGAGTATAAGTTACCTCTCTTTCAGAAACGGGTTTGACTTACTCTGCTTTCTCTGGTTTGACAAACCTCCGATTCTGAAACGGAAAACCCAGGGTTTCCCTGATTTCCGGGTTTATGAACTCAGAGTTTACACTTAACCTCCTTTGTGAAACAGGCCCCAGATGTTTACCAGGTTTCCCAGCCCAGGAGCAACGGCAACAACAGCGGTTCCTCAGAGTCATACAGCATGATATAAATCCTGACAGTAATGCATATGCAAGAAATAAGAAGAAAATATGTCTTATCCTAAGTCTAAATGAGATGTGCAAAATTAAAATTAAGTGCAATATTTTTTTTTCAATGTGAACTCTTGTGCAATTCTACTCTGAAGAACATCTATTCAGTTTTTTGTGAATTTTGTGACTTGTAATCCTTTTTGTCCTTTTATGCAGAAAATAATATCATGTAAACAAATAACTTAAACTTAGTGAAAGTTCTATCAAAGCTACATTAATGTAAATGAACAAATGTAAATGATAAAACAATGTAAATATAAAAAAATTTAAAGGAATTGTTGTGTTCTTAATGAGGTGGTGATGCACAGATTTTCAACTGTTTAAGCTTCAAGATGACTGTGAAGCCAGAAACAACTGAATAATTTAACGATGTATGTGAAAAATAAAAATACTTAAACTACTAACTGCTGTTTAAATATGATAGTCTGAGCTTAGTACAGATCTGCTTTGATTTTAATGTTTATTTTGCCTCTACTAATGAAGATGTAAATGACTGTTTGGCCTTTGGGTACCTGGGCTGTCTCTCAGGGGTAAACTCCAGGTGACCAGATGGAAATTTGCCTCATTGGTCTACCGGCCAGCCAGCTGCCTGAATGACGGCATGACAAGCAAAAGAGCTCTGTGGCAGAGCTAGGAGCTGTGTCCGGTGAATCGTATGGCAAAGCAGCAAGCCTAGGTATCAAAAATCTTATGATATTTTTCTTATATTCATTGAGACAATAATAAATGGATCATTCTTTTCTTTTTCCTTTCTTGAACGAATGTGGGTCACAGAGACACGGAAGTTACCGCTGAAAGCAGTTCTTGTGACCGGACGGAGAGCATACTGGTGTTTATGAATGACTTATGACGTGAATAATTATTGCGTTTGCACGACTTAATTATCTTGTGGGTACGGAATATTATGTCGTGCGAACAAGATATGAATTTATGGGAACAAGATATTAATCTGTGGGAAGGAGATATATTTTAAGTTTTTAATGTCAGGACACGGGACCGTACCTTTGTAAAGTTTAACATCAGTAAAAGAATGAAAACATCTTTGCAAGTAAAACCAATAAAAAGAGAGAAAAATACTGCATCATATCTAACTGACAGTTTACATTTTAAAGCCATAAAGTTTTTCTCTTTAATTATAGATCAGAAAAATAAAAAGGACGCTGCTCCATCATACCAATTTGTCCTCATTTATTTCATTTCTGCATTGTAGTGGACTATTTGGAAAATTCACTTAGACATAATTGAAGTTTTAGTAGAGGATATTTTTCATTTTAAAAAAAGTGTTTTGTTTTCTACGACAGAGTTTTAGGGCCACCAAAAAATAAAAATAGTAAAATTAATAGATTTTATCTGATAAAAACTCATAAAAAACTCATCATAAAAAGTCATAGATTAACAAGGAGAAGACACCGAAGTTGTCTGTTTATCGGAGCCTAGCTTGAAGATTAAATATGTGGAGCCTTTTGTGAAGTTTTATTTCCGGATTATTATACGTTTAAAACAAAGAAATTCTGAACCTTTTGACGACTCAAAATCAGATTATTGTCAGTGAAGCCATCTTTCCGGCGTTCGGTGTAGGAGTCATAAATAAGGAGCTCAGAGACACGTTTGGGTGTAGAGGACCGCTGCAGCCTTTATTCTCCTTTTCATTCACATAACCTGGGGCCTCATTTATAAACGTTGCTTACGCACAAAAGAAGGCGTACGCCACTCTCTACGCAATAGTTGAGATTTATAAAAAGCAACTTGACGGGAAAATGTGCGGTCCTCCACGCAAGCTCTGACCCAGGCGTACGCACAAAAACGGGTGAAATGAGAAACGGCGACACCGTCGGCAGATGGAAGAAACACGTGAAAGTGAAAATGACAATCCTGCCTCTCATAAATAACATGAAGACTTCACAAAGCAAGTCTTACAATTAACAGCTACACGAACACCCGTTTGATCGATCAGCAGTGACACAAACAAAAAAAAAAATCAAATGAAAATTACAACAGAAATTCAAATGAACACATATTTGGAAAAAGAAAAGTGAAAAATGTTCTACAATATTGGCATGTAGTGCAATTCATCCTCAAATAATATAGTTAACAGAACGAAATAATGTACAAAACTCATATTCTCGTTAATGTGTCCGTCTGGCGGAGCAGATATGCGGGCGGACGGACGGACAGATGTATTAATTGTCCACTGGGGAAAGTTGTTTTCATAGTAAAACATTTCTTCATAAGCTATGGAATTATGGTATTCATGCATATGCCTTTAGTTTGTTTTATTCTAGATATAACCATGTATGGCGTATGTCTCAACCATTCAGAAAGCCACAAGAAATTACATTTGCGCGGAACAATTTCCCATTTCCACGTGGATTATTAACGACATCTGTAGCTTGTCAGATGTAATTAAATGGAGGGAAATAAAATGCTCCATCACAATGCGTAATGACGCACAATGGCTGAACTTGCGCTCTTAGAAGATGTGGCAAATGGAAGAATTCGGAGTGAACGCATCTTTAGACAGCAAGAAGACTTGCTGGCAAACGAGGACGAGTGGCTTGTGAGCCGGTTCCGACTTCCTCGAGCCGTCCTGTTGGACCTCTGTGGGCTTTTGGGCCCGGCGTTACAGAGGAGCACTCGGAGGAACCACGCGTGTCACCCGGTGCATCTGGCGCTCCGGTCCCCCCCGCCCCGATGGACCCTCGATGGAGCGTACAGCATTTACGGCGTCTGCCACCGTTTGCTGCTCACGTGCCTTTAGCATTAGTAATGCCCACACTGTGCCCTCCAAACAACACTTTTCTCCTCTTTTCCACCTCGCCAACGATAACTTCCACTTCACATTGAGTGAAGTTACGTTTTCAGTTTTGTGCGTGGAGCTGAAGAACCAACCAATCACAGTGGAGTATGTGACTCTTGGGGGCGGGACTTTGACCGGGCTTGAAAGCAGGAGAACATTTAACTCAGGTAACCTGTCAGCCCCCTGGGAGCCGGTTTAGCTCGTGCTGGTTTGCGGCGCCTTCCGTCCGTGAAACCAGGGTTTGAATCCGGGCTGCTCCCTGTTCCCTTCTCCACCTCTGTGCCGGTCCCAAGCCCGGTTGCTTTGAGAAGGTTGCGTCAGGAAGGGCATCCGGCGTAAAACATTGCCAAGTTTACCATGCGACTTGTTCGCTATGGCGACCCCTGATGGGAGAAGCCGAAAGAGGAAGAAGAACCTGACAGGCCCCTCCCCGGACCACATTATGGAGTTCCTTACTTTACTTTTTAGAATGTATCTAAATCCATGCAGTCAGTGGTGAACTTTTCTTTGGGCCGCACAGACCGGGAGGAGGGCTGAGGTTATGGTTACGGTTAGGCGCGCACAGCGTATTAACCCCAACACGGGTCTCTCCGCTCCCGCAGCAGATGGGTCGCTGCGGAGAATAAATGTCCCACGCCGACATGCGTGACAGCTAAAGGGGCTTTAGCATTAAACACCTGCGAGCGACAACACGATGTAGTCTTAGACACACTGAATATACGTGGGGAAAATGCAACGATAGACGTGAGATGAACCAGCGCCGCGCCTGGATCCGCAAGGGGGGGTGTGTGAAACGGAGGCGAATCTGCAGCGAGACTGAAGGAGAACAGGAAGTTGGAACATTCAATTTAGTTTTAAAGTACCTCTCCCCCTCAGTTTGATCTGTGTTTTTATATCTTTTATATTTATTTTAATGTTTTGTAATGTATGTAGCCTTTTTCAATCAATAGGTATTTTAAATTATTTTAATTGATCACTCAACTACAAAAACCGTTAAGACAGATTTCCCATAATGCATTGTTTTGTAGTATTTTGCGGTTTGCAGTCAGTGCAGTACTAAGTTTCCAGCTGCGTTCGCTCAGGTTGGCGCCTTGCTCCCGCCCCTTTCTGGTGATATTTTTGTGATGATTGACAGGTAATGTTGGAGCAAAAACATACGTCACACACCAGGTGATCTGATGCCGTGTTTCGTCCACCTGGGTGATCTCAAACACGCTTATTGTGCATCTTGGCTGCACATATTTGGTGCCACCAACATGAATTTCCATCCATTTTTTATGAAAATATAGGAGTGACTGACCAGCTGCTCTACAATAACTTGTGACCAGAGTTTAAATGTGCAAAAAGTCATAAGAAAAAAAATCAAACAATGGTTTCTGAATTTTGTTTCTCCTTTACTAATTTGTGTTTTAAAAAGTAAACTTAAAAAATAAAAAAATTCGACACAGATTCAAAATAGGGAGCAGATCCTCTCTGACGACTCCACCTTCAATTTCAATAAGTCCAGTCCAGACTTAATGAAAATCATCTTCATCAACACTGAGGGTCTCAGCTGTTTGGGAGGAAGTGCTGCCAAGTGTCCATCAATAAGAAGAAGTCAACAGAAGTCGTGTTCAGGAGAACCATTGATGGATTTACAGAACTGTAGAATTGGAGTCTTCTTTTGTTTTTAATAGTTATAACTCAACAGTGTTAACTGAACTGTGTTAATAAGGATGTTTAAATGAGAAAACAGCAAATATAGAAGACTAAATGAACAGAAATGTATTATGATTTATTTACTTTTATTTGAGTTTTATGAGTACATTTTGTACTCTGTACTTTGTATAGTATAATACATGTTCCGTACAAATTTACTGGGTCTCAGACACTCACAAGTTGCGTGTGTTGAAGTTGCGGCCCTCCCTCAGCTAGACCCCGCCTTCAGTGGCCCCCAGGTAAATTGAGTTTGAGACCCCTGGTCTAGAGGGTCTAGATGACCCAACTCCCAATGTTAAAGTGCCTAGGATAGCACAAGGGTTAAGGATCAGCATCTGTCTATAGCATGAGCCTCTTTTATGCACTGAAAGCGTGAAAAATAGAAGCAAAAAGGAGTTTTTGATTTAAACAATGAAAAGAAAATGGCTTCAAATCTAAAGTTTGGTGTTTTTTGATAACCCAACTTTCATCTTATTTTCTTTTGCCTGGTGGTTAATTTAAAAACTATTTTCATATTTTATAAAGATAAACAAGACGACCTTTTAGCTTTGAAATGATTCTACAAAAATAATAATTCCATCTTATTGTTTTGCCCGCTGGTTCTTCTAAAAATTATTTTCAGATTTTATAATGGTAAACAAGACTATTGACTTTTTAGTTTTAAAATGATTCTACAAAAATACTTGCAGAGTGTTTGTTGTCACTAACGAGGTTTTCTGGTTCTGGGATACCTGTGCCATGACTTCATATTTAGAAGTTTGGGATTGATCAAAGCATTACAACAGTGTTCTCTTAATGATGCTTAATTATTACCCAAAAGCAGCGAAGCTCTGTTCCTGCAGCTCTGCTCTTTCCTTGTAAAAGGGTGACTGTTTTTGTAGAACGTATTTGATTAAAAAGGAAATCCAAAATAAAAAAAAACCTACAGAATCACTTGGTTTTATAATTGAAACTGTATCCTGTTTGAAAATCTGGAATAAAATTTGAAAAAACCTTCCAACCAATACAAAATAATTACATTCAATACTTGTTTCTCAATAATCTCAAGGATCGATTTTCAGATAAACCACCAGAGCAGGTCCTCAAATATGAACAGACACTTCCTGGGATGCTTTTGGTTGTAAGGAGGCGGAGCAACAGAACAGAGGTGACTGAGTTTGCTGCTCACATTCATTTAACACTAAACGTGTTCAGGTGGAAGTTTGCTGTGACACCAAAATCCCATCACAAGTTTAAGATTACTGGAATGGTGAGGGCTAAAACCAATTTTTAAAATGCACAGAGCTTTTGGACAAAGGCTATATAGCAGCTTCATCAATTAGAAAAAGGTAAGTGAACATTCTGTTTTTATAATGCTCTCCTAAAATATTTCTGTTTCTAATGCACATTTAATTAGTAAACTAAAGCATAGAGGATTCAAAAATCAAGAAATTGGTTTTTCTATAAAAGATCAACAAAAACATAAGCAAACACGAGAGAGAAAAAAACCCAAGAAAAAAGCCACAAGCCAAGAAAACACTAAAATATATTTTGTTATTAGCATTCTTAAAACACTGGTGAGATTTTTTTTAAAAACTTTCAAAGTATAAATAAATTACAAAATAAAAATAAAAACATGATAGTATCAGTTAAATATAAACAATGAAAATATATCTTCACATTTTTAATCAGATCAAATAGAACCTGAAGTTTTATAGTGACATAAATGCCAGAAAATGATTTTATATTTTCTAGAACACAGTGAGGCTGTGGTGCAGAGGTCCGTCCAAGTGTCATTGGGCAAGACTCTGAACCCCACATTGCTCCTGGTGGTTACAGGTTAGTGCCATAAATGTGCATGTATGTGTGAATGGGTGACCGGTACTATAAAGCACTTCAAGTAGAAAAGTGTCATAAAAGGATACGCCATTTACCATTTTTATTTAGATCAGTTCTCATTCTCACACAAATTCTCCAAATAGATTAGTTTTATCATATCATATTTGGGATTTTATAAAAAAACTAATATAAACACATTACATGGACTCAATTTGTGCTTATCTTCGACATGAAACAATCGAATGAGGAATTAATTGAAAAAATAATGAGCAGTTGAGGCGGCACTGTGGGGCAGTGGTTATCGCTCTTGCCTCACAGCAAGAAGGCCTCCGATTCAAGTCCTTGCTGGGGGATCTGAAACAGAATATCAATATCAAAGGGGGACCTTTCTGTGTGGAGTTTGGATGTTCTCCCCGTGAATGCGTGTGTTTCCTCCGGGGGCTCCGGCTTCCTCCCACCATCCAAAAAAACATGCGTCATAGGTTAATTGGTCACCCTAAAATTATCCATAGGTGTGAATGTGACAGTGCGTGGGTGTGTGATTGTTGACATTCTACCCTGCAGACTGGCAACCTGTCCAGGGTGTCCACTGGCTTCGCCCACAAGTGGCCGGGATAGGCTCCAGCAGCCCCGTGAGCCCGAAAGGGACAAACAGATTAGAAAATGAATGAATGAGCAGTTGACAAATTGAAAGGTGAAAGAAACGAACCATTACTCCAACATAAATGTGCCATTGAGGTGCTAGAGTTATGGTTGGACTGAGTCCAAACTAAATGACTCATTGTTTTTGCTGACATATTGATCACTGACGTGTTTATAAAACAACCAAAATAGAGAAGAAGACATCAGGGAAAATCAAGCAGTGAAGCACAGTAGTGGTGTTATAATGGTGTGGTTGGCTGTATAGACAGGGTTAAGTTAAAGACTGGCTTTTTGGGGAAACCTGTTCTACATGTCACAGCTGCTTACTGGGACTTTTAGTGGTTATTATGCAAACTGTAATGATTGCCTCAGGCAAAGTAACAGGAAATGTAAAGGCATTGCAAAAAGGGAGCTCCTTACAATAATGACGCCTCGAGCACATTCAAGTCTCAAATAGTTTAGAATACGGAATCGTCTGTTTAGGATCCTGTGGTTGATCAGGCAGGGAAACAGATTAGAGCCTGTAAAAGATTTGAATACCTGTGTTATGTAGAGATGTTAATGAAAGCTATTAAATGTGAGATATGTAGTGAATTTTACAGGTCATAGACAAGACAGAGACTTCAGTCACTATTCCTGAGAAGAAGAGCATTGGTTCTTTTTGGTCTTTCTGTCCATCCCAAACTTGGTATTCTTCGTGCCATCAGACTGTGGAATATTGCTTGGTCATAATGTTAAATATTAAACCATTAACACCGGAGCTGTCGCTGGAGAGGTCTAAATGACATTCACTGTTTGACATCCCGTAGATTTTTTGACTCCTTACTCGTCCTGTCCAACAGCTGAGCAAACAGATCAGAGCTGAAGGCTTCTTGTGTTGGACAGATTTTACTAACAATGGGGATTATGAATCTTCCAGCAAACAAGGTGTATATTTGAATAAAAAATAGATTGGTCACATTGTCATTCTGCTGCTAATCTTCTAAACCACAGTAGCAAAAGAGCGCACGTCATTCCAGATTCATCAGGCTTTCACTGGCTTACAATTCATGAGAATCCAGTGATCTTCCTTTAGAGTCCTGCACAGTCAGATTGCTCATTTTATCAATGACATCTTACATTTCCACAAACTAGGAATGTGCCGACATACAGTAATTCTTTCCGGCTGATACCAAACAACCAACATTTCCCCTCCAACTGTGGCCGATAGATGACATTTGCTGATACCGATGCTTAAGTGTCTACATAACACAAAGATAAGATTTCCTGTTTGTTTCTTCATTAGAAATGCACATCTTTTCTTTTACTGAACAATCGTATTGTACTTGACCTTTTCTACATACAGAAAGGGATCTCATAGGAACAAGTATCTCTTTAAAACTTTGAAAGTATATTTGAAAACATTCAGAGCATTTATTGACTATTGGACACAACAGTAAACCATAGGCCTTCCGTTGGCAGGGATCTATGAGGAACAACATGTTTCCCTATTGAAAATAGCATTTATTTATTAATAATCTAACATTCATCAATAAGCATGTGAACATTCAGAAAAAGGCCTCCTGGAAATGTTCTCAGGGAACAAAATGCTAGTTGCTGAACCTGTTTTATTACTTTCCGATGAATTTCTGCAGAAATGATTTGAAAATTCAAATTCTTCAGTTTTTGCACTCGCTCGTTGGAGCAAAGAGAGTTAACATTTTATCGTAGAAGACAATCTAGAAACAACTGGTGATCGGGCTTCTTTCCCCGTTTTAACACAGAACTGTTCCCTTTGTGCTTTCAGTCTAAATGCATGAAACCCGTAAATGTTTGTAGGAGGAAATCTGAATTTGTGGACATGTGAGAAAAATGCAGAATCCCTTTTGAATGTATTTAAAATTTTCCATTTAGTTTGTTCCTATAGTAATAAAAGTTATCAGAGAAGGAACACATTTAATATTCTGTCTGTTTCATTTCTGTCTTAAATTTTTGGGATTGTCCGTCCTGGCAGTAGTTTTTTCTTTCCCTGAAAAGAAAAGTAAATTGAGTGAGTTTTGTTAGGTTTGTTATAACTATTCTTAATATTATTGTTGTAGCTATAACCAGAAACATGTAGAATACATGTGAAAAAAATGACATTTAGGACTAAAGTTTAACAGGGTTTTTTCAGCACTTCCTTCCAAATGCCATCTTGGTTTTTTTCAGTCTAGCAGCCTCATGTCTTTGTGTTAAACATGTCTGCATTTCACTTCCTTTTAGTCTTCCTTCGAAAGCAAATCTAATCACCTTTCCATGGTAAAATCTGACTTTGAAGCTAAACTTAAAAAACACATTAAAATGTTGATTATAAGAAAATCCATAAACGCATAAAGATTGTAAAACTAACAAACTACAAAGTCAGTTTCCTTTGTTTTCATGTCTTGTTTTACTTTTTTTACTTTTAGCAATACGAAGCCCATCAAGACGACTGTTGTCGTGAATTTGGGCTATACAAATAAAGTTGAATTGAATTAAATTGAATTTCAAGTGATTCATTAAAGCCTTCGTCTCAACTACCCTTACGGGACCTAAGGTGCAAATCCAAATAAGGCGTGCAGATGACCCCTATAAAATATCAAGGTTGTAGACCACTCGGCAAGCCCACAGAGTGAAAATTGTCATGCACATTTTTTCTATGACCATGCTGTGGGCAACAGGTAGTAGCTAACACTTCTACAACATGTGAGGGTAAGGATGAAGTAGGTGAAACGGTGTCATGTTGTATACATTTTTCATTGTTTAACTCCATCAACACGAATCCTGTGGACTATGTTAGTGCTGTACAGGTAAAAAAGTATGCACTGTCTGACTGTTATAATTAAGACAATGTGTTTGTCCGGACATCCTACGGACGTGATATGGGCACTGAGGTATCACCTCTACACCCCACGCTTGCAGCATTTGCGTGCGGTCAGTAAGAAGCCAGCGTGCACATCTTACTAACGACTAGAGTGTAGCATTAGTAAGTAGTAAGTAAATAAGTTTTATTTATATAGCGCCTTTCAAAGATAAAATCCTAAAGCGCTGGGCAATTAAAAGCATATAATCCAGTAAAAACACAGAGACAATCAATTAAATATGATGTAAAGATAAACTAAATTGAAGAAAATAAACGTAGAATAAAAATAACAATGAAACCAGTTAGCTAAAAGCATTTTTGAATAAAAGTGTCATCACTTGACTTGTAAAAGAATCAATGGTGTCGGCCACCCGAGGGACAAAGGGAGGGCATTCTAGAGTCTGGGGGCAATTGCCTAGAACGACCGGTCACCTCTGCTTTTATATTTGGACTTAAAAATCTTTAAAGATTTTGGTCTGAGGATCGGAAGGCACGGCCAGAAGCGTAGGGACAGAGCAGAACTAATCAGTATTTTTGGGGTCGGTCCATTTAAAGCTCTTTAGGTTAAAACTAACATTTTAAAATCAATACGGCACTTGATTGGGAGCCAGTGCTAGGAGGATAACATGGCACTGTACAACATCATCCCCGTCACGTCACGTCCATTTGCCTTACAAATATTTCACGATACACTTATCATGCACACGACAATGGTACATTCTGTTTTTCATGATGTCCCCTGCCCTCCTTTAATGATGCAGCCCCCCCCCCCTCTCTACAACCCTGGACACCCAAAAATCTGCAGTGTGTGACTAAGGCTTTAAGAGTTCCCTTGAAATTTTTATTGATTGATTTCATTTTTCGAAGGAATGGCAAATTTAGGTAGAAGCTGGATCCTATCTGTTCTACTGGTGACGTCACTTATTTTGGAAACAAAGACCTCCACTGACTTCCCAGTTCTGGTTTCACAAGTAAGCAAATTTTTCATTTTATCGAAACAAAAACATGTAAATGTTTGTTTGTTTTGTACAAACCCCGTCTTTTGTTCCAGGAAGCCGACCATGAACAGATTCCCCCTCACAGGAGGAAGAGGAGCGACAGTGAGTTGGACATTTACCTTTTTGTAAAAATCGGCAAAGTATTGACTTAAAAAACATTCCATTCATTCATTTGTTTTCTACCGTTTTGCCCCTTTCGGGGTCACGGGACTGCCGGAGCCTATCCCGGCCACTAGGAGGCGAAGGCAGGGTACACCCTGTACAGTTCGCCAGTCTGTCCTAGGGCCACAATCCCACACACATTCACTCTCACACTCACACCTAGGGACAATTTAGAGTTTCCAATTGACCCCTGAAGCGTGTGTGGAGTCTGCATGTTCTCCCCGTGCATGCGTGGGTTCTCTCCGGGGACTCCGACTTCCCCCCACTGTCCAAAAACACCATTCATAGGACTTAAAACACAAACAAACATAACTCCGTGTTTACTTATTTTTGGCTTGATAACACATTTGTGCAAAGAAGTATTACTGCAGATTCCCTAACCTTTAGATAACTGTTAAAGTCCCACTCTAACTTTAGTCTAATCGTTTTTTTTAAGTCTTTCCAGTGGTCTTTCAATTATGATTATGCAGTTTTTCAGATTAAATTAAAAAACCTGTGTCGTTTTTTGCAGAGCGTCAGTTGTACATTGGACATTTGCTTCTTAGTTCTGGGTGGGACTGTTGGTGCAGAGTAAGCCCACCCATACTACCCATCATCCATCTCTCGATCTAGCT
>CM074509.1:21303144-21376171 GCA_037389245.1 Oryzias sinensis | reverse complement strand
AGTACATTAAACACAAGATTAAGTTCAGGCTTTACTCCTTAATAAGTTAATTTATAGATCAACATGCTAAAAGATGCCAAAAAAGAAAAGTACGGATACATTTTAAGATTTGGCAAAGATATAATAGGTTTCTTTCAAGCAAGAAGCTCAAATTGTAAACAGCTTTACCTCTGTGTTACATTTATATGTACAGGTAGTTTTATTGTGCACTTTGAAAGTCTTGTTTGACTTGTTTGCAACAAAGAAATGCTAAACAGCTTCAAATCTGCCTCACACCATCTCAAACCAGGAAGTGGTTTGGTGTCTATGCCCATCAGGATAGACACAAACCATAATTCTGCTTGACAGTCAGGAGTTTCTGCTCTATTACATCTGTCATCTACACCTGAGAAATTTCAAAAAGGGCCTGCAAGCAATGTTAAACTTTCTCAGCTCAGTTACACCCCACACCAGTAGTTCCTGTCAACTTTTCCCACAGTTCTTTGCTGCTGCAGAATGTTACCAAATTCTCTACCAAGAAAAATGATCCAATTCTTCTACAAAACCATTATCTACTTCTCCTTTACAGACCCAATTAAAACTGTGTTTTGGGTGTTTTTAACGTGTTCTTGTGACATTCCTGTCATGATGGAGGCCAAAAGTAAAGAACGTTAAGCTTAAACTGTGTTTCTGAGTATTTCTTTATCCAAATTGTTGTGAATGAACAATGCCTTTAGAAAAGGCTTGCAGCAGTGATGTAGGTTCTACAATTGGTGGGCCACAAGCTCCCTGCTTTGCTCCATTCTGATGCATCCATTTGCAGACAAATATATCCTTTAGAATCTTTAAAATCTGGTATCTGGCTAAAAGCTGTGCAGCTGGATAGCTCTGATATTTACTGCCTTTTTTGTTGCTCCACTGATGTAAGCTTGGGGTTGTGAGGGGCTGGAAGCTAGAGGAAGAGATAGATGATGGGTAGTATGGGTGGGCTTACTCTGCGCCAACAGTCCCACCCAGAACTAAGAGGCAAATTCTAATGTACTATTGCCACTCTGTAAAAAACGACAGAGGTTTTTTAATTTAGTCTAAAAACTGCATAATCATAATTGAAAGACAGAGTGGGACTTTAACAGTTATCTAAAGGTTAGGCATTCTGCAGTAACACTTCTTTGCACAAATGTGTTATCAAGGCAAAAACAAGTAAACACGGAATTATGTTTTTTTTGTTTTTTAAGTCAATACTTTGCCGTTTTTTACAAGAAGCTAAATGTCCAACTCACTGTCGCTCCTCTTCCTCCTATGAGGGGGAATCTGTTCTTGGTCGGCTTCCTGGAACAAAAGACGTGGGATGTGTAAAACAAACAGACATTGATTTACACTTTTTTTGTTCAATGAAGTGAAAAATTGGCTTACCTGTGAAACCAGATCTGGCAAGTCAGTGGAGTTCTTTATTTCCCAAAAAAGCAGCGTCAACAGTAGAACAGATAGGATCCAGCTTCTACCTAAATTTGCCATTCCTTCGAAAAATGAAATCAATCAACAAATATTTCAAGTAAACTCTTAAAGCCTTAGTCACACACTGCAGATTTTTGGGTGTCCGGGGTTGTAGAGAAGAGGGGCTGCATCTTTAAGAGACTTCATATAAAACGGAATGTACCACTGTCGTGTGTGTGATACGTGTATCGTAAAATATTGGTCAGGCAAATGTAAGTGACGTACGGGTGATGATGTTGTACTATGCCCTAATGCTTCACTCTAGTCGTTAGTAAAGTGTGTACACTGGCCCCCTACTGATGCTGCAAGCATGGGGTGTAGACATGATACCTAAGTACCCAAAGGACGTCCGTAGGATGTCCACACAAACACATTTTTGAATAACAATCCGGCTGTGCATACTTTTTTACGTGAACAACACAACATAGTCCACAGGATTCATGTTGATGGAGTTAAACAATGAAAAATGTATACAACATGACGGCGTTTCGCCTACTTCACCCTTACGTACCATTGCATGTTGGAGAAGTGTTTCTACCTGTCGCTCGCAGCCTGGCCATAGAAAACAAATGCATGAACATTTTCGCTCCATGAGCTCGCCGAGTGGTCTACAACCTAGATATTTTACAGGGGTCATCTGCACACCTTGTTCGGATTTGCTCCTTTTTCATCCGCAGACAGCCCGAATCCACCCGTAAGGGTAGTTGAGACAAAGGCTTTAATGAATCACTTGACATGAAAACAAAGGAGTCTGACTTTGTAGTTTGTTAGTTTAACAATCTTTATTTGTTTATTCATTATCTTATAATCAACAATTTTGAACAATTTTGAACGCTGATATTTTTAGTTTTTGTTTAATTTGATAATTGATAGCTTCAAAGTCAGATTTTACCATGGAAAGGTGATTAGATTTGCTTTGGAAGGAAGACTAAAAGGAAGTGAAATGCTGACATGTTTAACACAAAGACATGAGGCTGCTAGACTGGAAAAGTCAAGATGGCATTTGGAAGGAAGTGCTGAAAAAACCCTGTTAAACTTTAGTCCTAAATGTCATTTTTTTTCAAATGTACTACACATTTCTGGTTATAGCTACAACAATAATATTAAGAATAATAAGAAGAAGAATATTATTTTTTTTATAAATAAAATATAATTTAAAAAAATAAATAAATAAAAAAAAGAAGAATATTAATAATAACAAAGTTTACAAAAGTTACGTTTCTTTGCAAGGAAAACAAAAACTATTTCTGGGATGGATAATCCCAAAAGATTTTTTTGACAGACAGCTGTTTAAATGTGTTCCTTCTCTGATAACTTTTACAATGGTAAGAACAAATTAAATGGAAAATTTCAAAATACATACAAAGGTGATTCTGCATTTTTCTCATGTCCACACATTTAGATTTCCTCATGCAAAAGTGCACGGGTTTCATGCATTTAGACTGAAAGCACAAAGAGAACAGTTCTTTGTTAAAATGCGGAAAGAAGCCCGATCACCAATTGTTTCTAGATTGTCTTCTACCATAAATGTTAACTTTTTTTCCTCCAACAAGCGAGTGCAAAAACTGAAGAACGCAGTTTGAATTTTAAAATCAAATCTTCAGAAATACATCGGAAAGTAATAAAACAGGTTCAGCAACTAGCATTTTGTTCCCTGACAACATTTCCAGGAGGCCTTTTTCTGAATGTGCACATGCTTATTGATGAATGTTAGATTATTAATAAATAAATGCTATTTTCAATAGGGAAACATGTTGTTCCTCATAGATCCCTGCCAATGGAAGGCCTATGGTTTACTGTTGTGTCCAATAGTCAATAAATGCTCTGAATGTTTTCAAATATACTTTCAAAACTTTAAAGAGATACTTGTTTCTATGAGATCCCGTTCTGTATGTAGAAAAGGTCAAGTACAATACGATTGTTCAGTAAAATAAAAGATGTGCATTTCTAATGAAGAAACAAACAGGAAATCTTATCTTTCTCTACATAAAACAGGTTTTCGACTCTTTTTGCAGGCTCTAATCTGTTTCCCTGCCTGATCAACCACAGGATCCTAAACAGACGAAACCGTCTTCTAAACTCTTGGAGACTTGAATGTGCTCGAGGCGTCATTATTGTAAGGAGCTCCATTTTTGCAATGCCTTTACATTTCCTGGTACTTTGCCTGAGGCAATCATTACAGTCTGTATGTTAACCACTAGAAGTCCCAGTAAGCAGCTGAGACATGTAGAACAGGTTTCCCCGAAAAGCCAGTCTTTAACTTAACCCTGTCTATACAGCCAACCACACCATTATAACGCCACTACTGTGCTTCACTGCTTGATCTCTTCTTCTCTGTTTTAATTGCAAAAATGTAAACTGTCTCTAAACATAAACTTGTTTTGACATCAGGTTAGAGCCAAAGAGCATTTCTGCCTAAATGTCTCCTAAACTAGTATTTTATGAACATGCCAGTTTTTACTGGAAAACAATGCGTCATTTTAGTTTGAACCCGCAGACGCAGATTTTGGACTCAGTCCAACCATAACTCTAGCACTTCAATGGCACATTTATGTTGGAGTAATGGTTCGTTTCCTTCACCTTTCAATATGTCAACTGCTCATTAATTTTTTCAATTACTTCCTCATTCGATTGTTTCACGTCAAAGAAAAGCACAAATAGGGTCCATGTACTTTGTTTATATGGGTTGATATAATACTTTTTTTTTTTCATAAAACCGGTCACCAATTCACACACATACATGCACATATATGGTACTAACCTGTAACCACCAGGAGCAATGTGGGGTTCAGAGTCTTGCCCAACGACACTTGGACGGACCTCTGCACCACAGCCTCACTGTGTTCTAGAAAATATAAAATCATTTTCTGGCATTTATTTCACTATAAAACTTCAGGTTCTGTTTGATCTGATAAAAATGTGAAGATTGATATGTTTTCATTGTTTATATTTAACTGATACTATCTTGTTTTTATTTTTATTTTGTTGCTATTTTATTTATACTTAAGTTTTTAAAAACCTCACCAGTGTTGTAAGAATGCTAATAACAAAATATATTTTTTTTGTTTTTTTCTTGGCTTGTGTCTTTTTTTCTTGGCTTTTTTTATCTCTCGTGTTTACTAATGTTTTTGTTGATCTTTTATAGAAAGATCAATTTCTTGATTTTTGGATCCTTTATGCTTTAGTTTACTATGTGCATTGGAAACAGAAATATTTTAGGTGAGCATTATAAAAACAGAATGTTCACTTACCTTTTTCTAATTGATGAAGCTGCTATATGGCCTTTATCCAAAAGCTCTGTGCATTTTAAAAAATGGTTTTAGCCCTCACCATTCCAGTAATCTTAAACTTGTGATGGGATTTTGGAGTCACAGCAAACTTCTACCTGAACACGTTTAGTGTTAAATGAATGTGAGCAGCAAACTCAGTCACCTCTGTTCTGTTGCTCCACCTCCTTACAACCAAAAGCATCACAGGAAGTGTCTGTTCATATTTGAGGACCTGCTCTGGTGGTTTATCTGAAAATCGATCCTTGAGAAACAAGTTTTGAATGTGAAATATTTTGTATTGCTTGGAAGATTTGTTCAAATTTTAGTCCAGATTTTCAAACAGGATACAGTTTCAATAATAAAACCAAGGGATTCTGTAGGTTTTTTTTATTTTGGATTTCCTTTTTTAATCAAATACGTTCTACATCCGGTGTAAAAACCAAAACTTGTGACATCTTTAAAGACAGTATTTTAGTTTTCAGTGAGTCACCCTTTTACAAGGAAAGAGCAGAGCTGCAGGAACAGAGTTTTGCTCCTGCTGGGTAATACTTAACCCTTGTGCTATCCTATGACCCTACCCTTACATTGATGTGTTCTCCCTACAATGAGAAAGGTGGATAAAGGTGAAAAGATTTCATGTATGGACACCAGTGAAGATCACAAATCATTGAAGAAAAAAGGTTCAGAGCACTGTCGGTCCAGATGACCCAACTCCCAATTTTAATGTCATGGCACGGCAATGCTAGACAGACCCAGATGCTGAAACCCGGAAGGAAGACAGGAGGTAAGTAAAGGTAAGTTATAGGGTTTATCGTTGCGGTGGTTGAAGTGTCCTGTTGTGGCAGGGGTCGGCGAGAACGAAGCACCGTCGGCGATCCGAGGCGAGTCTTTGGACTCGGTGATGGTACCGGAAGAGTCGGACGGCTCTGCGGCAGCTCCCTGCGAGATGGTGGATCTAGATGTGGCTGGAGATTTTACCTGTAGCCCGATGGCGTGGCGCTGGAGGTTTGGCAGTGGCAGGCTGAGGCCTGATGTCCGGATGGAGTGTGGAGAGGAGGTAGGTAACTCAGGGAAAACTCTGCTTGGGCAGAAGTAGAGTCGGGCGTCCACTCGTGGGGTATGAAGGTCCTGGACATAGAAAGACTAGAGTTCAGGCGAGAGCAAAGATTCATAATAAAGAAATAAGAGATCAGACTAAAGAGAATAAAGAGATCAGACTAGCACCATCAGGGGCAACGAACTGGCGTTGAATTCTGGTTCTGGCGCTCCTTAAGTAGAACTAGCGGAGTTGATGAGGTGAGTGGACGCAGCTGGAAGGAATCAGTGGCCAAGCAGAGAGGGGACGGGGAAGATAGCTGACAGGGGCACCATGACAGTTAAGGTGCCTAGGATAGCAAGGGTTAAGCATCATTAGGAGAACACTGTTGTAATGCTTTGATCAATCCCAAACTTCTAAATATGAAGTCATGGGTATCCCAGAACCAGACAAAATCGTTAGTGACAACAAACACTCTGCAAGTATTTTTGTAGAATCATTTCAAAACTAAAAAGTCAATAGTCTTGTTTACCATTATAAAATCTGAAAATAATTTTTAGAAGAACCAGCGGGCAAAACAATAAGATGAAAGTTGGGTTTTCAAAAAAAGACCAAACTGTCATAATGACGATGACAAGGCAGACCCAGATGCTGGAAACCAGGAAGTAAACTCAGGCTAGGAGATCAATTGAATGGGTTTAATGGATTTACCATCCCAGAGTTCAGGAAAACAGCGTGGACCAGAGGTGAGTATGTGGCGTGGAAACCAGAGCTTTGTGCCAGAATGTCTTGGAGGAGGACTTCGTGGCCTGAGCGGAGGAGACGAGGAGAGAACAGGATACCAGTTGCACCCGTGGTGAGGAGGACCGGAGAGTGTATAACGGACTGGCGTCGGATGCTGGGATGGATCTCCTTAAGAAGGACAGCAGGTGATGAGATGATGTGAGGCAGCTGGTTCCAATGAGCAAGTGAGGACGAGCACCGTGACGGTACCCCCTCAATGACCGCCTCAGAGCGATCCAGAACAGCGACGGGACGGTAGAAGTCCTCGATGAGGGAGACGGTCCAGAATAAGCGAAGATCCATGGCGCTCCTCTGGACCGTAACCCTCCCAGTCCACAAGAAACTGAAAACCCACGGCCCCGGCGACGGACGTCCAGGACCCGGCTGACCGAGAAGGCGGGGGCGTTGTCAATGACCCGGGCGGGTGGAGGGGAAGCGGATGGCGGGCAAAGGGACTCTCCTGAACAGGTTTGATCTGTGAAACATGGAAGGCGGGGTGAACCTTAAGCGCCGCCGGAAGCCGCAACCGTACGCAGGTTGGGATTTATGATCCTCTCAATGATGTAGGGACCGATGAATCGTGGAGCCAATTTGCGAGAGGTGGCCTGCAGAGGTATGTCACGAGAAGAGAGCCAGACTCTCTGTCCTGGCTGGTAGATGGGACTGTCCCTCCTGCGACGGTTCGTGATTACTCTCCTGGGTGACGCAGGAAAGCGGCCCGAGCTTGGTTCCAGAAGTGCTGAACACGCTGGAGATGGTGTTGCATGGAGGGCACAGCCAGATCCAATTCGAGAGGGTAAGAAGTGGAGAATATCCCAGAGAGGCTTCAAAGGGGACATACGGTGGCAGAGGGTGGTTGTTGTGGGTGCTCGATCCAAACCAGGAGCGAGGACAGTTAGAAGGGTTCTGGGCAGCCAGACTGGCGGAGGCAGCCTCAAGTTCTGAGTTAGCACGTTCAGCTTGCCCGTTGGATTGGGGGTGAGTGACCTGAAGTGAGACTGACAGTAGCGAGGGCAGAGCAGAAAGCCAAACCAGGGCCTGGAAATTGAGGAGCCTCGGTCCGGAAACAATGTCTGAGGATGCATTGATGTGAAAAACCTGCTGAACCATGATGTCAGCCATTTCTGTGGCTGTAGGTAACCCAGGGAGGCGATGAACTGAGCGGACTTTGAAAGCGATTTGATTATGAGTGGGAATGGCAGTGTTACCTTTCGAGGGTAGTAACCCAGTGGCCAGTCCATGGCGAGATAAGATCAGAAGCGTTGAAGGCAGACAGCGGATGGAGAGACCGGCTGAGTGGGGCATTGGAGGATTTAGAGACGGGCGCAGGCGTCGCAGGCGCAAGCGAACTCCTGACATCTGCGTTCCATGGAGGGCCAAGAACCTACGTTGGAGGAGCTTGAGGGTTCTCTGGACACCTCCATGACAGGAAATACAAGAGATATGCCCCCAAACCTGAACCTCAGAGCCCGGGCGGAGGACATGAGTGTTCACCGGGACAGGGAGGATGATGGGTTCTTCGTCTTGGGCCTGTAGGACTCGAGCCTCAATGTCCCATGTGAGGTTCCCTACTATGCAGGTGGGGGAGATAATGGAAGCGGGTCCTGACTGTCCTCTATTTTAAAGAGAGCGTGAAAGTGCGTCCGGTTTCACGTTCCTGCTGCCAGGCCTATAAGTGATGAGCGAAAATGATCGAAGAAGAACCTGCGAGCTTGGCGTGAATTAAGGCGTTTGGCGGAGCGAAGGTAGACCAATTTTTGTGGTCTCTGTCCACACTATGAAAGGCTAATCAGTACCCTCGAGCCAGTGACGCCACTCCTCAAGGGTGAGTTTGATGGCGAGGAGCTCCCGTTTACCCACGTCATAATTGCGTTCAGCAGTGGACAGTTTTCGTGTGAGAAGAACGCGCAGGGTTTTAGTTTGCCCGTGTTGTTCTCGCGCTGGGAGAGGACCGCCCCAACGCCTGAGTCGGAGGCGTCCACCTTGACAATAAATTGGCGAAGGTCGGGCTGAATCAGATGAGCTGGCAGGAGTGAATAAACTCTTTAGGAGATCAAAAGGCAGCCTGAGCCTCGGGACCCCAAACAAAGGGTCTGTTAACCGAGGTGAGCTGAGTGAGGGGAGCTGCGATACTGCTGTAGTTTCTTATAAAACGGCGATAAAAGTTAGCGAAACCGAGGAAGCGTTGCAGTTGCTTTCTGGAATCAGGAGGTTCCCAGTTGGCTACTGCCATGATCTTAGCTGGGTCCGGACGGATATTACCGGCCTCTATGATAAAACCGAGAAATGATATGGTAGGGACATGAAATTCGCATTTCTCTCTTTAACAAAAAGCTTATTTTCAAGAAGGCGTTCGGACACTGCGGACATGGTGGGTGTGTTAATCTTGATCACGTGAGTAAATGAGTATGTTGTCCAGGTAGACAAATACAAAACGATTTAAGAAATCACGGAGGACGTCGTTTACTAGGTGCTGAAAAATGGCGGGGGCACAGTAAGCCGGAGAAATCTCCAGGTATTCCAGTACCTAGGGTGCTGTTGAACACTGTTTTCTGCATTCATCCTCCTGTGCGGACTAAATGATAGGCATTGCGGAGATCTAATTTACAAAAGATCACGAGCCTCTTGAACAGAATCTAAAGCGGAGCTGATGAGGGGAAGGGGATACTTATTTTAACCGTGATCTGATTTAGTTTGCGGAAATCTATGCAAGGTCGTAAGGTTTTATCCTTTTTCTGAACGAAAAAGAACCCTGCACTGACAGGGGACGAAGAGGGGCGGATGTGACGGAAGAAAGCGTCGTGAATGTATTTCTCATAGCCTGCGCTACTCGGGGCGGATAAATTAAATAAGCGGCTCTTGGGTAGGAAGTAGCCCCCTTTAATAAATCTTTTGGAGCAATCGTAAAGGTCTGCTTGAGGGAAGCGCCCAGCCTTGGTTTGCTAAAGACAGCGCTAAGGTCGTGATAGCAGGAGGAGTACCTTGGTAAGGTTGATGATTTCCGGGGCTGAGTGATTACTTGGAGGAACAGAAGGGATGGCGGAACGGAGGCAATTAGCCATGCAGGCAGTACTCCAGTTGGTGATGTGACGGTCACACAAATCAAACTGCGAGGTGGTGAGCAACCAGAAACCTAAGATGACGGAGATTGGAGGGATTGAGTGACACAGAACTGCATGAATTCATGGTGATTACCAGAGGAGATGAGTTAAACAGCCTTGGTGCAGTGAGTTATGTGAGTGAGCTGGCCTCCCAGACCCTGCATATGACCGGGTGTTCCAAGAGCTCTGTGGAAGAGTCGAGTTCAGACACAAGGTTACGGTCAATGAAACTTTGCTCCAGCACCAGAATCATATGAGGGCTTAGCAAACATGGGTCATAGCTTGGTTTCGCAAGCGGCAAGGGCTATTTTAAAGAAAAGAGTTCTCAGTAGTGAGGAAGTGACCATCGACCTGTTGTCTAGCGGGGTTAAATGCAATGTACACTGGTGGACAGGTGACCTGCCTGACCAAAGTAAACGTGGTCCTCGATCCTCGTCTCCTTGTTCCTCAGGTGTGAGCTTTGAGTGCCCGATCTGCATGACTCCTCACGGGATTGTCGGCCTCATAGAGAAAAAGAGCAGGCTGAATCAGCTGTGGCGAGGAAAAAAAATTAGCCAAAGGTCTTTTATCATGGTGAGCGCTCAGTCTGGCGTTCGGAGACGCACGTCGGACCGCAAGGCCGCGGTGATGAGCTCTTCAAAAGATGTAGCCTCGAGTTGTGAACATAAATGATCTTTAATTGAATCGTTTAGTGACTGGTAGAACACGCCTTTCAGGGCGATGTCCGGCCAACCTGCTTCCACCGCTAGAATCCGAAAGTCTATTAAATGGTCACTCACAGATCTGTTGCGTTGCTTTAAGGCTAGTAAATGACGGGTCGCTTCCTCCTCCTTGCGGGGCTGGTCGAACACCAACCGGAATTCCCCTATGAATCGTTGAAACGGAACTTGGTCAATGGGATTAGCCGTTAGGTAGGCCTGCACCATTGGGCGCTTTACCCCTGAGGAGTTTATGATGAGTGTTATTTGCTGTGATCTGCGTGGTAATGTCATTGGAGCTTGCTGGAAAAATCCAGTTAGCACTGTAGGAGAAACCCCGCGAGCCTCCGTCTCCTGGAAGGTCTCGGGTTGGAAAGCGGATGTTTTTAGTTAGCCGGGGCTAATGGTAGCGAGGCGAACTTCGGCGGAAGGAGGCGCTGGCTGTGGCGTGGGCGGATCGTTGACCTGCAAGTTCCATCAGGGCCTGAGGGCCATCCAGACGTCTGAAAAGGTCCTGTTCTGTGGCGGCCATCTGGTTCAGGGATTCAGCTTGTCGTCCCAGGGCTATGCCTTGATGAGAGACGGCCAAGCGGAGTCCTTCCGGGTCAGCTGGGTCTGGGTGATCGCCAGTCCGTTCTGTCATAATGACGATGACAAAACCAGGAGCCAGATGCTGGAACCGGAGTAAACTCAGGCTAGGAGATCAAGCGAAAGAAGTTTAATGGATTCCACAATCCCAGGAGTTCAGGAAATCAGCGTGGACCAGGGTGGTATGTGGCGTGAAACCAGGCTTTGTGCCAGAATGTCTTGGAGGACTTCGTGGCCTGAGGCGGAGGAAACGAGGAGAGAACAGGATACCAGTTGCACCCGTGGTGAGGAGGACCGGAGAGTGTATAACGGACTGGCGTCGAATGCTGGGATGGATCTCCTTAAGAAGGACAGCAGGTGATGAGATGTGAGGCAGCTTGTTCCAATGAGCAGAGTATAGGGAGGGGAAGGCAACCAACTGAGGCACGTGGCTAAACTTCTGTGTAAAGCCGTTTTTCTTGTTTTATTTATTTCCAAATTAAAAACAATTTTGATTTCTATTTTCAACCTTTCAGTATAAATAAAATCCATGCTATAGAGACAGATGGTGATCCTTAAAAGAAATATTTACTATGCTTAACCGCGAGATTATAAAATAGTACAACTCATTCTGATCCAGATGGTTTCAGGTTGTATTCCAACATTGATTGTATATGAGAACTGGAGTGAGTGTGACGTCACTGGTAGAAAATAGCTTAGTTCTGGTTCCAATTAAACTCAGTCAATTCAGCTACCATTTTTTTGTGATGTGGACACAGACATGTTGGAGCCAAACGAGGACAGTAAGCAGTGATTCGTCCGAATCTGTCTGATCATCATCTCAATGTATACTCTCACCAATCAGGAGAGAGCTTGGTGGAAGGCCACACCCCTTCCACTGAAAGCGGGCTTGGAAGAATCTGTCAATCAGATGTTTCTAATGTAACAGCTGACACCGCCCTACGCAATGAGGCATCAATTGGTTCGTTATGCTTGGATTACTTTTCTGAAAAATTATCAGGAAAAAAATCAGCATTAGAAAGAAAATGTTGTTGCAGAACAAGAATTGCTATTCAGAGAAGTAAAATGCAAAGCTGTTTTTCTCTATAAATGTTTGGCTGTTTAAAACATAATAGATCATTGGGTTTTACGTAAACTTTACAAAATGTAAAACACTACAGAAAGGATGTAAAGAAAAATAAAAGTCGATTCCAATCAAACTTATGACAATTTGTTAAACTTTAATTTGTTGATCTGAAGAGGTTACATAGTCAACATACTGGCTACATGTGAGAAACTCAATCATCCCCACACATCACGAACATTTCACGTCCCACCGTCATCCTTCTACAAATCTTAAGACCTTGCAGCTAAGGCGTTTTTTTCAATTTTTCACAGCCTTCCTTGCAGTCCACAGGTTGTTGCTCTTCTATTTTCTTAAATCCTTAAACAGTCCTGGAAGTAGCGTCATCCAGCCCGGTGACAGTTCACCTAGCACCAGAGTAGCTGGTGTTTGCTGCCAAAGTGTGGCAAAGTGTGAGTTCTCACTCGATGAAGCTTTTAGGAAGCTGGATGTGAAAAGTTGCACCATCTTCCTCGTTTGTAATCACGTACACAGCTGTGGAATATGAATGTTTATCCTAACTAGTTGCTAGGCCAAACAAACAAAAAAAGCTAAAAGTTAGCAAGAAGTTAGCAAACGGTGTGACAGGGCAGAAGAAGAGAGGAGTGGTGCATCATAGTTACATTTGAATTTTTATTGTACCACTGAAATAATCAGACATCCTCATCTGACGAAACTAAACCAACATGAAGCTCCAAAATAGAATGGAAACCCTTTTTCAACTCTACTATTGTTGAGGCAAACGGATGCTAAGTGTTTCTGTACCATTCCAATCAAATCAGGAAGCAGACGCTCCTCTTGCTGTGCTCAAAGAAAAACCATGAAAAATAATTCAGAATTTAGAGGCGTAAATTGTAATTTCTGCAGCTTATCAGGATCTTTTGAATCATAAATTTTTGTTTTGGAGCCATTAACACTACAACTTGCTGGTGGTGATAAATGCTTCACGTTCAGACAGGCAAGGAAAGAAAGCATACATGAATGAGATCAAGTTGAGGCACATTGACCTACAGGTCAGTCCGCACGTCGGGACAAAACTATCTGAGAATGTGGTTTCCAAGAACCCTAAAATCAAAGAATCCCAGTGTCATCGTGAGTTATAGCTTATTTACCACTGTGTTTCTTTAGCTTCCTTTCATGCAATCAGGAATCACTGACTGTTGAGTTTCTGTTATTTTAGTCATGTTAGAGCAAGCCTGGATAAAAACAAATCAAACAAACAAAAAAGGGAAACACCGGTATTATCCTCTCAACACAAAGTCATTGGCCCTACAAGATAAATAAAGTGCTATTCGTGTGGAGTCAATACATCTTATAGATCAGAGTTTCTTAATAGTAAGAGTCTTAAGATCACAGTTCATATTTGTTATGTTGACCTTGTTAGATGTGTAGAGGACAGGATGCTGTAAAGGAATAGACACAAGCCCATTGAAGTAGTTTAGATTTTACAGACTCATCATTGAGAGAAAACCTATGCTGAGATCATGTTAGAAAAAAATGACATGAAGACTCAAACTTTATCATATCACAGATCTGAGCTAAACTTCAATAAAGCTACTTCAGATTTGTCTGCCCCCTCTGTTGCATGCTTTAATTCCTTTCCGGACGTGCTCCTCCTCGTTCCTCTACTATAATAGGTCAGGGAGGTGGCTGTAGACAGAGTCCAGCAGCGTCTGGCTGGCCTCTTGACTCTTGGTCCCAGCGATCTCAAAAAGTTGGTCTAGCTTGTCCTCAGCCGCTGGGATCTTCTCAAGAATGTGAAGCTCTTCTGGGTGCAGAATGTGCAGCATGTCGTCAAAGATGGGCTGCAGGTCGCACGGGTCCAGACGCACCTGTCGTAGCACCGTGTCTTTTTTCTCTGTTGGGAGTCAAAGACCAAAGCCTTTATTGTCAAACTGCTTACATTACTCAAACAATTTTATATAATTAAGTACTTTGTTTTGCCATCTTTTATATTAGCATATGTTTAACATTATTTGAATATCCCTTTGTGTCTCTTTAACCCTTGTGCTATCTTAGATGACCCCATCCTTACATTGACGTGTTCTCCCTACCATGACAAAGGTGGATAAAGGTGGAAAGATTTCATGTAATCCATGGACACCAGTGAAGATCACAAATCATTGAAGAAAAAAGGTTCAGAGCACTGTCTAGTGGGTCCAGATGACCCAACTCCCAATGTTAAGGTGCCTAGGATAGCACAAGGGATATAAAATGGTCGCGGTTCACCTTCTGCTGTCTTACTGTTTTTCATACAGTAAGGACATTCTAATGGTCGTTAAGTTGCTAATCTCCTTGGAAGTTTGCCAATAGGACAGCTAGATAAGAGAATTTCATTTGGACTGCAGTCCATGGTTTGTTAGATATGTTAGTAACTTCTCTTGACTTCTGGAAACCATAACAGAAAACAAAACCCTTTTTTTTAAATCAAAAATATCCTTTACTAAAACTTCAATTATGTCTAAGTGAATTTTCCAAATTGTCTATAACAATGCAGAAATGAAATAAATGAGGGCAAATTGGTATGATGGAGCAACATCCTTTTATTTTTCTGATCTATAATTAAAGAGAGAAACTTTATTACTTTAACTTTTATACACTGAATGTAAACTGTATTTTAGATATGATGCAGTATTTTTCTTTTTTTTAGTTTGACTTTCATTCTTTTACTAACATTAAACTTTACCAGAGGAACAAAAACATTGAAGAATATTATTATAATAGTGATTTAAAACAGCTTAAAATAAAAACATCAGAAAGCAAGATAAAGAAAAAAGAGGGATATCAAGATTGACCACCTGAGGGCAGTAAAATCTACAGATGTGTTTAGATCACTACTTAAATGTTGAGTCATGGTATCAGACCTCCTTTGAGGATAATGATCTGTTTTAACCTGAACAATTCTCATATGGATAAAATACTTTTGAAGATCAGCAAAAGTAACACCTTAGGTTTATGTGTGTTTTGATGCATATGGTGCTTTCAACAGAAACTGAGAGGTTTGGCCGTAACATTTTACTTCCGCTTTTTGGAGGCACAAGCACCCCAAATTTAAGTAGTTTAATTGCAGCAGTCTCCTGTTTGTGCATGATCAAATTCCTTCAGCTACTTTCCTCTGTTGTTAAATGCAACCATTAGCGTTTAATTCAAATATTTTTAAATTTAAAGAAAATGATCTAGACTGTATTCACATGCAGATATCTAGTCTTACCGTTTATATTTGTTTTAATTTGTGATTTGCATGTTGTATACAGAGCAACAAGACCTTAAAGTCCACATATTATAACTTCTTGAATGTAGCATGTTACAAAAACAAAGTATTTGGAGCCAGGTCCAACTACAAATACTTACCCCCTGGTTTTAAAAAGGGTTTTCACCTGCTGTTAACTTTAAAATCTAGGAATTTTTTGTTTTTTTACATTCATTTTATCAAGATGTAATTACATCCTTTTAAACAGAGTAGAAATGAAAATAAATTACCTAAACTTAAAAAATAAAACATGTTTCTGCTCTTGCCTTTGGTAATGAAGGAGCCGTTCCTGCTGAGGGCGGAGTCTTTGCTGGAGGTGGAGTCACAGCGAAGGAGGGGCTCTGATTCGTCGGGAAAGAAGCCTTTAGTGCGGTCAATTGGCGACTGCTCCATTCCCATGCCGCTGACTCTGCCCACGCTGCCGATGCTGCCAACGCTGGTGGGAGACTCCAGCGGCTTATGGATGGGACTGAGGCTGTGGCTTACATTCACCGAGGTCATCAACTGGTTTGTGTCAAACTAAAGAGAAGGTAGCAGAAAAAAAGACGTCAAATAGATGTAAACACAATCACTTTAGCCACTAGAACAGCTTTCTCGTTTGTCAGTTATTGATCCTTACACAAGAACAGATTGACCTTGTTTGAGAGGGTATAAAATGCATCTACCGTATATCTTCTGGTAGCCTGTCTCTTATTGTTGCCAGTTTACAAAATGTTGCGGCAAAAAGGCACCGGTGTTTAGTGACCCGCTGGCTTTTTGTGAGAGGAGATCTCTAACAATCACTAATCTCTTGTAAACCCTGAGCCCTCCAAATAATTTTTTGAACAAATTTTATAATTACTTGAAGCCCATCTTGAAGTGGAAAAATATGACAATACAACTAACTGGTGAGCACCATTTAGTTTATTTAAACAGGACAAGTGGACTGCCACAGCAAATCCTGGGGTTTAACTTGAATCTGATATCTCCAGTGACCCCCTGTTGCTGTCTCAATCAAACAGAAATCTGATCTTATACACTTCTATCTTACTGATTCACTTATTCCAAAAGCAATGTTCTAAAACTTTGAGGCTTGAAAGGAACGAAAAGCCTGTAAGTCTCAAAATGAATTGGTGTACTACAGAATTGGTATGTTATTATTATTGATCTCGTTCCTGTAAGTAAATAACATTTTAAATGGTTTTCTTCATCAAGCTCAACAAATAAGTGTTGACTTTTTATTTTACTTCTTAGCCGGATGATGTAGGATTACAGCTGATTCCCCTTCATGCACTGACCCCGTTATTTCTAGCGATGCATAAGTGTTCCACTTTATGCCCTCTCTAGCGAACGCGGATCTCATGGCATCTTTCATCTGTAATACATCCCAGAATTTTCATAGCTTTTTTATTTTAAAGGCCAATTATGCCAACCATCCTCCAGCCTGTCCCATTTCCTCACAGACTGTTACACAGCTTTACTGACATTCTAGTGGCAACATGCTCACTCATTTTTGTGAAACAGAAAAACACAGAAGCTCCCTTGTTCTGCTGGATGATGATGAGTGTGTGTTTTCTTTTTTTTTTTTTTGCAGGTTTGTTTTTGTTTCACACTTTCAGTTGTGTCACAAGTGGAAAGGACAATTGAACAATGACGTCAGGAAGCCTCCCCCAAAACAACAGTGCATGTTTACTGACACGACATTTCCAACTGAATGCTACTTATATTTCAAGGTTCATTCAAAAAAAACATGGGTTTTGTTGATACTAACGTGCTAGCTAAGGTAGTGATTCAAAAAAAACAAAAAGCATCTCAGAATCCTGTAAGATTTCATGAATCTCCGATTTCGCTAAAAGAGAGTTGAATTGAGGACTGAAGCAGGAGTAAAAACAAAAATAGCGACTCGTCCCATTTCGGGCGGACACTCTGCAGAATTACAGGTTACTCCCCTAGGGCGGGTCAATCAATTTGTGACGGTGTGGCACCGTCAGATGCCGAGGGGGGGCCACACCGGGTTTTATTGTTTGTGTATTGTTGTATTTTGTTATTTATTATTATGATTACCACCTGTGGTGCCACCTGGACGGGAATGGAGAGCAACGCCCCGTGGGCGTGGCATCCCATTCAAAAGGTGAGCACCGCAGGTGGTGAAACGAAGGGGAGTGACAGTGTGTGCTGCATGGCCCTGCGTGGTGCTCACCGTGTCTTTAATAAAGACAGATCCTCCTCACCTTGGCTCCTCTGCATCCTTTCTCGGCGGGACCCCGCCACATTTGGTGTCAGAAGTGGGATCGCAGAGGGGCCACAAAAAGGTGAGGACGCAGCGGCGTGGTGGGGACGAAAATTCCCCGGCAGCTCAGCGCCTCCTCCAGGTACTCCATCCTCTGAGGAAGAGGGGGTGGATCCGGGTCGCCTCGTCGGAGCATCAGGCCTGGCCAGGGGCCCGGAAAGAAACATAACGGCGTCCAGATCAGCGCCCATGGCGAGCGGCGGACCACGTGGACACCAGGGGCGGACCGCCGGAGCGCGAAGACGGCCGGAGGCGGGACAGGCACACCGCCCGGTTCCACTGCCGCGGATGCAGGCGTTGGAGGCCTGCGCGGAGCTGGACGAGGGGCGGACCGACGTCTACCGGGCCGTCAGGGGAGTGCTCCGGGAGAGGCGTCACAACTCGCCTGTAACCTGCTGTCGGCGGCTCCGATCGGCTGAGGTGCCATCCGGGAGGAGACCAGCGGGGGCTTGTGGCCGACGGAAGGGCCTTTGCCGGGGCTGGGAACGACCGGAGCGGCGCACCGAGGAGCGGATCGGAGGGGTCGCCGTCGTGGAGCGGCCGCAGCCCGTGCATCCGACGCGAGGACGTGGGTGGTGGAGCACGCGCCGGAGGGCTGGACTGGATCGCCGCACACCGTCGATCCTTCAGAGGAGGGGGATGGTGTGACGGTGTGGCACCGTCAGATGCCGAGGGGGGGCCACAGCGGGTTTTATTGTTTGTGTATTGTTGTATTTTGTTATTTATTATTATGATTACCACCTGTGGTGCCACCTGGACGGGAATGGAGAGCAACGCCCCGTGGGCCCAGGAGGAGGGGCTAACCACTTAAAAGAGAACCAGATACAGCTGGCAGGGGGGGAGTCTGAGTGGAGAAGTTGGAGTGTTGGAGGAAAGAAACTGATGTTGATCAGCCTTTGTGAAGCAATTGGTGTGCTCTGTTCTTGATTAAAAGCAAGAATACTTTCACCTTGGCGCCTCTGCCCAATCATTCCTGGACGGGACCCACGACAGTTGGTGTCAGAAGTGGGATCGCAGAGGGGCCACAAAAAGGTGGGGACGCAGCGGCTTGGTGGGGACGACGATTCCCCGGCAGCTCAGCGCCTCCTCAGGGCAGTCCATCCTCTGAGGAAGAGGGGGTGGATCCGGGTGGCCTTGGCGGTGCTTCAGGCCTGGCCAGGGGCCCGGAAAGAACCACGGCGTCCAACTCGGCGCCCATGGCGAGCGGCGGACCACGCGGACAGCAGGGGCGGACCGCTGGAGCACGGAGACGGCCGGAGGCGGGACGGGCACACCGCCCGGTTCCACTGCCGCCTACGCAGGCATTGGAGGCCTGCGCGGTGATGGACAGGGGGCGGACCGACGTCTGCCGGGCCGTCAGCGGAGTGCTCCGGGAGAGGCGCAACATCTCGCCTGTAACCTGCTGTCGGCGGCTCCGATCGGCGGAGGTGCCATCCGGAAGGGGACCAGCGGGGGCGTGTTGCCGTTTGAAGGGCCTTTGCCGGGGCTGGGACCGACCGGAGCGGCACCGAGGAGCAGATCGGAGGGGTCGCCGTCGTGGAGCTGCAGCCCGTGCGTTCTTCCGACGCGAGGACGCGTCTCTGGCGGATCGGCGTGGGGAATGCACGGCGGCGGACTGCTGAGGGGATTGCCGCACATCGTCAATCCCTCAGAGGAGGGGGATGGTGTGACGGTGTGGCACCGTCAGATGACGAGGGGGGGCCACACCGTGTTTTATTGTCTGTGCATTTATGTATTTTATGTTTAAAATTATTACCTGTGATGCCACCTGGGTGAGGATTAAGAGCCAAGCCCCGTGGGAGGGGCTCCTCATTTAAAAGGAGCATCACAGGTTAGAGAAAAGGGAGAGGAGTGACAGTGAGTGTTGCATGGCCCTGCGTGGTGCTCACCGGGTCTTGAATAAACACAGATCCTCCTCACCTTGGCTCCTCTGCATCTTTTCTCGGCGGGACCCCGCCACACAATTAACTCACCTGCTTAGCGTCCTATTTAAGTCAGGTGTACAATTGTTCATTCTCTCTTACCTTCAGCGCTCATTCTTCGCCGGTCTCCGTGCCAGCGGGTCTCCTTCTCTTTCGGCGTCTTGCTGTGTTCCCCCGTTCTTTGGATGGATGATCCCCATTATTCTGATGTGGGGTTTTCGTTTCGCCGCATCTGCTCTCCTTTTGCGGCAATCAGCGGGCGGCTGACGGCGCACTGAGCGTTTATTTCGCTGTGGTCGCGTGCATCTGCAGGGGGTGTGCTTTCCGCAGTGTTCGGGTTGACCGTGGCCCACGATCAGGATCAGTCCGCGTCTTCTCGTCTGCCGTAATCAGCCGAATTTCTACGGTGAGCGGCATGCGGTTCTTTTCCCGTGTTGCTTTCTAAGGTTTCGCTCTTGCTTCCTGTTTACTTCGGTGAAGTCACGCCCCTAAGGACCCAGGGAATTGTAGTTTTAATGGTCCTTTTATGATGCACTTCTGATTCCTTTTCGGCTGCGTAGTTCTGCGTCGTCCGGTTATTGTTTCAGGGGTTGTGGGGTCTTTTCTGTGGTTATGAAGGCTGGCGGTCCTCGTTTAAACAGGTTTGTCATGCTGGCTGAATTTGTTGTGGCTTTTAGCATTTCTCTGTTGCTGTTTTGTTCTTTGGGAGCTGAATGTAAATCTTGATTATCTTTAATTCGATGCTGGCTTTATTATTATGGCGGTTCTTCTGTTTATTTTCTTCGTTGTTGTAGCTGCTGGTTAGTCAGAATGTGAATTAGTCTCTCTTGAACCCGTCTCTGCTCTGTGGACATTTACCCTATGATTGGTCTCTCTTATGCAGCGTCTATGGCTCATTTTATTCACTGGGCAATCCTCGTTCATTGCCCCCGCACGTTCTGTATCTGGTTCTGCTCCGCCTGTTTTTCCCCGCTCTGTGTACCCCAGTGGGTCCTGCCCTGGCCTCAGGGACCTGCGTCGGCCGCATTGGCGAGTGTGTTAGTTTTCTCAGCTGGACGGTTAATTTGTTGTTCTCTCTCTAGTTTGGTTTGGAGCTTTGTGGTGGCTATGTGATGGATTCTTCCGGGGCATCGTTTTCAAAGCCGCCACTGTGGGTGGCCCCTAGGAAGTGTTCAGGTTGACGTGACTTGATCTGGACCTGCTGGCGCCTCGAAGTTAATCTTCTGGGCATCAGTGGCCTGGTTCCCCATGCACCTTCAGGATTAGTATATATTTTCTTCAGCTGCCCATGCTGTCTCCACGATTTTCCTCCGAACGCGATATAAGGCTGAGGATGACTGTTATCGCCGATGTTCTCACTGTTCTGCCTCTATGCCTCTCAGTGGCGTCTTTGGCTTTCAGTTGGCACTCGAAGTGTTTGTGGGTTACCTTTCAGCTGTCGTGGCAGTCTTAATAATATCAACTTTATTATCAGAAGCCCTGCAATGGATATTTATAGGCGATAGGTCCCCTTCATTTTTTGAGTTACTGATGATTTCTCTGTGGCCAAATTTCCTCTGTATCCCTGGTCTTTTGAATCTCTGTGGGAAAACTTTATTTTCGAATCTGGGTTTCCACGTTGTCTATACTGTATGGTCCTCCACCCATCCGGATTTATTTTCCTTCTATGGATCTGGATGGTTCATTGACGCTTGCCGCTCCCCATTTTGTCATCTCTAGCTTTGCGCAGTGTATTGTTTATTCATTCTTTGGTTGAATATGATTTTTCAATGATTGGGTAGCCTGACATTTGCAGTGGCTTTGGTCCTATGGTTATCCGTTCATCTTGTGTTCTTGTTCTGGGTAGCTCAATCCTGGGCCACATGTTCCAGTTCTGGATTTTCATGTTTTGCGTTTGATCTTTCCCTCTCTTGCTTGGAGTGGTTTTGTTATGGTAATGACTGTCGTGTCTTCAGGCTCCCCCACATGTTCTTCTGAGGTTGCGCCTTCTGGTTTTGGGGGGAAAGATTTATGAAGAGTGGTTTGTGTTTGTCCTGCTGCCTGAATTCACAGCTCTAATGGTTTGTAAGGGATCGTGTGGTTAGATGAGATTTGATTTATTTATTTATTTATTAATATTTTTTTTGTGCATAGTACAATTTATGAGAGAGAATTCAGCCATGGAGATTATATTAAGGCTGTTTCTATGTGAAATGATAATCTTATGTGTCATCGGTTGACTGAGTAGTGTTTAATAACATCATGAGCAATTTTAACCCTGACCGGAGAAATTATCCCTTACACTCTCTCAAGCTTAGTTCAAGAGTTAAATCTTGTATTCATTAGTCTTCTATCTGCCCTGCTTAAGCAGATGACACTAGGCTAGAAGCATCTCCTTTAGAGGCTTGTTATTCTCCGCCTCTAAATGCTAAGGTTCAGTCTAGCTAAAATACTTAAACCTAAGATCCCTCGTGGATCTGAAGTTCTTCTTTTGCAGTATCCAGACGCCCTTGGCTAATTAAAACTTCATTAGTCTGTGATTTGTTGTCCACCTATTTGAGGACCACTGATATCATAACCGGCCGAGCTGCGATCCATTGCTACGTGGGATGTTGACCTTTCTCGTCTTCAAATATTCTTGGTCTTTGGTTACCCTTTCATCGCCTGCTCCTCGATGACCTTCTAAAGGTTCGTTCCTCTGGAATTGTCAAAGGTTATCTCTCTTACATTAGTGTACATAAAATTGGTGTTAAGATTTCGTGCAGGTTCTATATTTCTCTATCAATTCTTTGCTGGAATTTGTCATTCTGGCGGTTTAATGGTGCAATGAATCCATAAAGGGACTTTTACTTAATTACCTACTAAATTTCACTTCTCAGAATTGTTCTTTAAAAGCACTGTTATTGCATTTATATCAAGAATTTATAACTGAGCGTTTTCTGGGATATTTCTATATTCTTTGCCGAGACTAATTATGCATTGTCTTTATCTATGCATTGCATCCTGAGCCTGCTAACCCCTACTTCCCTGTCTGCTCTCCATTTCCGGCAAATGATGTCACCCCTGCATTCCTTGATCTGGTGCTGCAAAGACGTCTGCTTGTCCTGCGGTCTTTCGTCAGACCTTTACACCCTGCACTCCCTGAGAATAGGCGCCGCTACGACTGCTGCTCTTCATGTGCCATCATCTCCGCTAAAAGCAATGGGAAGGTGGTCCTCCTCCGCTTTTCAGAGATGTTAGATTAAATTCTGATGAAATATTAGCGGCTCAAAGAAAAATAAGTCTGGTTTGAATGATGAATATGTTAAGTCAGGTGGAAGCCGCGAATGAGGAGTATTAACTGCATTGGTGTTAAAACTGAATCAGGTTGTGTAATCTTGTTGGCTCCCCTTCATTCTTCCCTCTCTCTTCAGATAGTATGTTCCCCTGGTGAACGGGAGCGGCCCAACGGTCAATGGTGCCAGGGTAAACACATAGCAGATCCACTAGATAGAATGTTCCCTTCGTAGAGTGGTTCTCGAACAGGAGCGGCCAAACGGTCAATGGTGCCGTGGTAAACACATAGCAGATCCACTAGATAGAATGTTCCCTTCGTAGAGTGGTTCTCGAACGGGAGCGGCCAAACGGTCAATGGTGCTGGGTAAACACATAGCAGATACACTAGCTAGAATGTTCCCTTCATAGAGTGGTTCTCGAAGGGAGCGGACCAACGGCCAATGGTACCGGGTAAACACATAGCAGTCATACTGGAAAATGAAATGAAATGAAGTGAAAATGGAATGCTGCCGAAAACACACCTCATCTTATTTACACACTGATTTTACATTCACATTTTCTTCTTCTGGATGATCTTGGTGTTGGGGGTTTTGTTACCCGAAAGTGTATGGAAAAAATAATTGTCTCAAGGAATTGAACGGAGCCTTATGCCAAAACGAAGTTGTGAATCAAATTGTGAATGCCAACCTAAAGATGTTGTGAAATTAATATTCTTCTGCAAGAGTTGTCTGACTGAAATAGCGACTCGTCGCATTTCGGGCGGACACTCTGCAGAATTACAGGTTACTCCCCTAGGGCGGGTCAGTCAATTAACTCACCTGCTTAGCGTCCTATTTAAGTCAGGTGTACAATTGTTCATTCTCTCTTACCTTCAGCGCTCATTCTTTGCCCCTCCCTCCTCCCCGGCTTCCACCTGTGGGCTCCGTTACGGGGGTTTTGTTACCCAAAAGTGTATGGAAAAAATAATTGTCTCAAGGAATTGAAGGGAGACTTATGCCAAAACGAAGTTGTGAATCAAATTGTGAATGCCAACCTGAAGATGTTGTGAAATAAATATTCTTCTGCAAGAGTTGTCTGACTGAAATTGACATAAAATAGAAATAAAGAACTCTGCTGAAACCCTTCACCTGATGCAGCAACCCTACTTTGCCTGAATTACCATATTTTCTACGTTATAAGGCACACTTAATTCTTAATCTTTTTCAAAAAAATAGTAATCCTAGATCGGTTCATGGTAGATTAGAGGGTCACCTGTCATTTATTCCTCTTTTAAAAAACAACAACCCAACCAGGTAGGAAAAGTTTGACCTTTAATTGTCATTTTATGAAAAAGTCACTCCTAAATTTCAGTTATATTGAACAATGTTTAATTAAGCAGAATTTTAACTGTCTTGTAAACACTATTTAGGTCTTTCAGACTTTTTTTTCCCAAGGAAAATCTAACACGCTGGTCTTAGTTGAACCTTTGACCTAAAATCATAACCTAAAACTTAATTCAATTCAATTCAATTTTATTTTTATAGCCCAGAATCACTACAACAGTGATCTTAATGGGCTTTTTTCTGGTAATTTTAAAGTAAACAAAATCACAAAGATGATGAATACATAGAATTCAATAGGAAAATTCTAAACTTAACTTACTATAAAGACTAAACTAAACTGGGCATCCCTGCCCTAAGACCCTCAGTAAAGAAAAACTTCTAAAAAAAACGGATTCCGGAAAAAACGAATAAACCTCAGGGGTGCCGACATCAAGAAGGGATCTTCCCCCATGACTGACAGGCAAAACACCAGAACTCATGAGCCAGGGGTAAGGGCCACACCCAACTGCAGGAGATTGGATGAGTCAAGTGGAATCTGGAAGCACTCCCACTCCCAAGAGGGGATAGGGAAAGAGGGACATTGCATGAATCGCACTGCACCAAATAGAGGCATGGAGAACTGAATGATGAATAAATGATCATGAATAGACAAGAGGAAGAGAGGAGAAGTAGATGAGAATAGAGGACAGAACCCCAGTGTAACATAGTTTCCCCAGCTTCTAACTGCTAGCAGCCAACTAACATCTAATTGTTATAGTTAAGTTGAATTTAAACATGTTAACAGTAAGTTAGATATTCCCTGATTACTAGCCAGTCTGATAATAAGCCTGTCCAAAGAGGAATGTTTTAAGTCTAACTTTGAATGTAGAAACTGTGTCGGCCTCTTTTACATTAGCTGGGAGCTTATTCCATAAAACAGGGGCTTGGTGGCTAAAGGCTCTACCTCCAACCGTACTTTTACTAATTCTGGGAACCACAATTAGTCCTGCATTTTGCGAGCAAAGTGTTCTGTTTGGGTGGTAAGGAACTCTGAGGTCTTTAAGGAAGTCGGTCTTAGGACACACTGCTAACAAGGAGTTACATTAATCCAGACGTAACAAATTCATGGATGGGTTTTTCAGCATCACGTTTAGATAATATACCGTGTTTTTTATCTTAGCTGTATTGTGCAGGTGAAAAAAATGCAATTTTACATGATATGTGAGCATCAAATGATAAATCCTGGTCAAATAAAACACCAAGGTTTATAACTATAGAATTGGATGTTATTTTTACGCCATCCAGGGAGACTGTCTGGTCAGATGGAGCATCTCTCAAGTTTTTAACTTTTAACGCCAAGTTGCGTATACTTAAGGCCTGTTCACACCGGGACGAATTTCGCCCTCGATTTTCGCCGACGTTTAACGCCTCGTGACTAAAGAAAGGGCACCAATGTGAAAAACGCTGGCGAATAACGCCTGGCGAATATTCGTCCCGGTGTGTACGGGCCTTTATATAGCACTTTCTACCCTCTTTCGAAAGCCCAAAGCGCTTTACAGTCACAGTCCCATTCACCCAGTCAAACACACATTCACACACTGGCGGCGGCTCCGCTGCCGAACACTGGCGCCAACCTCCCACCAGAGGCAAGGTGGGGTTCAGTGTCAGCAAATCATCTTGCAATTTCAAGTTTCTCTAAAACCCATAGAACACCAACTGTCAATCACTATATGTTCTTCTCCCGAACAAACACACACAGCTGCACCGCGGGCTTGAGAAGGAGAGCACTGCAGCTTCTCAGACTGAAGAGCATTGAAATACACCTGAGCCACTATTTGTCCGTTTGTACCTTGTATTTTTTTCATGATCATTTTAAATTTTCTCCCGTTTAATTCAATTACTCTCGGGTGGGCGGGGCTAATCTCCGCGATTTGAAGCCTTCTGTTTACATCGATGATTCAAATTATTATTTGACAGTACAGTATAGAAGATATTTGTTGAAAAAAAAACGTTTTTAAAGTACTTTGATTTGTGAAACAAATGCTTGAGCCTGTAAAATGGTTTGTTCTTTCTTTTCAATGTATAATAGAGTATATAATTGTATAATAATTGTAAAAAAAATAGAGGTTTCTACTTCACGGATTTTGCCTATCACGGGTTCTGTCTGGAACGTAACCCCCGCGAAAAACAAGGGTTTACTGTACTTCCTAAATTCTAGGAGTTGTTTTTGTTTACATTTTTATTTGGCTTTCTTAGGGTTCAGTTGTAAACAAGATTCAAATTGCATGAAATAATGGTAAACTTGGTAAAAAAAAATCATTATACGATGTCTTCTTTTTTATTGACAGACCTCAGCTGTTTTTCTGTTTGTGGTGACTAATTCTTAAGTGCTTTCAAACATTGCATTACCACTGAGGCAAATTTCCATCTGGTCACCTGTAGTTTACGCCTGAGAGACAGCCCAGGCACCCAAAGGCCCAACAGTCATTTACATCTTCAATAGTAGAAGCAAAGTAAACAATCATATCAAAGCAGATCTTTACTAGTACTTTACTGAGTTTCTCTTACAAAACAACATTTTTGAGACAAACCAGTATGGCTTTAGAATGAACCACTGTACTGAGACAGCCTTGTTGAAAATCGTTAATGTTAGATGTGCCTTGGACTCAGGTCAGATCTCAGTAATAGTTCTGTTAGATCTAAGTACAGCTTTTGATACTGTTGATCACCTGATCCTTGTAAAGAGACTTAAAAGTATTGGCCTTTCAGGGACTATTCTCAAGTGGTTCGAATTGTATCTCATGGAGAGAAACTTTATGGTAAGCATGGACACACACTTTTCTGGGGTCCATGGAATTAATTGTGGTTTGCCTCAAGGTTCCATCCTTGGCCCCTTGCTTTTTTTTAACATTTACATGCTTCCTCTGGGGAATGTCATCAGAAGGCACAACATCAGCTTTCATATGCGGATGATACCCAGCTGTACATAGCTATGTCTCCTGATGACAGCATTTTAGATGTGAAATTATGGATGGCAAATAGTTTTCTGCAGCTCAACCAGGAAAAAACTGAAATTTTAGTTATTGGTCCTGAAGCTAAGAGGGAGAAACAGTTTCTTAAGTTAAAAGAACTTAAGTTTCTTAAGTTAAAAGAACTTTCATCAAGTCATTCATTAAGTCATAAGCAGTGGCGGTTCTACACTAACTTACTCCCTGGGCGAGTAACCCCCCCCCCCCCGCACACACACAAAATTTGACAACATCCTGTTGTGTTCCCTATCTTCTATTTAGCCATTTTACTCAAAAAATGCATGAATTTTCTAGACTCGTATTACAGGGGGGTCAAACTCAGTCACACAGGGGCCTAAGTTAAAGACACGCTTAAGGTTTTGGGCCGAAGAAGATAAACATTTACTGAACACACCAAAGCTAAACTTTTAAACTGAACTTTTTGAACATAAATATGAATAAAAACAGGAACATTAATCCAGAATAACTCAAGTTAAACCTTAAATAACTTGTAATATTTTACTCTCCATATAAATATATTCTGTCAAAATTATACAAATATGAACATGCTGCAGAACAAAACAAAGAAAGCTTGGAAATATTAATAAGAAATAACATATCAAATAATTCCATTTTTTTGCTCTTTCATCATTTTTTAGAGCATTTTTTTTTAGAGCTGGACTCCTGCTTCATTTTTAGCAATAATTTCTTAATGTGTGACGTCCTATGTGTGTCTTTGTGAAACATATCAGAGGGATTAGATCTAAAAAATAAAACTTATTGTGATTAATATGTTTAGGTCTTATAAAACATTAAAGACTAAATCTTAGAACTCATCAGTGGGATTACTCCAAAAATATTTGGCATTTCCCTAAATTTGTGCAACACCAACAGTAGAAATCCTCCAAAAAAACTCAAGCCTAAATAAATGGTCTGCGCTCATCCCCCCTCCCCCCTCCCCTTCCCTCTCACACACGCGGCTCCGTCTCTATGACGGGAGGCGCAGCTGCGGCTCAGAGTTGATTGTCAGATAGAAAAAGACTCCCAATCACCTGTTAGTGTGATTCACCCAGCCACCGGCGAGTTGCGCTCCCCTCTCCAGTTTTTTGACTTATGTTCCAAAGACTACCACAAAGAGGTGTGGCCGCAAGCGTCTTGCAGCGGAGGGCGGTGGTCACGTGCGCATCGGGTCTGCCGTGTCTTAGCAAAGAATTGTGGGAAATAATCCCCATTGCCTGCTTTTGTCGAAATTGGGTTGAGCACGGATGTTTGTTCTGCCTAAATCCTTTTCATGTGCCTGTTTTACGTTGTTTCACTCTGAGGTATTTTTTTATTTTTTATTTTTTTGCACCATAAGTGTGAAGAGCAAATAGGAGGAAGACCTTCTTAAGAGTCTGATGTGTCAAAATAAAAGCATTAAGTGTCGGCTGCTGAAGCAATTTCAAATTAAAAGCTCCAAGCTTCCTCTTTGAATATAGTATGTAGCACATTATGTGTAACACCTCAGGCACGGCAAATGCCGCCCTGAAGTGCCGCCCTGGGCGACCGCACACATCGCCCATATCAAAAACCGCCACTGGTCATAAGGTGTTATCTTCGACACTAAGCTAACTTTTATCCCTCATATAAAACGTGTGGTTAAAACAGTGTTGCGGGTTCCCGCCGGGAAAGGATGCAGAGGAGCCAAGGTAGGAGCGTTCTTTCTTTATTCAGGACACAATAAGCACCACAATTGCTCCAAGCAGGGCCACATCAGCACATGACACCTCCGTCACTCTCCCCGTTTTACTTCCTGTGATGCTCCTTTTTAAATGATGAGCCTCTCTCATTGGGCGTGGCTCTTCATCATCTTCCAGGTGGCACCACAGGAATCACTTTTAATCATAAAATAAGTAAATACATATAAAATAAATACACAGTGTGGAAAACACCACAAGCTGATGGTGCCACACCGTCACATCATCCCCCTTCTCTGAGAGATTGACGATGTGCGGCAATCCAGTCCAGCCATCTGCCACCGCGCAGGAACCACGCCGATCCACCAGACAGTTCCGGAGGCGCCCCTCGTTCAACGCTGAGGCACTGCAATCCAACCGCCAAGCATCAGCGGGGCCTTCCTCTGGCTCGTGCTCCTCCACCCACGTCCTCACGTCGGATGGATGCACTCGCTGCAGCTGCTCCATGACGGCGACCCCTCCGATCTGCTCCTTGGTTCATCGCTCCGGTCGGAGCCAGCCCCGGCAAAGGCCCTTCCGTCGGCAACACGCCCCCGCTGGTCTCTCCCCAGATGGCACTTTAGCTGATCAGAGCTGCAGACAGCAAGTCTCTGGCGAGATGTTAAGCCTCACCCGGTGCGCTCCATCTGTGTCCCGGCGGGCGCGGGCCCGCCTCCTGTCCATCGCCGCGCAGGCCTCCAATGCCTGGGTAGGCAGCAGTGGAACTGGGCGGTAGGCCCGTCCCGCCTCCGGCCATCTCCGTGCTCCGGCGGTATGCCGCTCTTGCTGTCCACGAAGTCCGCCACTCATCATGGACGTAGAGTTTGATGCCAAAAAGTCTCTTTCCGGGCCCCTGGCCAGGCCTGAAGCACCGCCGAGGCGACCCGGATCCATTCCCTCTTCCTCAGAGGATGGACTTCTCGGAGGAGCCGAGCCTGATGTAGGAACCTTCTGATCCCCACACTTCTGCGTCTCCACCTTTTTGTGGCTTACCCTCTGCGATCCCACTTCTGACACCATATGTCGCGGGTTCCCGCCGGGAGTGCATGCAGAGGAGCAAAGGTAGGAGCGTTCCTTCTTTATTCAGGACACAATGAGCACCACAATTCCTCCACGCAGGGCCACATCATCACATGACACCTCCGTCACTCTCCCCGTTTTACTTCTTGTGATGCTCCCTTTTATAAGATGATGAGCCTCTCCCATTGGGCGTGGCTCTTCATCATCTTCCAGGTGGCACCACAGGAATCACTTTTAATCATAAAATAAGTAAATACATATAAAATAAATACACAGTGTGGAAACCACCACAAGCTGAAGGTGCCACACCGTCACAAACAAGTTTTTACCATCTCAGAAGTCTGGCTAGGGTCCACCCACAACTCTCTCTTGCTAATATGGAGATGCTAATGCATGCTTTGATCATAATTAAAATTGATTACTGTAACGCCCTACTTGCTGGTCTTCCAAACACCAACATTAAGAACCTTCAGTTTCTCCAATATTCTGCTGCACTTCTCACCAAGACCAGGAGGCGGGCTCACATAACCCCAATTTTAAAATCTCTATATGCTTCAGGATTGATTTTAAGATATTTTAACAGTTTTTAAATGTCTTAACAGTCTTGCGCCGTCTTTTTATCCAATCTTTAAGTAAGGTATGAACCCTCACAGACCCTGAGATCCTCTGGCACTGGTCTGTTAACCATTCCGACTGTAAAAACCAAAACATACACAGAAGCATCTTTTCAACACTACGGAACAGTCTGACAGAGGACCTGAGAGCCGCAGAGAGCATAGATGTTAAAGAACTGGGGGGTTGAGTAGGTACGGGGAGAGGGGCCCTATTTTTGTGTATTTATTTTTGTGCTTATTTATTTTAATTTTCATGCTTGTTTTTATATATTTTTTTATGTAAAGCACTTTGTGTTATACTTTTGTATGAAAAGTGCTTTATAAATAAAGATTGATTGATTGATTGATTGATTGATTGATTGGTTGGTTGGTTGATTGATTGATTGATTGATTGATTGATTGATTGATTGATTGATTGATTGATTGATTGATTGATTGATTGATTGATTGATTGATTGATTGATTGATTGATTGATTGATTGATTGATTGATTGAGCTTAATGGAGCTTTGTAGAAAGTATAGCCATCCTAATGAGGCTGCATGTAAATTGTGTTCTGGATTTCTGACTCATTTGAATCCATCAGATGTTTAGATATTTCACAGACAATCAAATCAAATGTTATTTACAAAAAAAGTGCTTCTCATACCTTGCACAACTCAAAGTGCTTTAACATTTAAAACAAACAAAAAAAAAGCACACAATATTACAATAAAAACCCAACCCACCCTTCACCTTTCCCACTCCTCTCCATTAACACATATGACGCGTTAACCTATTGTCTTAAGTTTGATACATCTTTGTATTAATGTATAACTGCTGATTGTTTTGTTTTGTGCATCATTCTTATTTGTAATGTAAAGCACTTTGTGTTATACCTTTATATGAAAAGTGCTTTATAAATAAAGTTTTATTGCTTGATTGATTGATACTAAGCTCCAACGGTCATATTTAAACAATAGTTAGTAGTTTAAGTATTTATATTTTTAACATACATCGTTAAATTATTCAGTTGTTTCTGGCTTCACAGTCATCTTGAAGCTTAAACAGTTAAAAATCTATGCATCACCACTTCATTAAGAACATAACAATTCTTTTAAAAAAATTATATTTACATTGTTTTATCATTTACATTTGTTCATTTACATTAATGGAGCTTTGACAGAACTTTCACTGAGTTAACATATTTGTTTGCATTATATTATTTTCTGCATAAAAGGACAAAAGGATTACAAGTCACAAAATTCACAAAAAACTGAATAGTTGTACTTTAAAGTAGAATTGCACAAAATTTGACATTAAAAATATATTGCACTTAATTGAATTGAGCACGCCTCATTTATACGTAAGACAAAACCCACATTTCAAATAAGACACATTTTCTTCTTATTGCTTGCATCGGCATTACACTATTTACACTGTATGTGTAACGGGTTCACAAAGTATTGTATAATTACACAACATTTTTTTTTTTTAGATTTAGATCTGGCAATTGAGTTGCATGCCATTGCATGCCATTTGGTCCTTCAGACCTAGGTATAACTTTATGCCCCCCCCCCCCCTTGCTGTGCTCCTCATCGGGAGGAGGTGAGCATGATGGAGGTGGCTTTCTTTATATTTTATTTTGGTACTAATTTAAACTTTTTATTTTTAGTTTTGGGCATTGTGTGAGCGCGGCACGTGTTGGCGCCATATTTTGTTACAACCAGATACTAAACCAGGCTGCTCCAAGAAAGTTCCTTCGGTGTCTCGTGGCTTCCTGAGGTTTTCACAGCACAACTCAGAGCAGAGATGAGAAGCGGTTAGAATGAGTCTGAGGATCCGCTGTTGCTGCTGCTGTTGCTGCTGTTGCTGCTCCCTGTCTGGGAAACACCTGGAAGCAAAAAAACAAAAACAACTGAGTGATTGAGATTAAAAATAAGGAGAAAGTTTGAATGAAAATTGACTTACGTGTTGCTCGAAGTTGCCTCATTACTCCTCCATCAGAAGATGTGCTGTCACTTGTGCTCTAAAAGACAAAGCAAGGCAAATTTATGGTCTATCATGTCTGCTATAAAGTGAAAGGGCGTAATACAGTGGCCCCGAACCGCCATTGCAGCGGAAAAAAAGAGAAGCAAAGAAAAAAAGCAAAAATGAAATGCAAATAAAGAAGAGGAAATGCAAATAAAAAATAAACACTGCAAATAATAACCGCAATGACAGCAAAAAAGAAAAAAAGAAGCTATGCAAAAAAAAGAAAAAGAAATGCAAACATAAAAAAAGCAATGCATCTACGAAAACAGCTGCAAATAAAAGGAAAGCCTTAGCGGAAGTAACATCACCATGAAAGTGACGCCACAACAGATCTGGGGTCAGTTTGCTGAACGCACACCAGAAGTGGATTTGCTTTTGCTACAAACACCGCAAGGAAAAGGAGGATAACAGGAGTATGAATCACCAAACTTTTCAGTCCAATTTCTTAGCTTTCGCGCTTTGCAGAATTAATTAGAATGCCCATGAAACAAAAAAAATTAACAAGGCTAAACTTTTTTCATGTGTTGCTCAGTATGACCGTTTTTCTGTACTTTCTTGTAGAAAAGCATGAAACCCTCTTTGGAGAACTACAGCAGAGTTTTTTTTTTTTATTATTTAACCTTTATTTACCCAGGAATTGTCCCATTGAGATTAAAAATCTCTTTTTCGAGGGAGTCCTGGCTAGGGGGGAAACAATAAATTACATTTACAATAAAAATGTCAACATTAAAAACAAATAAAAATTAGAACTCATGTAAAACAGGTACAGTTAAAAGTGGTCTGAGAGTGTCTTTGCAGTGGGAATCAGCTATTCTACATCATCCTAAAAAACATGGCTGGTCTGTAAACCCTTTAGGGGAGGTATTTGCATTGTAACTAAACCAGGGGATCCAAAACCAGCAGGAAGCAGACTCTCAAGACCTGGATTTGGGCACCCAGAACTAAACTAATACAACCTTTTTATGTATTGTATTAGCTACATATCATTTTTCTCTCTCTCCTGTCATTTCATGTGTCAAATAAAGTTTTCTGTGCCTGATAAAAACTGTACAAAAATGTCTGTAGTCCGAAATTTTTTCAGAAAGTTTTATATAAAAAAAATGTTGCAGTACAACTTATGATTTAAAATGTATCTGAGACAATTCTACCCGAGCGACCCCGCTTTTTACAACTGCAGGCCTACAATCCTAACTGAGCAGGGATCCCACGCCCGTCAATTCCTCTTCACGCCCTCACCAGGATTTGCGTTTAGTGTTAAGGGGGGGGGTTTTGTCACTTGGGGGCAGTAACCGTTCTGGTTGATCTGATTGGCCGAAATTTGCACGTCAAGTCTGGTGAAACAGCGGTGCGGGACTTTCATTTTTCAGGGGGGGGGCTAACAATTAAACAATTAAACTTTTGAGCTCTCTGCCTTTCATCATATTCTCTATATACAGTACTTTCACCGCCATAAGGTAAACATTAAAGTCTTAAATTTTCCCCAAAATGTACGGAAGGCCCTATTGTGTTTTTGTGTGACTTTGGTAAGAGAACCTAGAAGAGAACAGTGAGAATGGTACAGAGAGGGGGGAGGACGTGAAAGGAGACCCCCCCCCCCCGATAGTACAAAGGTTCAGAAATGAGCATAATGCAAAACAACTTCGTTTTGGAAATCCTGGAAAGGCAAAGAGACACGATTGTGAGGCACAGTTTAAACTGCAAGCTATCAGCTACACAGGGGAACACTGGAATAGAGCAGCTGCAGTTTGGTAAAGTTAGAAAGATCTTCACAGATTCGGACTTTCGCCGTCAATAACTCTTCTGATAAATGTTCAAATATGTGAGCAAGTATCTAGTATAGAAAACATTCATTTCTTTACAAGCAATGTATTTGCTTGAACCTTTAAGGAAAAAACAACACCATTGTGATAGGACAAAAATGTAATTCAAGACCATCATATTTATATTCTGAACTCTACAAATAAAGTACTACTTGGCTTATTGTTGATTTGACTATAAAAATGGGTCATCATTTTTCTCTTCAGAACTTTAAAACATTACAAGTGTGTTAAATTATTGTAAGTTTAGTTCTGGTTGTGTTTTAAGTTGTGTCCCCTGTTCAGTCAAACCAGGTTAATGTTGATAATCATCCATCTGTTTTACTCTAATTGTATAAGTTCTGCTTCGTCATCTTTTCTATTTCTCCCTTGGTTTTCTCATATCTTAGATTTTTTTAATTAAATATCAAAGATTCTGACATCTAGCTTAGTTTGCAGCATTTTGGATCCTACACCATCAGTTTTGAACAGTGACGTGCGGTGAGGTTGATGGCTGGTGAGGCACCAACTCCTCTGGAGTCAGATTTACTATTGCAAGAACTGAATAATTCCCCATTCACCCAACAGCTGATAACAGAATAAAGATACACACAAGAAAATATTAGTCCTACAGAAAATGTTTCTTTCATAGACGGATAGAACACTTCTTGTGTATAAATTATTTGTGTATACTGTAAACAAATCAAAGTATACTGATGTGTTCAGTACACATTTAATTTTGACCCTCAGTAACTATTTCTGGTATTTTTTCAACTTCAAATTCTGGTGCTTTTAGTGTTATCAAATGTTGCCTGTGGAAAATGATCATAAAAATAATTATTTTAGACCTAAAATTTAGTTTTTAAGTCCTTACGTTTTTTCCGCACTTGCTTCCATTTGATTTAAGAACCAAAAAATAACAGTTCTGTGACATATAAAGAAGCCCCCAGACCAGACATACTTAAAAAAATACAACTGCATGTAATGTATACATTATTTTACTGACTTACTCCTGTTGGAATGGACTCCATAGAAGGAGTTCTGCCTGAGAGAACTGCACGAATCTGTGTAGAAACAATTTGACATCATTAATAATGTCATCTTGAACTTTAAACAACAAAACAAAATAGACATTTGACACATTTCTAATGAATTCCACGTGATTATATTGATTTGGGGCTACATCTGAAAATAATTAAAACAAATTCTTTGATATTTTGGTATGACAGATGTGATGGGTGGCTGTGTAACTCAGTTGGTAAGGTGTAAGAGTAACATGCAGATAATCAGGGTTCAATTCCTATGAATGAACAATAAATGGCAAACAATTATTGTTATAAGAAAGAAACTGGCATGTCAAATTGGCAAAAATCTATTTTTTTACATCTGAAATGATTTATTAAAATAAAACTTGAAATTTACTATTAATAGCAAAATGATGTGATTTGTTTTGTCTTTATACGCCCCCCTCTGACCCAACCTACCTTGGAATCAAACAATGTGCCAAACACTAGAATGAAGAAACCCTGTGGAGAGTCAAACATGTTTAAATTAACAAAGTGTGGACAAAAAAAACACCCAAAATATTGAAACATTTGTAAAAATATGCTGCCTTTTATCTTTAAATGTATAAATACCTGCAGGGAATTAAAGAATGCGAAGGCTATGTGAATGCCTACATCTTTTGGTGAAACCATGGTTCCAATCCCCAGGGCCCAAGTCAGTCCAAATAAAGGTGTCAGGATGGCCAGACATCTTAGAATAACTACAAAGCTGTTCTTCTCATCCGGCTGGATGGTGTTTGCTGAAGTTCTTCTCATCATTTTGTACAAAACCACAATTACAACTATAATGTTGATCACAACTATAACCAGGGCTGGAATGACCAATGACAGAAGGGCTTTAGACTCAGTCCAGTTTAGCCAGCAAATGTAATTTTTCCTGATGTATGTTTGACTTGGTGCTGTAGCAGCAACAGTGGTAACAGCAATAATCAGAGGGCAACCATAGCCTATAACAAAGCCCATAGCTATCATGAGGGACTTTGACATGTGGGATAAACCCATCACTGTCCTGTAGAAGAGCAGAAGGCCTGATACGAGCATCCAGAAGAACAGAGAAAGGTAGAAGAAGTGCATAAAAAATGTAACTGCACTGCACTGTCCAATCAGAACTTTAAAGTCTCCATCTTTGTTATCAAGGGCCTTCTGTGAGTAAGAGGCTGCAATGATGAAACAAATGTCTGCGATCAACAGAGACAGGGCTGTGTTAACAATAGAGATGTGACGCATCAAGGCAGTACTGTTTTTGGTGACAGCTTTCCAAACATATCCCTCAATGATGAGACAAATGACGAGGCTTGCCAGAGATATTCCAACTCCAATGTAGGTGATTATGTCCAAAATTAAACGCACTGAAGGTGATCCAGGTGGTCCTGTCTCTGAGCCATCAGGACCTGACACTGTTGGTTTATTCATAGGAGGAGAGATGTCAGTTGACATTAGAACAGAGAAGGATGTGAGGTGGTTGCAGTTGCAGGTTACCGTGTCATTGTTTTTTAGTGACACAAACTTGCATCCTTCATCATCCCAGGCACCAAAGTTTTCTAAGAGCGTGAAATTCCAGAAGACACACTGTGTTTCCTGGCTCAGGGTTTCATTCAAGGTTTGGAATTCAAAACTGACATTTTGAACAGTTTGATTTACTTTGACAAGAACCACAGCTGCATTGATAGCAAGATTTGCGTTGTTTGGGTTAGATGTTCCGTTACTGGTTCCATTAAAGAGACTTAAGTCAAAGGATGAGTTTCGAGCTGGCATGACATTATTAAAGGTGCTCAGAATAATGATGGTCATTAAACTATCATTGTCGAAAAAACCATCACTGTCTGAGATTTTCAAGGAAACTGTGGAACTTGGAGTTTTAAAGTTGGTGGCATTTGTTCTGATCAGATGAATTCGTTCAGTGGAGATATCAGCCATCCCACTCAAGGCTCCTGAGAGTGTCTCCAGTGATTCCAGTAATTTTGAACCAGCATTATTGTTTCTATCTTTATTCAGGGTTTCCCAGGACTCTTTGACGCCATCATCTGTGAGGACATCAATGGTCTGTAGCACATTCTGTAAATCAGATATTTCATTGTTAAAGCACAACCGCATTTAATCTTTGGGGTGTTCTAATGGCAGTTAACTAACCCTTGTGCTATCCCATGACCCCACCCTTACTTTGACGTGTTCTCCCTACCATGACAAAGCTGGATAAAGGTGGAAAGATTTCATGTAATCCATGGACACCAGTGAAGATCACAAATCATTGAAGAAAATAGGTTCAGCGCACTGTCTAGTGGCTCTAGATCAGTGTTTTTCAACCTTTTTTGAGCCACGGCACATTTTAACCTTGACAAAAATCCCGCGGCACACCATCATCCAAAAAAAAAGGAAAAAATCATATTATGTATTGATCTAGAGCCCTTCCGCAATCTCACATGCATTTTGTAATAATTGTGACAGAAAAAGCTGGAAGTTGCAGCTGTTTTTTCTAATAGATATAATTAAAGTTAAGATAGAAAATTTAAAACTGTTTGATTAGTGTTCATTGTTGTTTCAAGACGTTAAGAGGCGAGACTCATTGTGCGCTGATGCGCTGCCATTTTAACCCAATGCATCATGGGAGATGTAGTGCAAAAATCTGTCTCTGAGCTTTATTGTTTTGTTCACTTGTTCCATCGTCTGACACCGGATTCTGTGGAAAGGTACAACCCTAAAGACGAGCTTTAGCTTGTATTTTTGTTAGAACTGAGAGACTTCATCAACAGAATCAGAACAAAGAAGTGAAGACTTTAACCACTTCTGATTGGTCAGACTGAAGACGTGATTAAGACTCCTAGAATGATTGGCGGAGACAGTTAAAGGGATGGGACTTTTCAGAAAACGGCTATAGTTGCGTCTAAATCACGGTACCGTCATTCTTATCAAAATGTCTTTAATAGAATCAAAAAACACAAAGAAAAAAAGTATTTTATGATCTTTTATATTCCTAACTTCTCAGTGTTTTATCAGGGCCTGTTTGGATGAACAAAGAGCTGATATCCTGGAGATGGAAAATGTTGTTAGATCAGTTAATGACGGCAATTTCCCACGGCACACTTGGCAACCTCCCATGGCACGCTAGTGTGCCGTGGCACACTGGTTGAAAAACACTGAACTAGATGACCCAACTCCCAAAGTTAAAGTGCCTAGGATAGCACAAGGGTTAAAAGATCGAATCTTACCCTCATGACATCTGTAGTGACAGAAGTTGATACATTTGCGATGGTAGTTAAAATGCAAACAATAGCTGATACGCTCTTAGATGACTTTGCAATTTCAGTTTTACTATCATTTACAGCCTTTTGGAGATCACTTGAAAACATCTGCACATTTTCTTGCACCAGTTCCTAAAAGAACAAAGATGGAAAAAAAAGGAAACCAGAATTTACCACCAAACCACATGGATGTAAAATAAACAACTGTCTCCTGGTCTATCTAAAAATCTTTATGCAGTTGGGATAAGAGCTTACTGACTATAACTCTTAGGGTGTTTGTTGTTGTCAATCATGTGACACAGACATTGTTGTTAAAGTAAGCATTTTCTGTTAAACTTGCATAATTCTTAGAGACAATTTTGATTGGTTTTATATTTTTATGTGTAGTAAATAATTTGATTAAAAATACATGTAACTGCAGTTACACAAATAAAGTTTTCCTGATGAGGGTCCGAGCGCTGAAACATCACAATTCATTTCACTTTAGAAAGGTTGAATGGTGTTCAAGATTCTTTTTCTTTTGGTTAATTGAAACCTGCAATCTAAAAATTACAAATCTGTAAATCATAAATGAGAATGTTGAAAAATTCTTTATTTTACAAGATAAACAAGATAAAATACAAGAAAGTGCTGGTGGAAAGTATGCATTCATTCTAAATGTTGATGCTATATTTTTTACAGAAAAATTACTTACCGTTGACTTAGCAAATAAATCATTGATTACGGTTAGAATGCAGTTGTCTTCAATGAGTTCCCACTTATTTCCTTTACATCTTGCTTTCTTATTTCCTTCTTGTCCTGCTGGACATAGGACGTCTGCTATGGAGCCTTCTTGTCCGTCCCCGTATATATTGTTTTGACATGTAGGAGCTTAAAACATAGAGTTGTTTAGTGAACAGGACCGTAAAAGAACAAACTGTGAACATATTTATAACATTTACCTCCTGTGAAGAATGTCAGTGTTGTTGTTTTTTCATACCCATCGTATTCATTAATTTTACATGTGAATGTTAATGGTTTTGAGATGTCATCGCAGCTGGTTATTGTATATTCGTTGTTGATGCAGTATTCATCAGGAGAGCTTGTAGTTCCTAAAATTAGATGATTTTATGAAGTTGGAAACAGTCTTTTCCATTATCCTATGATTGAAATTTCAACAACTGTGAATCATATTTACTTGATATTTGTACGCTTGATATTTGTACGCTTGATGGAGGCTGAGCCCAGGTGATGTTATAGATTGGCTGAACACAACAACTAAGGTTTGCTTTATTTCCCACATTGCACTCAATGTTTTTTACTACGACCACCTTTACATCAGGAGCTGCTTGAATATTAACTTTTTCAACAGTTCCATTTTGGTAAAACTCAGAGTTTGTTCCTTTGAGGATACATTCATAAAGCCCTGTAATTAAAAACAAAAGAGTTTGGATTTTAGTAATATCAAAACTTTAGTTACCTTTCTAAAATATTATGCTTAAGCATTCTATAAAAAGTGTTTGGGCACCTAAATAGTAAAATGTACAAGTATTTTTCAAGTAAAAAAAAAATAGGTTACTTACCAGCATCAAAAGGATTGACATTGATTACAGTAAGTATAGAAGTGTTACTGCGAGTAGTAAAGGTCCGACGTCCTGGTGAAATGTTTATGTTTTCAAATTTCCACTCAGCACTTTTAATATTTCCTACAATGTCAAGTAGATCACCCTCAGGAGGTCCACATACCAATGTCATTGTTGTATTAGTTAGGTAGGTAGAATTGAATTTAATCTTGGTGGAACCTTGGGATAAAAATAAATGACTGTTATGGTTTTATACTTTATTGTTCAGTTCCTACATTATTATAGTTGAGAAAAAAGACAAACCAGTCACACTTTCCGTACTTTTATACAGTACCGTAACCTTTTTTACAGGAGCAATAGAGTTTAAAGTGTTTTTGAGGTCTTTGTTTAAATTAGTAATTTGTCTTGCAGAACTCTCTGCTGTCGAAATGACAAAATCTGCAATTACACTTCCCTGTCTAAGAAAAAAAGAACACAAAAAACAAAATTAAATTCTATATGTGATGCCAAGTATTTAGAATATTGAAAGTTCTTTTAAGGAAATGCACACACCTGAATCCTGTCACAGTCACTTCACAAGACACTTCCTTACAGCTGTAATATTTCTTTAGCTGTGGCATTATGGTTATAGGAAACAACAATGTGAACAATTATTGACCTTAGTTTATGTTAATCAACTGTAGTTACTATGGCACTTTTCATATATAAAACTAACACAGGATATCACAGAAAAATAATGAAAGCCTGTAATTCATACCCTATATTCGGTCACACATAATGCGTAAAAAAACAATACTGTAATTTCCAGACTATAAGTCGCTACTTTTGACATACGCTTATAACCTTACAGCTTATTCAGTGATGCGGCTAATTTCTGGATTGATTTAATGGCCGGTCTCAGAGCATGGGTTGAATGTGTAATCAAACTCCAAGCAACAAGCCAGTTACTTTTTCAAACACTTCTAAGCAGCCAACGGCATGGACCTCACTTCAGGTCTTAGACACTTCAGTCATGGTTCAACAAAAAGAAGCACGCATGCCCAGTCGCATCCCAGAATCCTTTGGTGCCATTAGACTCACTGTGCACATGATCGCCACTACAATATGATACAGCTTTCAAGTTAAAAACAATCGTTAAAAGCAGCGTGAAAAAAATCCACCATCAACCACGGGTTTGGAAAAGCCGGTCAGCTGTGTGACGGGGAGAACAGGGCATGCTCAGGAGTGAATTTACCTCAGAGTCATAGTGACACTAGCCCATCTATTAGCAGCTCCGTAATATACGAGATGGTCTTTTGAATGTACGTTTATTAGTGTTATGTTATGGTTATTATGAAGCGCCTGTGTGCTCATCCTTTTATTTTAAATCTGTGTGCTCATCCTTTTATTTTAAATCTCTGTGGTCATCCTTTTATTTTAAATCTGTGTGGTCAGTGCTTTTTTGTGGCAGAACGAAGCCGGAAGTATGGTTAGGTGAAGGCTAACATGCACTAACAACATTTAGCCTGGATGAACATGAATCGATGCGATGAAAAGCTGCAATCTGCAGCTTGGCTGAACGTAAATATGTAGGAATAATATCAGCCTTTATTTTGTCGGGACATGACTGGAAGCACAAATCCACGTGATTGTTTGAGCAGTTTCTAAGGACTGAGCGGAATTTTGCTTCGAAAAGCTCACTCCGCCCCAAAGCCGCTGTGTGGATGGAGACATGTTCTCCTGCTGCTCGTTCACATAGAACTGAGGGACAGATGGCAGTCTGAAGGCTCCCACATGTATCAACGCATCTTCCCTCATACACAAAACGAACAGTATTAAGTCCAATTGCTCTGCACAGACACAATTCGCTCCGTCCACCGGCAGCCGCGCGATGGACCGTGTGCAGTGGGGACGAAGCGCTGCTTCCTGGAGCCGCCATCGCGAGGGGTGTCGGAGAGGATAGGAAGGGGGAGAAAAGTAGCCCGCGGGGCAAGGGCGGAGCTCATAGGCGCCCGCGGAGCAACAGTGTGTCACTGTTCTGGAAGGAAACTTCTGGCACACGCGCCGCGCTGAGGTGCGCGCTTTTCAGTCGCACACTTTTCAGTCGCTGCTGCTTTATTTTACTGGTGTATTTTTTAACCAGCCCTGTTACTACCATAATGCTGCCGCGACACAAGCGGAAGGAGAGCTGCTCTCCCGTTCTCCCCTCCATCCACTGCTGCTTTTTGCTCATTCTATAAACACTGACAACAGTGTGGCGAGCCCCGCCTTAAGCCCCTAAGACTCATGGGAAATGGGGAATCTTTTGTCAGGTTGACTGTGTTGCTTGATGCTTGTACACTGATGCGGCTTATGTATGTAAGAAGGAAGCTTAATACGTGAAAATGAGTGGGTGCCGCTTTTAATCAGGTGCGTTCTATAACCCGGAAATTACGGTACTTTTTATAGCAAAACAGATAAGAAATAAATGATCAAAAATTGATAAAGGAATTACAGAAAAAAATTAAAGTAAATTCATGAAAACACTGAAAGTTATATAGTATTGTAATAAATGCACTCACCTTTGTAGTAATATTTTCCTTTAGACTTTGGTATGCAGAACTTGTCTTATTGTTATACTCATCTTTGAACACCATGTCAAATGTTACTGACACTGCAATGTCAATTGCTGTTTGAAATAAGTGAAAAGTACAATTACATATTTCTTACATAGGTGAACATTTAAAAAAACATTTTAAAAAGTCCACAAAAACCTGATAAAATAAGCCTGTTTAAACAGGTGAACTAAAAAAGAACCGTAATGCGAGGGATAAAAAATTTGCTAAAACAACATTGTGCAACTCATATAAATACATCTACCTTACTGTAAAATCTATTTTATTTCTCCATTCAATTTGACTATAATTTTTGACAATTTGTAGACTTTCAAAAAATGACTTAATAACAGTGCTACCTGTAAAAGCAGGGGTAGAGGTAGTAGGCGGGGTGCGAATCGTGGTAGTCTTGATAGTTGTGGCAGCCTTGGTGGTGGTAGCCGTGGTGTTCTTGGTGGTAGTAGTCGTGGTGTTCTTGGTGGTAGTAGTCGTGGTAGCCTTGGTGGTGGTAGTCGTGGTGGCCTTGGTGGTGGTAGTCGTGGTGGCCTTGGTGGTAGGAATCATGGTAGCCTCTGAAGTGGAAGTCGTAGTATCCTTGTTAGTGGTAGTCGTAGTAGCCTTGGTAGTGGGAATCATGGTAGCCTCTGTAGTGGTAGTCGTAGTATCCTTGTTAGTGGAAGTCGTAGTAGCCTTGGTAGTGGGAATCGTGGTAGCCTCTGTTGTGGTAACCTCTGCTGTGGTAGTCTGTGTTGTGGTAGCATTGGGAATTATTGTAGCCATGACAACTGTGGTAGGAATATTTGTAGAATCTACATTGGTTGTTTCTTCTACTGGAGTTGTTGTTTCTTCTGTAATGACTTGTCTAAATGCAGTAGTTGCTTCTTCGCTTGTTGTAGGAATACTTGTGAAAACTGCATTTGTTGTTGCTTCAAGTATAGTAGGAAGGAATATACTAATTTGTGAAGTTTGTGTTTCTGCTGTGGAAATAACTTTTGAAGCTGGAGTTGTTTCTTCTGTTGTGCTAGTAATGCCTGTTCTAAATGTAATAATTGGTTCTTTGGTTATGGTAGGAGTACTTGTGGAAACTGCATTTGTTGTTGCTTCAATTGTGGCGGAAACAACTGTGGTTACTGCTGGAGCCTGTGTTTCAGTTGGAGTCGAAATAACTGTGGAATTTGCAATACTTGTTTCACCAAATGTGGTTGGAAAAATTGAAGTAGATGGTTCTTCAGTTGTGGCAGTAACTTCTGTGGAAAATGCATTTGTAGTTGCTTCGGCTGTGACAGGAATAACCATAGTAACTGTTTCGGTTGTAGTAGGAATAACTGTGGATCCTGCAGTTGTTATTTCTTTGGTGTTGGTGGTGATAACTGTGGAAACTGTAGTAGTTGCTTCAGTTGTAGTAGGAATAAAGATGGTAATTGGTGAAGTTTGTTTTTCTGCTGTAGAAATAACTGTTGTGGAAACAACAGTTGTTTCTTCTGTTGTGGTAGGAATATCTGTGGAAACTGCAAAAAAATGAGTTGTGGGGAAGGCTGTAAACATAACAGCAGTTGTTTCTTTCCTTGTGGCGGATGTAACTATGGAATTTGCAGTTGTCGGTTCTCCGAGTGTGGTGGGGATTACAGTAGAAAATCTTGTAGTTGGCATAGGGGACACAATGGGAGTCGTCCAACTGTTAGTTGTTTCTGTGGTGTTGACTGATGTTAAGTCATTAGCTCCAGTACTTCTAAAACTTTGGCTTGTCCAAGCAGTTGCTGAAAATGCAGAGTTTAGATACAGTTTTATTATTATTTTGCATTAAACTTTAAAGTACACATATTTACGTTCTTTAGATTTATAACTGCAAAATTGGATACACTCTTACAGCTCCAGGCCTGCTTTGAGCACACTGACTGGAGTTTTTCTGAATACCAGCACCTGTCAGTATTCACAGCGGCCGTGATGGAATACATCACATTCTGTATAGGGACGGTCACAGAAGTGAAGCACAACCGTGTCTTTCCTAAACAAAAATCCTGGATGACCAGAGAGGTCAACCTACTGCTAAAAGACTGTGACACTGCCCTTAGGTCAGGGAAGAAAGAACTGTACAGGACTGCTAGAGCTGACCTTATGAGAGGAATCAGGAAGGCCAAGTTGGGTTACAAAAGGAAAGTAGAGGACCGCCTCTCTAACAACAACCCTTGGCAGGTGTGGCAGGGACTACAACAGCTGACCAACTTCAGTGGACAGACCAACACCAAGGTGCAGTCCAGCGCTGCTCTAGCAGAATAGCTAAATGTGTTCTTGTCACACTTCAAGACCACACCACAGCAGTCTTAATTCCATCACTTTGATCCAAAATCTGTTCCAAGCTCCAAACTACTGACTGTGCAGGCACAGGACGTGGGACTAGGGATGGGTACCGAGCCCCGGTATTGAACGAGGCTTGGGGCAACATTCTTCAAGACCACAGAATCCATACGATCTGACCTCAACGATTCTGCTATTGGTACTTTTTTTTTTCCTCAGAAGATATAAACATTGTCTGTCGTATTTAATGTACCAAGTCAGTAAATGTTCAGTTTATTAATTATGATATTAATTTAGCTATTCTCGCTGAAGAGGAGAGGACTGTCTGGCTATTTGCGTGCGGGGGGGGGGGGGGGGTTGTTGTTCAGACAGTACGTGGCATGCACACACACACAAGACAAGGCAGCGCACACAAAGAATGAAGAACTGTTGGCTTTTTGCAATCAACCTGCATACTCCACCCTGTTGCCCTATGCAACTGTATTTTATTTTAGAGTGAACAGTTTATTTAATTTTTTTATATTTACAACATGACAGCAATATGTCAAAACATTGCTGTTTTTTTCGTTAAATAACTTCTTTTTTCGAGTATTTTACTTTTCAAGTTGGAGAAATGTATAAAGTAAAATATTCCATTTTCCTCCGCTTATCTGGGACCGGGTCTTGGGGGCAGCAGTCTAAGCAGAGATGCCCAGACTTCCCTCGCCCAGCCACTTCCTCCAGCTCCTCTGGGGGGACCCTGAAGCGTTCCCGGGCCAGTCGACAGACGTAGTCTCTCTAACGTATCCTGGGTCTTCCCCAGGGCCTCCGCCCAGTGGGACATGCCTGGAACACCTCTCCAGGGAGGCGTCCAGGAGGCATCCAGACTAGACTTCCAAGCCCCCTCAACTGGCTCCTTTTGATGTGGTGGAGAAGCAGTTCTACTCAGAGCTCTCCGCGGGTGACCAAACTTCTCGCTTTATCTCTAAGGGAGCGCCCCGCTACCCTACGGAGGAAGCTCATTTCAGCCGCTTTTATTCGTTCTTTCAGTCATGACCCAGAGCTCATGACCAGAGGTGAATATTGGAACAAAGAATGACTGGTAAATTGAGAGCTTTGCTTTTTGGCTCGCATCTCTCTTCACCACAACGGACCGATACAGCGACTGCATAACTACGGACGCCGCTTCGATCCGTCTGTCAATCTTACGCTCCGGTCTTCCCTCACTCGTGAACAAGACTCCAAGGTATTTAAACTCCTCCACCTTGGGCAGGGACACTGCACCCACCGAGACAAAAGTAAAATGCTTGTTAAAAAAAAACCCAATGTTGTTGCATAATGAAGAAATAAAACACTTTATGTTCTTAATTTGTTTTTTCATTTTTTGTTTTTGTCCTCAAAAAGTGTCGATTAGAGTATCGTTAAAATACTGGTTAAATAAGCAGTATCTATAAGAGTAGTAGAACCGTTAAAACCTTAACGATACCCATCCCTATGAGGCACGGATGTTCAGCAGGCTCAACCCCAGGAAAGCGGCTGGACCTAATGGGGTTCCTGGGAAGGTACTGCGGGCCTTCACCAACCAGCTCTCCCAGGTCTTCACAAAATGTTTTAACCTGTCTCTAGGACAGGCTTCCATCCCTGCTTGCCTGAAGTCATCCATCATAATTCCCATACGCAAAAAGCTTGCCTCATGGACCACCATCCAGTTGGACTCACCCCTATCATCACTAAGTGTCTAAAATGGCTACTCCTAGGAAACATCAAAGATTGCCTTCCTCCAACTTTTGACCACCACTAGTTTGCTTACAAAGCAAACAGATCGACGGAGGATGCCATATCCATCAGTCTCCACACTGCTCTGAGCCAGTTGGAACACAGAGACACCTACGCCATGGTCCTCTTTGTGGACTATAGCTCTGACTTTAACACAATCATTACTGACATTCTGGTCAGCAAACTGTCTGACCTAGGTCTTCACCCACTCACCTCTTCTTGGATCAAATGCTTCCTCACAAACAGACCACAGACAGTCAAACTAAGACCCTACTTCTCCTCCAACCGTATGCTGACTAGAAGGGAACATTAAGAAGCTGAACATTTTTTTATAGTTCAATGGTTAAAAATTGTGAAATGCCCGAGCCGGGTCTTGAACCAGGGACCTTGAGCACAAAGCCTATCCCTGTATATTCCCATGGTGCAAAAAATCTTGGAAGACCTGGAATATCTCAAAAAGTTAAAGGATTTGAAGGACCAAAAGTCATAGCAGGCATTAAACGAAACAGCTGAACATTTGAATAGTTGAATGGTTAAAATAGGTGAAGAATTATAGACGGAGTTAGGTGGCGAAAAATGGCGGAAGATAGTAGTAATAATAAGTAAGATTAAAATCCAGGTTATTTTATAGATTTTAGGGGCAACAAGAGATAAATCTTAAGATATTAGATACATAAAGTAAAGCAACTTCATGATTATTTGTAACGTGGCATGTCAGTAATGTGGGACTCAGAAGCCTGAGAAACATTGTAAAGTCCCACTCTTAATCTGTTGTAAAAATGTTCCCAATGTTTTTCTATGCACCCATATTTTTACGACCATAGGGCACATATAGGGCATAACTCACCGGGGGATGCGTCCCACTACAATAAAATACGACTTTTCCTGCCCTGTTGTGCGTATGGCTACCATTTCCCGACATTGAGACTTACTGGGATGTTGAAAGTCAGCAGTACCCTGTCCATGTCTGTGATTCGGCTGACCTAGATCCTTTTACAGCAGTAGGAGCGGAACATAGACAGTTTTTCATTGAAGTCCGCTGGTAGTCGCTGAAGCACCGGATGGAAAAATAATGGCATTTGCTCAGCAAGCCTTAATGTCCTCAATCGAATGGTGACTGTAGAGACGCTTCTCCCAGCTCTTCACACCTTTAATGCATGGTAGGGTTGTGCCGATGGACGATACCTTGGACCATTGTAATGGGTGACTGACATAACAATGGAGAGACACCATTGTGATGCCACGCCCCCACCACGCCGCAAGTCGACACCATAAGCCGCGGTTACATGAGCAAAATATATTGATCGGATCAATGGTCGGATTTGAACCCAACCGTGTACATAGACACAGAAAAACTTTTTCAGATTATAAAAAAACAGTCACATGGGTCACACTTTCAGTCGGAATAAATCATTCGCACATGTGCAGTAATGTTTGAAATGCTGGAAAAGAAAATTAGTTCTGCCGAGCGGCTACATACATAGATACGTCAGCTCGGTAATATACGAGATGATCTCCTAAAAGTGCTTTTATTAATGTTACGGTTATTATGAAGCGCCTGTTCGTTCATCATTTCAATTTGAATCCGTGTGGTCAGCGCTTTTTCTGTTGAAGAACGGAGCCGGAAAGAAGCCAGGATTAGCAGTATGCTAACACGGGCTAACAACATTAGCCTTTGATGAACATACATACATAAGGGAAATGCCTCAATCTGCATCTTGGCTGCACTTAAACATTTGGGAATAACTGGAAACACAAATCCACGTGATTGTTTGAATGGTTTATAAGGACTGAGCGACATTTCTGCTACACACCACCCCAAAGCCGCTGTGTGAGCTGACGGTCCGAGATCTGCCCAGACACACATTTTTACCGGGACACCCGGTTCTCCTGTGTTCGGTAGCTCGTTCACGTAGAGCTGCGGGACGGATCACAGTCCTAAGTCTGTTACACGTAACAAAGCATCCTCCATGCAATCTTCCATGCTCAGAGACACGGTCGCTCGCTCCAACGGTCCACCTAACTAATTAAGTGCAGGAGCAGACTACTTTTCTATTTTGTTTTGTTAAAGTCACTTCCCTCAGTTTATACTGGATCAACGGGGATGAGTCATTAGCTGGAAAATAAAATAAATAAAGTAATAAAGTAAAATAATAAATAATAATTATATATTAACGAAAAATTAGGGGACATCGCCCAACCCTAATGCATCGTCGCCTTTTTTCAACGGAAATTCATTTAAGTCATCTTAAATTAGTTTGTTTTCCAGTTTCCTCCACTTATGAACCATGGATTCATTCATCTTGAATTCTCTCTTAGCTGCTCCCATGTTCCTCTGCTTGTAAGATTGCTTGCAGTTTAAACTGTGCCTCAGCCATGTTGTCCTATTGTTAACACCCACACCTCCCTCCCCCGCTCTCACGCCGTCTTCTTCTATGCCCCAAAGCAACACATTAGCGCACCGCCTCATAGGGCGCACCCTACAGTTTGGAGAAAATGTAAGACTTTTAAGTGCCCCCTATGGTCGTTAAATCACGGTACTGTATGATGCTGTTTTTAGTCAAAATCAAGAATCCCACCATCATTTTTTAGGACATAATTTGTGTAGCACGGCAGGGGTTTCTTAGAAATTCGTCTCAGAGTTGTGAGCAGGACTGCTAGAGCTTAAGTGTCAGCTTTGTTGCAACACTGTGCTGGCGTCAGTAGGAAATGCAGCACAATCAGAACAATTGAAACTCATGTTGAACAGAAAAGAAATATAGTTGAGCAGAAAGACTAACATGCATGCAGGTGTTGATAGAAAAATGTTACATTTATATAGACTTGGAGTAAAATATGTTGGTTTTATTCTTTGAGGTACCTGTCTTAGTTGTGGTCACATCTGCTGCAGCTGTTAATGTTTCAGCAGTAACAGAAGGAGGATTGTTAGGAATAATTAGAAATAGAATAGTTAGAAACTCCCTTTTTTTACTATTATTACATTTACCTATACCTTTTATTACACTTATGGTTTAAACTTAATTCACTGAGTATGTATTATCATCTCAAAATTATATTACACAGCACAACCAAGCTATTGTCCTCAGTTTTCTCCTCATCCTCCCTTTTTACTTTTTGTGTGTTCTGGTGTTTGTGCTCTGGCAAATGTCTGTGGGAACATCAGAGAGATCTGACACTTGAAGCTTTATGACCTTCAAGTATCCAGCCTGCAACAGCATGTGGGTGGGTTTTTCTCACCATAGATCCTCAGACCATCTTCTGAATATGTAAATGCCAGGTATATATACCAAGCCCTTTTCTGAGTGTCTTTGTTCGGACTTTGAATGCATCTTGTTCATCTGTCTGTAACCCTGCGTACAAATCTGTGCTGTTTGTGCGGAGTAAATCTTCACTGAAGTTAAGTAACTGTCTCTGAGTCTTATTCATTATTTCTGTGTGTTGGAAACTGAAAAGGGAAAAAGAACCAACCTAATAATAATAATATTTTTTAATACAGTCCTTTCTAGAAAATCCAGTTTCCTCACAAGGATCTAAAGACATAAACATGCAAAGAAAAATTTTAAAATTGAAATATCCCTGTGAAGCTGTTTATTCATAAGTAACTTTAGGATTTCAACAGAAATAACAAAAAAAACACAATCAAGTTTTAATGGAAACATGTGACATTTATAAAGAAGAAAGAACATTAATAAAAAAGATTTTATTCTTTCAGGTACCTGTCTTAGTTGTGGTCACATCTGCTGCAGTTGTAAATATTTCAGTGGTAACAGGAGGAGAATCTAAAAACACACAAATACAGTGAAAAACTTTACAGTGAAAGTGAACTTTGCCTGTGCTGGGGGGGCTGGCAAGGGGGTCCTGCCCTGGGGAGGGTCCGCCTGCGCCGGATGTGCATTTGCAGCTGGAATCGCTCCCACCCTAGCTCTGGGACGAGGCGGGGAAACTCCCTTGGGCCCCTGGCCATGGGGTCTGGGGAGGCAGGCGGTTGTGGTGGTTGGCCCTTTTGGATAACTTTGTGGATAACCTTGATAAAAGTGGATAACTTATTCCAGGAGAAGCTACCACCGTCTTCTGCGAGAGCAGAGACAATAACAAATGGAAAATGGGCTCTGTTCCTGCAGCGAGGTGGAGAACGAGGGGTTCGGTTTTTATTGAATGCATTAGAGCCACGCTTTGATATTCCCTCTCAAACATACTGAAAAAATGATCCCTGCACTGTACGCCCAGACCAGAGCTATGGCTGAGATGGAAACGGAAGAAAGAGTGGCATCCCTGCCCTTAGACGCCCCCCTCTCCTCAAGGCAGCGGTAGATGAGCGGCTTCTTGACGCTAAAAAGCCTAAACATGAACATATAAATATACATCACATGCAGTTTTCCCCCAAACATATTGTTCACAAATAGGTTTACTTTCAGGTGCACTTTAAGTTCTTCATGTATTTTATCCCTGGTCATTTATTTTGAAAGCAGTTTTTTTCTTTTTCTTTTTTAACTTGTCCTGTCCAACAGCTGTGCAAACAGATGAGAGCTGAAGGCCTCTTGTGTTGGACATATTTTACTTTAACAAAAGGGGTTATGAATCTTCTGACAAACCAGAGGTATGTCTGAATAAACCCCTTCTGTATTTGAAACCAAAATTTATTCATTTTAATTGTTTTTAAAAAATCTTTCAAAACAAAAAGCAGATTCTTTCTTAGAAAAGTTAAAGGAAAATTCCTAAAGTTTGATTAATAGTGAGTTGTTAGAGACGAGACATATCGATTATCACAATATCTCCATATCGTGATAGTATCGTTATCGTGAGCAATGTATCGCAAATTGTATCATATTATGAGGTACCCAGTGATTCCCAGCCCTATTTGTCACTGAAAGTAATCAGTAGATTCCCTCTCAGTACCTTATCCACCAATTTTAATTGCACTCCTTTGGTACACACACACCCTTTACCATTCAAAAATATACTCTTCAACACACACACAAACACACCACTCTAACCAATCCATGGTAGGGGGTACCAGGCCCTTGTTAACAGCAGGCATCAAAGTCAAAGTCAAAGTCAAAGTCAGCTTTATTGTCAAATGTACTGCATCCATAAAGACATACAGCACAGATGAAATTCCTTTCCTCTCACCCCACAGTGCAAGCAGCATATAAAAAAAATAAATAAATAAATAAACGACTTAAAAAATAGATAAAAAGACAGCAATAATAAGAAGAATAATAATAAGAATAGCAGTAGTCTAAACAGTGCAGAGAGCAATGAGGTGGTTAAAGTGGCAGTTTAAAGTGACAACAGTGCTGAGAACAGTAAGTGGATGTGTTAGTGATGGCAGTCTTTGGTGAAAGTGGTGATCTGAACTGTTGTGAAAGTTTTCAGTGTGGGCTTGTAGGACGGAGTGGAGGGGCCAGAGGGGGGAGGGCAGGGAGGGAGTTGAGTGTCCTTATCGCCTGATGGAGGAAACTGTCTTTTAGTCTGCTGGTTCTGGCCTGCAGACTTTGCAGCCTCCTCCCTGATGGCAGCAGGTTGAAGTGTCTCTGGGATGGGTGGGAGGGGTCCCCTGCAATCCTGATGGCTTTGCGGGTGAGGCGGGAGCGGTAAATGTCCGAGAGGCCAGTAAGAGGGACACCAACGATCTTCTCAGCTGTTCTCACAATGTGCTGCAGAGTTTTCCGGCAGGACGCATTGCAGGCTCCGTACCACACGGTGATGCAGCTGGTCAGGATGCTCTCGATGGCCCCGCTGTAGAAGGTCTGCATGATGGGGGGAGGAGCTCTGGCCCTCTTCAGTTTGCGGAGGAAGTACAGGCGTTGTTGGGCTTTCTTGGCGAGTGATGCAGTATTATGTTTCCAAGACAGGTCGTCGGAGATGTGCACCCCCAGGAACTTGGTGCAGCTCACCCTTTCCACAGCAGCACCATTGACCATCAGTGGGGCGTGGGGGGTGGGAGTTCTCCGGAAGTCCACAACCATCTCCTTTGTCTTCTCCACATTCAGGTGGAGATTATTGTCTTTGCACCACAGAGCCAGCCTGTTCACCTCACTCCTGTAGGGGTTCTCATCGTTGTTGTTGATGAGACCCACCACTGTTGTGTCATCCGCAAACTTGATAAACAGGTTGGAGCTTGATGTTCCTTTGGTGCTGGCTTTCTGGGCCCGGCAGCCCTCTCTCTATGCAGGGAAAGGGATCCCTGTGCTCTCTAGGAAGACCATGAGCCGGGGATCACTGGCATTCTCCAAATTTCATCTATGTTTGAGCCTGGTCGGGCTGTGGTAACAACACTCCTTGTGGACCCCCACATCTCTTTGGCGCCTTCCTCCTGGGCAGGGGTCGCTGGCCCCTGGCAGACAACTCATGCAGTAGAGAAAGATTGATTTCCCATTTTTCTTTTAGTTTGGCATAAGGCTCCGTTTAGATAGGATAAAACAAAGATCTCCATAGAAAACTTTGGGTATTGAACTACCCCCCAGAAAAACGTTGAGGCTATCTAGACTGTGGGTTCCTTTGCTTTATATCATGTGCTTTTTTGTTTGTTTTTCTGTACAGCCGAGCTTTTCATCCTTCCATGAGCATGAGCTTGACGAGAATGTGACAATGTTAAGATTAGTATTAACAATGGCGGTTCTACACTAACTTATTCCCTGGGCAAGTAACAACCCCCCCTCCCCCCCGCGCCACCACGCACATACAATTTGACAGCATCGTTTTGTGTTCCCTATCTTTATTTGGCCATTTTACAAAAAATGCATGAATTTTCTAGACTCGTTTCACAGGGGGGTCAAACTCAGTCGCACAGGGTGCCTAAATCCAACACGCTTTATGTTGCAGGCTGGACAAGATAAACATTTACTGAACGCACTAAAGCTAAACTTTAAAACTTTCAAAACTGAACTTTTTGAACATAAATATGAATAAAGAGAGAGGAAAAGTAATCCAGAATAACTCAAGTTGAATTTTAAATAAAGTATAATATTTTACTCTCCATAGAAATATATTTTATCAAAATTATACAAATATGAACATCCTCCAGAACAAAACAAATAAAGCCTGGAAGAAATAATAAAAAATAACAAATCAAATCATTCCATTTTCTTTGCTCTTTTGTCATTCTTTTAGAGCTGGACTCCTGCATCATTTTTAGCAATCAGTTCATTTCTTGGTGTGTGATGTCCTTTGTGTGTCTTTGTGAAACATATTAGAGGGATTTGATATAAAAAAAGAAAAACCTTATTGTGAATATCATTCTTAGGTCTTACAAAAGATTAAAAACTAAATCATACAACTCCAAAGATTACTCCCAAAATATTTGGCATTTTCCTAATTTTGTGCAACACCAACAGCAAAAATCCTCCAAAAACCTCAATCCATTCATAAAAAATGATCTGTTGTTTATTTATGATCTCAAAAAGTGCAATCAGGCCCTTCAACTAAAAGACACAAAAGACACGCAATAAAAATATCTACAATAGTTAGTTAATAATGACATTATTAACATGAGCGGCTGAGTAATTCAGCAGCACGCAATGATCCAGGTGTTGCGTAATGGCGGCTGCACCCCTGGCAGCCTGGACCCACCACCCCTCCCCTTTTTCTTCTCACATCTCATAGACAGGAGCGCACAGCTGTGGCCTAGAGTTGATTGTTAGACTGAAAAAGACTCCCAATTACCTGTTTGTGTGTGATTCATCCAGCCGCCGGTGAGTTGCGCCACCCTCTCAAAATGTTTTACTTCTGTTCTTCTGTTCTTCTTTGACTACCGCAAAGAGGTGTGGGCACATGTGTCTTGCAGCAGAGAGCGCCTTGTCACATTCAAAATGAAACCTTCAGACGTAGTAAGTAAGTAAATTTGTTTGTATAGCACCTTTCACAGGCAGAAGTCACAAGCTTGGGCAAGACCCTTTACGCTACGGCCTACCTCACAAACATGAGAGACAATGAACCACATGTCATGCCAGCTCAGACGTCGCCCGGCCAAACAAGGTCTGCGTCAGGTGCTGGGGGACCAGAGTACTCTGATGGAAAGAGGGCTACTGGAACAAGACGGAAATGGACTAGGTGCGAGAACAAGGTTCTGTTAGAATGCTACTACTCAAGTAATCCCAACCAGCGTGGTTACATGCAGAGAATGTGGAATGAATGGATGCTTCGAAACTCACAATCAAGGCTAACTGCCAAACAACTGGTAGCCCAATGCTCGAAGCGGCAACTCCTATCACAACTTGAAATTGAAGCGATACAATACAATGGCAATACCCCGGGAAAGCCAGATCAGGTCAACATCTGGTCAACAACAGGTCAGAGAGCAGGCTATACTACACTCCCACCCTGAGATTGGGTACACAGCCCCAACAACCACAGTTACGCTGAGCGAGGCAGCAACTGACCTGAAAGACAAGATCATGTCTAGAATGAACACTTGGCAACCTCGACACCAGCTACGACGGTTAAGTGATGTACCATCTGAAAGTCTACTGGAAACTGTGAATGAAGCATTGAGGTCAATTCCTACCACAACCATCACAGAAACCAATGAACTGGTTTACACTTCAGCAGCAGTGATCCTTGAGATGCTTGGCTATAAGAGTAACCATGGGAGAAAACAATACCCACCATGGAAGCAACGGTTAGAGGCCAAAATCAAGGCAACTCGGAAGGATGTGAGTAAGCTGACAGAGGCTCAAAGAGGTACAATGAGAAAGCAAGTACCTAAGAGATACAGCCAGATGCCCATACCTGAAGCACTGGAAACTGCCAAACAAAGGCTCCTAGCCTAAAGAGGTACACAAGAGACAATGAAGCCAGACGGATAAACAGGCTGTTCGCAACTCAACCTGCGAAAGTGTACGCTCAGTGGCAGGGTCAAAACAGCCGAGCAGACCCACCAAGGCTAGAAACTGAACAGTACTGGAAAAGTATATGGGAGAAAGAGACAGCACATAACAGCAATGCCCAGTGGCTGGTCTCTCTGAGAGAAGAACATAGCAACCTCCCTGAACAGAATCCAGTAACTATCACAGTGGCAGACATCCAAGAAAGAGTCTCAGGTATGAAGAACTGGACAGCACCGGGCCCTGACATGATACATGCCTACTGGCTAAAGAAGCTTACCGCACTCCACGAGCGCCTGGCAGCACAAATGAACCAGCTGCTAAGAGATGGGACTCATCCCGAATGGCTAACAGAAGGGCGAACGATCCTGATCCAGAAGGATCCCTCAAAGGGTGCAGTCCCATCCAACTACCGGCCAATAACCTGTCTCTCCACAACATGGAAGCTCATGTCAGGCATCATTGCAACCAAGATAAATAGGCACATGGATCAATTCATGAGTAACACACAGAAAGGCATTGGTAGAGACTCCAGAGGAGCGAAACACCAACTCCTGATTGACAGAACAGTCGCTCAAGACTGCAAGTCACGACACACCAAGCTGTGCACAGCCTGGATTGATTACAAGAAAGCCTATGACTCAATGCCACACACGTGGATCACTGAATGCTTGGAGCTGTACAACATAAACAGGACTCTAAGAGCCTTCATAGGAAATTCAATGAAGCTGTGGAAAACCACCCTTGAAGCCAATGGGAAGCCACTTGCACAAGTGTCCATCAAATGTGGGATATACCAAGGTGATGCTCTGTCCCCACTGCTGTTCTGCATAGGTCTGAACCCCCTCAGCCAAATAATCAACAAGACCGGCTATGGATACCGACTCAGAAATGGGGCCAACATCAGTCACCTCCTCTACATGGATGACATCAAGCTATATGTTAAGAGCGAGCGTGACATTGACTCCCTGATCCACACCACCAGGATCTACAGTACTGACATTGGGATGTCATTCGGGCTCGAGAAATGCAGCCGGATGGTGACAAAGAGAGGCAAGGTAGTCCACACAGGAGGGGTCTCACTCCCAGAAGGAACAATAGCAGACATCGAAGACAGTTACAAGTACCTCGGAATTCCACAGGCAAATGGCAACCTGGAGCAGGCAAAAAGGAAAGCTGCAACAGCTAAATACCTCCAACGGGTAAGGCAAGTCCTGAGAAGCCAGCTCAATGGCAAAAATAAGACCCGGGCAATAAACAGCTACCCACTGCCAGTTATCAGATACCCTGCAGGAACAATAAGATGGCCAAAGGAAGAGGTTCAGACCACGGATGTTAAGACACGAAAGCTCCTCACCATGCATGGAGGGTTCCATCCCAAATCCAGCACCCTGAGACTGTATGCTAGCCGCAAGGAAGGAGGCCGAGGACTAGTGAGCGTAGAAGCCACTATCCAGGATGAAACATCCAAGATGCATGAGTACATCAAGCTCAAGGCCCCAACTGACAGTGTGCTCAGTGAATGACTCAGGCAATGGAGAGCAGAGGATACAGTGCTGGAGGACAGATCCTCATGGGAGGACAAACCCCTGCATGGGATGTACCACCGAACCATAACTGAAGTGGCTGATATCAAGAAGTCCTACCAATGGCTAGAGAGGGCTGGGCTACAGGACAGCACTGAGGCACTCATCCTGGCAGCTCAGGAACAAGCCCTGAGCACCAGAGCAATAGAGGCTCAGATCTACCACACCAGACAAGACCCAAGGTGTAGGCTGTGCAAAGAGGCACCTGAAACAATCCAGCACATAACTGCAGGGTGTAAGATGCTGGCAGGTAAAGCATACATGGAGCGCCACAATCAAGTGGCTGGAATAATATACAGGAACATGTGTGCAGAATATGGACTGGAAACCCCAAGGTCAAAATGGGAAACACCCCCGAAGGTGGTAGAGAATGAAAGGGCAAAAATCCTGTGGGACTTCCAGATCCAGACTGATAGGATGGTAATGGCGAACCAACCAGACATTGTAGTGGTGGATAAAGAACAGAGGAAAGCCGTTGTGGTGGATGTGGCAGTGCCAAGCGATGGGAACATCAGGAAGAAGGAACATGAGAAACTGGAGAAATACCAGGGACTCAGAGAAGAACTGCAGAAAGCATGGAAAGTGAAGGTGACAGTGGTGCCTGTGGTAATTGGAGCACTCGGGGCAGTCACCCCCAAGCTGGAGGAGTGGCTACAACAGATACCTGGAAAGATCTCAGACATCTCAATCCAGAAAAGCGCAGTGCTAGGAACAGCTAAGATACTGTGCAGAACCCTCAAGTTCCCAGGCCTCTGGTAGAGGACCTGAGCTTGAGTGAGAAACCACCCACGAAAGGGTGAAAGGGGCAAGTTTATATATATATATATAATAAAAAACATAAAAGACAAAAAATATATGCTACGTGACACAATCATCCCAAGCTCAATCTAAGCAGTTTTCAGTTAAATTTCAGTTAAAATTCTTTGTAAATTTAAAAAGTTTTTAGTTGACTTTTCAAAGAATTCACAGAGTCCAGGAAACTCAGGGACAATGGGAGTTCATTCCAGAGTTTGTGAGCGACAGCCTGGAAGGTCTTATGGAGTCCTATACTGTTCATAATTAAATAAATAAATAAATATTTGATTAAATAAATGTGACCTCATGCAAATACACAGTCAACCAATAAATCTCCCATAAATATATAAAAAGATCATGAAAATGGTGAAAAACCTGCACACAGATTTTAAACTAGGCATTATATTATTCAATATATTTCATTTTGCTTTAAAAACCTGTTCATTATTTTAAAACAGCATTTTAAAATATTTCTTTTTAATCATGTGGAATATTATTATAAATCTCCGTCTTTTTTCAGAAGCTCATATTTCAAAATCAATATTTTCCAAAGTAGCTTTGTTTTTTATTTCCTGTTGCTGTTTTTCACAATGACTGATTTATTTCATTAAGAGCTTTTTCAGGAGAATGTCTCTGTCTGTCAATCAGTGAAAGTGGGTGGGATCTAATATCCGCGCGGCTTTGCTCACATTTGATACAAACTATTTGTCTGCAGCAAAATATGCAGACATGGAGGACTCTGCTTTTGTAGTTTGAGGGTTTGTGTGGACCAAACCACAGAGGAGCGCCGGTCGTCCACGTCTCGAAGTCCCCCTTGAAACTCTCCTCATTCTCACGCCATTCACTCAGCTCTCCTTTGCTCTGCAGCTAACAGCTCTGCTGTCTGAGCTCACAGATCCAGTCTGACGTCATCGTGCCTTAAACTGTGCCGGTCGCAGGAGGAGTCGAGCTGGCGGACCGACAGAGAGTCAGAGCAGGCAGCAGCGGATAGCGGAACAAGCCTGCTCAGGCCTCCTGAACCTTAAATCAGGTCCTCTGGTTTTATTTTTCCCTCTCGGGGAAAATGTTAAACCTTTCCTGCGAAAGTTTCTCTTTCTGGTTGTAAAACGCAGCGGAGATCCGGGGTTTGATTTGGGGATCACTTCCCCGTTCAGACCTCTCAGAGGCGGGTTATTAAAAGATTCAGTCTCTATACTTTGGGTATACTTTTTTTATTATTACTTTTCCGGTGAACTGAACAACAGACCCTTAACTTGCGCTCACATACACACTTTTGTGCCGGGCGTTTTGATTAACACGTAATTTAAGATGTAGTTTCAGTGCAGGAGTTGAAGCAGAGACTCTCTGGGATGATCTCATGAACTCAAACATGGAAACATTGTTTTCAAGTGGAACTATTCAAAATAAATAAACCTGATCTCTTAACACTCTCCGTGTGCATTGTGCATCCATGCATTTTAAGTGAGATAAACACAGGTACAGCTCCAAGTGGCTATCAGGCTAAAGCATTAGCTGCTAGCTCCTCCCACACGTGGCATGGTGTGTTTATTGAACTCCAGTTGATAGAAGTTTTGTGGAACTCCAACAACCACCCAGCCTAACTTAGACCACTACTAGATGTTCATGAGAAGAAAAAATTGCCGAACCGACCACAAAATCACCCGAATTATGCACACTCGCCCAAAGCCACTTTTATCCGCAAATTTAGAACCAAAACTGCCCAATTTCGTGTAACACTGTGGATGTGTTGAGGTGCACACTCCCCCTAGTGTTGAGGGGTGGGCATTGCGCCGTCAGGTTCGCTGAAGCATCTTCGATCGATGTAGTCAGGGTGCTGCTGCTCATGTCTGAGTAAAGGGGTAGCCAATCACAAAAGTGTCTCTGCCTTGTCTGGTTTGATTGACAGACAGAGACATTCTCCTGAAAAAGCTCTTCATGAAATAAATAAGCCATTATGAAAATCAGCAACATGAAATAAAAACAAAGCTACTTTGAAAAATATTGATTTTGAAATCCAAGGTTCTGAAAAAAGACGTGGGATTAAAATAATATTCCAATGAATAAAATGAATAAGGGGTCATGTGATGCTATCTGAGTGAGAGGACGTACGTTGCCAGCCTCCCGCCATAAGTTCAAATTTAACCTGCTTTTTTTTTTTAAATCCCGGAAATCTTTTACATGTCCATTTTCTAAGCCTTTTTTCAACCTGAACAATCTAGATTTGATCCAAAAAATGTCGAAGAAAAATCGCTCTGACTCCAAATCGTCGCCGCCGCAGCCAGCTAGCTTAAATGCTAGCTTGGAAAGCAGCGCTGCAGCCTCCATCGCCCAAACTGTGACAGAGCGGATCGGCGAGCTGATGGAGGAGAAATTCCTGGATCTTAGGTGGTAAACAGACCAAACTTCACTGCTGACATCATGAAAATAAGTCTGGAATGAAAAAAAAAAATGAAAAAAAAAAAAAGAATCTATTTTTTTTAAGGTTCCAGCAGCTGTCTGCTTGAAGCAGTGTTGATTACCTTTATAGTTAGATCGATGAATGAATGTTAACTTTGTTATTCCATGTAAGGCTAACATGTATGACCAGGGTTTAACTGTAAACAACTGGGCGGGATGTGTAGTGTAGCAGCTCAGCAGTAGGACTAGAGATTCTGGGGCTGTCTGGTGCACTCTCTGAGCTGGAGGAGATGTCCCTCAGCTTCACTCATCCCAGGAAGGTTGTTCCCATTGGATGGGTAATGTTGTGTGTGTTGTGTGTGCGGGGTTTTGTTGCGGGGGGGGGGGGGGTTCATTGTTCGGGGACAGATTGTTAAAGACAGCCATTTTCACCTATTTTGTTTTTTGTGTGATTTTTCTTTCTATGTATAAGCAGTGCACAGGCCCAAAAAAATTCCAAGAGACCGTGGGTTTTCAAAATGCAAAATGTTACTCTATAAAAACTAACATCAACTCTAACAGCAATAGATGACTGATTTAAAGCTGATCTCACTTAATGTAAAAGGCATCAACCATGTTATCAAACGCCAGAAAATCTTATCCTTTCTCAGGAAGGAGAAATGTCAGGTGGCCATGCTCCAGGAAACTCATCTGTCAGATACAGAACATGTAAAACTGAGGAGAAGCTGGGTGGGACAGGTGTTTTATTCATCTTTTAATTCAAAAAGCAGAGGAGTTGCTATTCTCCTTCACCGTAGTTTACCTTTCATCTTTGAAAAAGAGGTAAAAGACAGCCAAGGGCGTTATATACTCCTATCTGGTCACCTGTATGGGGAGCAACTCGTCTTTGGATGTGTTTATGCACCTAATGTCTACGATCCTTCTTTTCTCCCTCAACTTATCTCAGACCAGACATCCTTCTCATCCTCATATGTACTTTTAGGAGGTGACTTCAATTGTGTATTAGACCCAAAAGCAGACATGTCTCCCCCACGTTCAGACCGCCTCAAGAAATCTGAGGAAATGTTAGAATTTCTTAGTGACCTGAACCTACATGATGTGTGGCGAATTATGCATCCAACAGATAAAGATTACTCATTTTTTTCAATCCCACATCAAGTTTTCACCCGGATAGACTATTTTTTTTCATCTCATTTTGTCCTTGACAGGATAAAAAACTGTACAATTGGCACTAAATCCATCTCTGATCATGCTCCGGTTAGCATAGTTCTCTCACCTCCCTACCTAGACCCAGCCTGTAGACGCTGGAGACTAAACCCAACCTTATTGAGCAGCCAGGATTTTGTAGATTATATTACAAAAGAATGGGAAGGTTTTATTGCCATTAATAAAACTCCAAAGATAAGCCCTTCTACACTATGGGAATCTGGTAAGGCATACATACGGGGGTCAATCATATCATATACATCAGCTCAGAAGAAGAAAGCTCTGAAATCACAATTAGACCTAGAAAAAAATATAGCATGGCTGGAGGTTTAGTTCAGACAGCATCCTAGTGACTCTTTAGCAAAGCAACTGGAAGCAGCTCGCTCTGCCCTAAACCAGCTATTAACAAAGAAAGCGCAGACACAAATTTTTATGCTAAACATAGATTATTTGAATCTGGAAATAAACCTGGCAGGTTGCTTGCGAGACTGGCTAAAAGTAAGATGGAAGTCAACATAATCCCTGCTCTTACAGATAGGGATGGAAAGAGGCAAAACAAGTCTACAGATATTAACAAAATCATGAAATTATATTACCAAGACCTTTATAGCTCTCAATGTGAATCCTCTGCTGACAGCAGAACAGATTTTCTTGACAAAATAAAATTTCCTTCTCTTTCTGATGAACAGAAAAAAATTCTAAATAATTCGATAAGCAAAGAGGAAGTCTCTGAGGCGATATCTGCTCTGAAGGGAGGCAAAGCTCCAGGACCAGATGGCTTTGGACCTGACTTTTATAAAACATTTTGTAAGATGCTGGTTGGCCCACTAACATATATATTTGTAGATTCATTTGAGAAAGGCTTCCTTCCCCCCACATTAAGTCATGCACATGTGTCTGTGATCTTAAAAAAAGACAAACCAGCTGACTTATGTGGGTCTTATCGACCCATCAGCCTTATTTCTGTTGACAGTAAGGTACTCTCTAAACTTCTTGCTCGTAGGCTGCAGAACTTCCTCCCAACCCTTGTTCACCCAGACCAGTCAGGGTTTGTGCCAGGACGGTTATCCCACAGCAATGTGAGAAGGCTGCTGAATATTATACAGTTCTCCTCTGAAAGGAAGCAGAAAGCCCTGGCTGTCTCTCTTGATGCTGAAAAAGCTTTCGATCGGATAGAGTGGGAGTATCTTTTCGGCGTCCTCCATAGATTCGGACTTGGGGGTAGCTTTCTTAGATGGATACAAGCCATATACCATTCACCTACAGCCTCTGTGTTGACTAATGGTCGCTGCTCTGAACCATTTGCATTAGCGAGAGGCGTGCGCCAAGGTTGTCCTCTTAGCCCACTTCTTTTTGCCTTAGCATTGGAGCCACTAGCTGAAACTATACGCATGCAAGCGGAGGTTAAAGGAATATCGCTGGGGAACATGGAACATAAGATTGCTTTGTATGCTGATGACATCATTTTATTCTTAACATTACCTAACTATCAATTCCCACTACTCTTAAAGCCTTTAACAAATTTAGTTCCATATCTGGTTACAAAATTAATTTTGCGAAGTCAGAAGCTATGCCGTTGGGAGGCCTGACTCAGGCTGACGTTCCCAATGATTTCCCATTCAAATGGACTGTTGGTGGTTTGCTGTATCTTGGCGTGAAAATGTCCCCAGACCTGAACGATATGTTTAAACTGAACTTCTCCCCCATCTGCACACAGATAAAGACGGATCTACAGCGATGGCAAAAACTTCCGCTGTCAATGTTGGGTCGAATTAGTTTAATCAAAATGAATGTTCTGCCACGTCTCTTGTATCCTCTGCAGATGCTCCCTCTATATATATCAAAGAAAACTAACAGAGATTTGGAAAAGGCCTTTACCAACTTTATATGGATCGGGAAGAAGCCAAGACAGAAACTTAAGATTTTGCAGTTGCATCCCGATATGGGTGGTCTCTCAGTACCAAATATAATTTTCTATAACTGGGCCTGCCATGCCCATCATTACTGGCTGTGGCTACATACATATCTAAAGAGGGAGAACTGCATTGACTCGTGGGCATGCTCTCCTCATTCTCCCTGGGGATTGATCACCTGTGACATGGACAAAATCCCACTAACTGTTAGAAAAAATCCTATTATTTATAATGGTATTAGAGTTTGGCGTGATGTGTTAAAGCACCTGGGAAAGACAAAAGTTAGGTCTTTGCTTTCCCCAATAACTCAAAATCCTGACTTTCCTGCTGGTGTTGGGCCATCTGTGTTCTCCTCCTGGCATAATTTAGGAATTAATGTAATTGGCGATTTAATAAAAGATGACACTGTTATGTCCTTTCAACAATTACAAACCACTTTTCATGTCTCTCAAAAACATTTTTTTGCATATCTCCAACTGAGACATTTTATTTCTTCTCATGTTATTTGCACCTCCGCTGTTAATGATGTAGAAAAGTTCTTGGGGGATCGCAAGGACAGGAAGCACCTGATTGGATCATTCTATTCTCTCCTTAACTCTTTAGGCATATGCCTCCTTCCAGATATTTCCCGTAAATGGGAAATAGACTTAGACTCTCAATATATAGAAGATGATTGGCAAACAGCACTCCGCTTGATTAAATATACGTTCACGTGCAACAGACTAAGAGAGACTCAGTATAGAATAATCCACAGACTCCACATAACTCCTGTTATTTTACACAAAATTAATCGTTCTCTGTCTCCTTTGTGCTTAAAATGTAATCTGGAGAGAGGAACATATTTTCACTGTTTTTGGGAATGTAGGAAAATTTCTAGATTTTGGAATCATATTTCATCTGTGATCAGTGATATCTTCAAATTAAAAATCAACAGGGATCCAGGTGTCTTCCTGTTGGGCCTTCCCTCGAGGAAATTACAGATCCCTACTGCACATTATAAGCTTTTGGAGAAACTGCTTTTAATCGCTCGGAAATGTATCTTGATACATTGGATAAAGGAGTCCCCTCCCACTGTCACTCTCTGGTACAGAGAGGTGTTCTGTACACTTCCTCATGAGAGGTTACATGCAGTTATGGAAGGAAGGGAGGAGATGTTTCTTACAACATGGACTACATTTTTAAACCATCTGCCTGCCGACTTAAAAAAAAAAGAAGTCCGAAGACCAGTAACATGTCCGCAGATGTCCAGCACCGGACCAATCCAGATGCTGGTTAAACTATTGACTCTATATAGCGGCTTCAGCAGAAAAGACTTGTGATAGACATAAAACAGAGAGCCGCGATATGACAATGCCAGAACCAAGTCATTTCCAAGTTCACATCCGGCTCCTCCAAACGATGAGGGTAAATAACATAAATAAGATTGCGAAATACGCCAAAAGCCACAATGAACTCAGCCAGAATAAGAGACTCGTCCTTGCGAGGATCGCTGGCCCTCATAGCAACGGGAAAAAAACCACAATCCCCAAAGCGGCAACTGGACAACGCAGAGCCACACAGCAGAATCTTAATTAGGTTCATGTCATTACTTTCAAGAGCAGGAACTGCAATTCCCAGGGTCCTTAGAGGCGTGACGTCACCGGGACAAGTAGAGAACCAGAAAGAGCCGCAAGGGCAGAAAAGCCCAGGATGTAAAAACACAGAGGTGAGCATGGCAAGCTCACCATAGAGATCCTGGCAACCACAGCGTCCAGGGAGGCCCTGAAATCGTCCGACAGGGCGTCACTGACAACCTGGACATTGTAGACAGATCCTACCGCAGAAGCATGCAGATATGCGGGTGCAAGCAGCGCCAATTACGCGCAGGCCGCAATGGCTACCTGAGCAGCCAAGAACGGGACCAGACATGGGGAAGATGGACGCCCCCACATTGGAAAAAGGGAGACGATCAAAGCCCAAAAAGAATGCGGGGAAGACATCATGATGCTGAAAAAAGCGAGAAGGAGAACAGCGAGCATGGAGAACCGGAGACAAACGCAGAGCTCATGGAAATGGGTGAAGAGGGCTTGGGCCGTACACCTGTATCTTAAGTACTGTAAATGACCTCTAGATTCAGCCTATTATAGTTTTATTTTTGTAATTCCCCCTTTTTGTATAACATGGTTGTGGCTCTTATTTTAAAGGACTAAACTGGCAGTCATCAGGCAAGCAAACGTGAAGGCTACATGTCCTTCGTGTGAGCCAAAATGGTTAATTAAGTGTTAAAGGTTTAAAAGAAACAAAAGTTTACAGGATCTCATAGCACCTGGTTGATGAGGGAACAAGGTTTGTAATATTTTATGTTTTGTCGATTTATTTCTGTGTTTTCACATAATTTTACATTGTCAGCACATTTTATTTGCCCACTAGGTGGCACTGTGTTTTCACATAATTTTACATTGTCAGCACATTTTATTTGCCCACTAGGTGGCACTGTAATGTCAAGCTAATGCTGAGTCAGTTTGAAATGAATGCTAGTATTAGGATTTATTTTATGTTTATACAGAAGGGAACATCATTTTATTGTTAAATAATTTTGTTAAAAATACAGTTACATTTTTTGATTTGCATCAGAGGTTAAAATTCTTAAAGTAATTAATTAATCCTGTATAGTGTTGAAAGTTGGAAAGTAATGAATAAAACAAAAAGGTTATGTAAAAGAGATGTAAAATATATTTGTATTTTTTGTAGCTCTTACGGTGTGTTCACACACAAATACAGCGAAATAAAGGGTTGTGAACCATGAGTTTGAGAGACCATCTTTTCAACCGGGGATGCTACAAGTAGGATACTCAACAGTTGAGTTAATTTGGCTGAACCGGCCGCAGGGAGGAGTATCCAGGTAAACGCGCTACTTGAGCTGCCTGTCTGAAATACTCCTAAGGTCGTCCATTTCTGCTAATGGTAAAGGAAGGACATTGGAAAAAAAGCAACTATTGAGAAATAAAACACATTTTCTTGCAAACATTCTCTCTGGAGAATCACATTTTAGACTAATATTCAGGTATTGAATTTTCTCTTTACAAATTATCATCTTTGTTGTTTTTCTTTATTGTAACTTACATGTTAGGGATGGAACAAGTGTTGTAGATGGACAAACCGTAAGATCTGAAATAGAAATCACAGTGGGGTTAGCAAAAAGAAAACTAAAAGATGCTAACTTTACATTAAGTTGCATCGACAAGATTGCATAATTAATAATTCATTAATTTATTGAAGTTTAATTATAAAGTCACACCATGGCTATATTTCAAGGAAACCCATGATATAGCAAGGATATCTCAAAACCCTTTGTGCAAAACATATGATAAGTATTTTCGGTATGACATTCTTGATAACAAATTTAAAAAACAAAAGACAGATGTCTGCATGCAGAAACACATGACTGCAGATTTCAAGTTCCCAAAAGTTCAAATCTGAATTGAATATTTCTGACAGACCATAATACTTACTGTTCAGCTCTGATTGACAGAACTGTCCATCTGTAGGAACAGCCTTAATGCATCCACACACACTGCCTTCATCACATTTCCCATAGGTGGCGCACTTGTCACACGGCCACAGGAAGTTCCTCTCACATCTGCACTGAATGTTTGATTCAGCTGGACTGCAAACTGCAGGAAGACATGTTGTCTAACACAGAAATACAGCAACTAGACTGTAAGAAATAGAAATATTTCTTCTCACCTGTGGTGACATCAGCATCTGAAATGTTTACATCAGAGCTGATTTGACGAGGGAAAGTGAGGTTTGCAAAGTTGCTCCTCAACTGTTCTGCGTCCTCCATGTTGATCTGAATGTCCAAACGGTATTGGTAAATGGAAACTGTGGAAAAGGATCAGACAAGAACGTGTTCATGGTAAACTGTTAAACAAACATAAATACACTTCTATGACAGAGTACGTGTGTGACAACAGGTTAGGATTTTTCCTTTTTCTCAAATCTGGCCTTGATATCAAATTTTACAAACTAGCAAATGGCCGAAGCTTTTAGTGAGATCTCACCTGACTTTGGCTGACAGAATGACCCGTCCAGTGGCACTTTGTTGATGCATCCACATGTGCTGTCAGTGATCTCACCACAGGCTCCATAGGAGAAGCAGCTTGAACTGGGCCAAGCATAATGATCCTCGCATCTGCACTCAATGTTAGTGCCATTTATGTAGCAAACTGGAAAAAACAACACAACTATCAGTAATGATACTCAATTTATTCCCACCGGTTAAACCAGGAAGCAAAAGACTGTTATTAAATCACTGCTGACTCCTTTAAAAGAAACACTTCCTTAACAGACTGGTTTTTAATCGCCTTTAAAAATGTGCTGGTTGTCTCGTCTGCTTACAGTAGATCTGGGTCGTTGCCATTGGTGACATGTCTCCGCCCCCAAGTCATCTTTATGTTTGTGACTTTCAGTCTCTATTGTCAGTGAGTAATGAAGCTTGTAAGGAATGTGCAGGTCATGAAGGAGGAAAACACAGCCTTTCTATCTTGTTTTAAGTTACAGATTCAACTTTAATGATAGTTCCCAAAAGCCCTTTCCAACTAAAAACACCAACAATGTTTTGTTTTGTACAATATAACAAAAAGCTGCAAAGTTATTGAATGAAACTGAAACACAATTTAAAACTATAGAAAACTTTGTAGATTTTGAGAAATAAATATTTTTGTCATACATATCTTCAAAGAATTCATAGAACTAGACACACCAACAATTGATGGGGCTTGAACTTTTGCAGGTTTTAGGCCGTTCCAAAGTCTGTGAAATAACAGATAATAGAAAACCAATAGTGGCGCAGAATTTTTTTTTTCTTTCTAAGGACGGGATTACCGCCCCCTTTAAATTCGGGTCCCAGGCAATTGCCCGTTTTCCCTGTGCCTTAAACCTGCTACTGCATATGCTATACATAACGTAAGTAAGGGGGAAGTGGGTGAGGCGCAGGCATGTTGTGCAGATTTTTTTTTGTTTGGGCATCCAATGAGCACTTACAAATCATGTGCACGCCCTGTGTGTGCAACATTTGAGTGAAGCCAGTAAGGAGCCAGTACCCACACCTTACTAAAACATCGTACAACATCGTTATGGGATTGTACAACAGCATTAGTATGTCATAAGTGCTTGCCGCTCCTCTCCATGACCCTCTACGGGCCCAGACAACACAAAAACCCACATAAGTACAGGTCATTCCACCCGTATGGGTGCATCTAAGTAAGGCTTTAAGGAAATCTACTTAATCCAACAACCTCAATCACTGAAACGTTGATCCCCATGTTCCTTCAAGATCTAATCTTTAGGAGATTGAACTTTATGTTCAACCCTGCTGGTCAAATCCTGTACTGTCAGTCAGAATGAAATAGTTTGTAATGTGACGCATGGTCAGGGGAGAAAACCCATGAGCAGGAAGAAACGACACAGATCCGAAATCCAAGAAGGCTGCCTTAAAATGCCATGAGCAACACCAACACGAACAATAACTTGAACATGGACAGAAGACGCTTCGACACAGAACATCCGAAACTCAAGCCTTATATAGAACATAATCATGATGAGTCATAATTAAAGACACCTGTGATACTCACAAGAGCCGTCAGGAAGGGGATGGCCTCCAGGAGAAATCAAAGCAAAACAAAAAGTCAGGCCTTTTCATGATATGTAATGCCTGAAATGTTTACCTGTGTTTAGGTCAATTTGTGTGATGTTCACTGAAGGATCCAAAGTCAGGATAAATTGGCCAGTCCTCAGGAAGTTCCTCAGGTTGTCCAGTGTTCTGCTGTCTGTCAGATTCACCTCCACATCAACGTCATACTCGGCTTTATCACCCTGCCCTGAAACATCAAATTAATTCAATTCAACATTCATACACTTTTTAATTTTTTTTTAAAGACAAGAGGGTTTTATGGTGTTATCACGAATCCAGACTCTGAATTAAAATTTTGAATAGGCAAAACTGATTGCACTCAGAGAACAGAGACACTATAATAAATGTGTGTACTAAGTAACACAATGAATCCTTAAACGTCTGTGCCCTCCATTTTTTAAAAATATAGTTTTGTTGTTGAATCAGCAAATACAGAAGCAATTAAAGCCGCAAGTGGCGTTGTATGGCCCGCAGGCGCAACTCGCCCCCGCTGCCTGCTTATACGCCCCACCTGCCCTCGATGCCCACCTCTACGCAGCACCGCCGCCCTCACCGCCCACATTTGATCAAGGCTAATAAAAACTAGATATACCAATCATGCTATTTATGCCAGTTGTGCTAAAGTTGCCAAAAGTTCTAGCATTGCGCTCAGCATCATCAACTCACTCAGTAAAACCCATTGCTTAAGATGCTAATAATGCTAACTATAGTAGTTATGCTAATGTGGCTAAAAGTACTAGCATTGCGATCAATATCCTCAAGTCATTTAGAAAAACACATTGCTTAAGCTGCTAATTATGCTAACGATGCAAGTAATGCTAATGTGGTTAAAAGTGCTAGCTTAGCGATCAGCATCATCAAATCATTCAGAAAAACACATTGTTCCATTGGTAAGAGGTACTTGTCATAACTTGGTTAAAAAAATGATTTTCTTTTTTAAATGGCGGCTTTTATGTTGATTTTATCTTCATAGCAACCATTTTATGTTTTGGTAGCCTGGGGACGACGAACAGATCAAATTTCAGATGAATCGTAAAATGTAAACTTTTTGATGTCCTTAGCAACAGAGTGTTTTGCTAACCATGCCCTCATACCTTTTATGGTTACATCCAGTGTTTTTCAATAAGTTCAGTTCCAGCCATGGATGCATGCATTCAATTTTGAAAGTATTCCATTGAAAAACAAAGATTTATAACAGTAATTCACATTTGCCAGCTCGCCACGCGCACGCTAATGACAATCTACGACCTCAAATTCCAACATTTTGTCCAAAATAGCTAACCATTGATGCCCGAGAAGTTTCAAGACAATTGATAAAAATCTCAACGACAAGTGCCGCTTTGACAAGTCAAGATTGTGGCCTTTTCCCAAGGTGAAAGGTCAATGAAACTTCTTTGGTGTTGGTAGACTCGAGCTAACGGTTTGTATGCGCAGTTTCGTGAAAATCGCTCGAACAAGAGTGTTGTTTTCTCATATCGTCAAAAAACCCAAAATGGCTGCCATTCCGTAGGTCATGCGGCCATCCCGTAATGATTTCAAAACGTCCTTGGGATAACCACCCCACCTGCGTTTTGTCTTCGTAACTGTATTTTGAAAAATAATTTGGGCTCCATAAGCAATTTTCGGCCCATTCTTTTTTTTTTGGGATCACTCGCCATGATGTCATCGTCTTCGGGGGGGGGGCGTTCACTTTGTGGAAAATTGCATTATTATCCTAGGTGTGTGCACATTTTGGTGATCAAATTTGGGGGTCAAATTTTCGCTCAAAGGTGCAGAAATCTTTCCAACTGTGAAAACAATATGGTCCTTGCAGTTAGTGACTGCTGGCCATAATTACTACCATAATTACCGGGTTATAGAGCGCACCCGATTACAAGCTGCACATACCCAGTTTCACGTGTTAAACGTCTTTTATTCATACATAAGCCGCGTCAGTGTACAAGCTACATGTATTAACCATGCATTAAGCAACATTGTCAGCCAGACAAAGCATGCCCTGACTCCCATTTTTAACCACACTGTGGGAGGAGTCAGCATTGCGTCAGCTCATGTGTTTCAAAACACCCACATCTGCCAAACAGCATGAACATCAATTCTGTTCACAAGTTCCTTAGTTATGGTTTTTTTGTTTGTTTTTTACTTATTGACAATTGAGGTATCATACATAAAATTACAAACAGTAACCATATAATCAACATTACATCCCTCAGTTATGATGAGGAAATTTGCATCCGCGATTCCCCATTTCCCATGAGTCTTAGGGGCTAAAGGTGGGTCTAACCCCCTGCTCACCACACCGTTGTCAGTGTTTAAAGAATGAGCAAGGAGCAGCAGTGGATGGAGGGGCGACCGGGAGAGCAGCTCTTCTTCCGCTTGTGTTGCGGCAGCATTATGGTAGTAACAGGGCTGGTTAAGCTGCAGATGGCAGCATTTCCTGCATGGATTCATGTTCATCCAGGCTAAATGTTGTTAGCGTCTGTTAGCCTTCACCTAACCTTACTTCCGGCTTAGTTCTGCCACAAAAAAGCACTGACCACACAGATTTAAAATAAAATGATGAGCGAACAGGCGCTTCATAATAACCAAAACAATAATAAACGTACGTTTAAAAGATCATCTCGTATGTTACGGAGCTGCTAATAGATGGGCTAGTGTCACTATGACTCAGAGGTAAATTCACTCCTGAGCATGCGCTGTTCTCTCCGTCACGCAGCTGACCGGCTTTTCCAAACCCGTTGGTGATGGTGGATTTTTTTAAACGCTGCTTTTAACGATTGCTTTTAACTTGAAACCTGCGTCATATTGTTGTGGCGATCACGTGCACGTTGGGTCTAATGGCACCAAAGGATTCTGGGATGCGGCAAGGCATGCATGTTTTTTTTTGTTGAACCATGACTGAAGTGTCTAAGACCTGAAGTCAAGTGCATGCTGTTTGGCTGTTTAGAGGTGTGGTGAAAAACAAATGATTTGTTGCTTGGAGTTGGATAAAGCATTTATCCCATGCTCTGAGACCGCATAAATATTCAAGGTGGCTGCCAAATAAATCCACAAATTAGCTGCGTCACTGAATAAGCCGCAGGGCTGAGAGCGCAGGACAAAAGTAGCGGCTTATAGTCTGGAAATTACAGTACTTTCTTTTTCTTTTCTTTTTTTTAATTACTACATTCACAAAACAAGTACCTCAAAGGCTTGCAATGATCTTTAACGCTTTCGCTTTTGGCTTAAGTTTTTTTTTTCTTTTACAATTATAAGTCAGAAGAATTTTTACTGCCTCCAGGTTGTACACAACACTGCTGCAATACTGGTAACTCAAACTGGTAAAGGATCAAACACTAAACCACATTTAGCAAGAATAAACATGTTTTCCTTTTTGGTTGTGCAAATTGTCAAACTTGCACTGGCCCATTTAGGTTTCATATTTTTCTAACTTAGACTTTCACAAAAAAGCTTGTATTTTTACATTTCTTTAAATCTATATGTTCTCTTTGATTTCAATCACATAATTTGAGAAGACCCAAGCTAATCATCGAGCTAACCCTCCACACATGTATTCACAGGGCCCCGTTTAAGAAGAATTCACTACTCTGGTAATATAACCCACAAATGTAGACACCAGGGGCCTCATTTATAAATTTTTGCATAGGATTTGCATCAGAAGTGGCGTACGGATGAAACATAGGACGTGCGTAAGCACAGAAATATTCAGATTTATAAAACCGTGCGCACGCACGTCCTACGGATCTTTCCCTTAATAAATCACAATCAATCCTAAATGTAGCGCAGCTGTTGCGGCTTCATGACACGCCCATAGTTGCCCATAAATAGTCCATGAAACGCCAACAAGTTAATATTCATTGACTGTGAATTCATAGCAAACACAGAGAGGAAATCCAAAAAATGTAACTTCACTCAATGTGAAGTAGAAGTTATC
>CM074509.1:21268019-21283573 GCA_037389245.1 Oryzias sinensis | reverse complement strand
TATATATATATATATATATATATATATATATATATATAACGGGAGTGTGAATGGTGAACTGCAGAAAAAAAGGTGAACCCTTTAGTGTTTGGATGACATGAGCGCCACGTGTCCCAGAGACCAAGATCGTTCATGTACTGCTTTAGAATACTTGCAGACCGCCATGTACGCTGGTTTGCTGCTGTGCTGAGTCTGTCAAGTTCAGGGTCCAGAATCAGATTGACGTCTCCTCCTATAGTGATTGTGGAGTCAGAATGAACCGAGAGTGAGGTAAAGAATTTGTGAAAGAAGGAATAGTCGTCAAAATTTGGGCCATACATACTGGCTATGCAATAGTCCTTATTCTGAATGGATATATTAATAATTACAAATCTACCTTCTGGGTCAGTGACTGTATCCTTATGTGTAAATGTAACGTTTTTATTTATCAAAACAGCAACTCCTCTTTGTTTGGAGTCATAACTAGAAGAATACATAACTGGAAATTGTGAGCAGCACAGGGGGCAATCAGATGGTATACATAAATGGGTCTCCTGCAGTAAGGCTAAATCTGCTTTAAGATCATTCAGGTGAGATAACACTGTCAATCTTTTTGGCCCAGAGCCAAGTCCACGCACATTCCAGCTAACGATGTTAAGACTATTCATAGTTGCCCTGACAAAGAAAGTGTAAGGCTAAATAGAGCATGTGCCGGTCCATGTGCGCGTCCCCGCTTGTCTGCGCGCGCGTGCCCGTTCCGTGCATAAATGAATACCAACTTACCGGGGGACCTGTTGCCTTTGGATAATTTACATATGAGGAGGGGGGGGGACTAAAAAGAAGAAAGAGGTAAAGAAAAACAGAAAGAAACAAACATGACAAGAACAACAACAGAAACATGAGAGGGGAGAAAAATTAAACTGCTTCAACGAGGTGGGATGATTGATGAGCCGGTTTCATTCATTCAACACGTTTAGCCGCTGTTTTTAGCGCAGCACAGATGTCAGATCTTCAGCAAAGCCAGGGGGTGATCTCCGGGTCTTGGCAGAGCCGGCCATCGACGAACAGTTTATCCACGGAAACCACGGCTCTGGACCCGTTGGCAATGTGTTTTTTTCCTCAGAGGAAAAAGGATCTTTTGGCGCCGCAGAATCTCAACCTGAAACTGGTCGTTCACGCTGAAGTGCGTTCCCTTCAGCTCCCGGCCGCAGCTCTTCACCAGCTCCTTCTGCTTATAATGGTCAAATTTGGCTACAATCGGTCTCAGACGCTGATTATCGGACCTTCTTCCTCCGAGCCAGTGCACCCTCTGGAACGCGATCTTCTGCACCTCTTCCTTGGGGAGCTTCAGGTGGGCCTCATGAAGGATTTCACTGTGGCCTCCGGGTCTTTTCCTGCCTCCTCTGGAATCCCCAAGATCACCAGGTTGTCCCTCATGCTCCTCGACTGACGATCCAGGAGGGTTTCGTTGATCGAGCGGTTTTCCTCAGATAGTCAAGACTCATGTTTAAGGTCGACTGCTTTTTGGGAAGAAGACTTCTGCAGCCTTCAGCATTTTTCCATAAGTTCACCATCAGAAAATGGTTTGGATGTTTGCTCCAACTTGTTTGCAATAAGGTAGCTAGGTGCCACTGCTCCATCACTGACGTCACAGCTGCAGTAAATCCAGAAGGTTATTTATCAGTCCAGCTATTAGTTGCTAAATCTTTTTTTTTTCTTAACTGCAAATGGTGAAACTTTTCTTTGTGGAGAGTCACATAGTGGTGCTGAATGTTATATTTTTGGATAATCTGTTGATGACATACCAAGCATGCAGGTTTGCATTCAGCTCCGTGAACAAATAAAACGCTTTCCATTTTCCTGGAAAGCTCAGGACTTCACTTTAACCTTTTTTTTCTTTCTGACAACATTTTGGTCATTACGGTGTCATTACTGATCATCCTTCAGTGATGAAGCTCACAGGAAACCAAACTACTGCCTACCCAGACACAGCGCTGTTAGGTTTCTTTATGGCTCATGCAGAGTTATGTTGTTTCATCTGTTAAGCTTTTCTTTTGCTCTCCCTAGTGGCGGAATTGCACATTTCAGTTATTTCTTTAAAAAATCATAACTCGCCAAAGGAAAGGACTAGAAACTTGCTTTCTTTTTCAAACATCCTTATCATTTATTGATTTATATCCTTTGTTCTGTCATGCTGCCTCATCATCCCAGTTTATTGTTTCTGGAAAGAATCAGTGTGTGTGTCCCACCCTTTATTTTTAAAGCACCATTCAGGCTCCTGAACTGTTTAAAAGCACTAGAGAAGCTACATTAATGCTGAAAATAAACAGCATTTTATTTCCCCAATAGGAACTTATTGGTTAAGGCTCATTCATTCTTTGTTTTTTCTGACACTTAAAAAATATATATTTTATTTAAATCAGACAATGTTGACTGTACCCTTTCTATATTTTAACTTACCAAAATAAAAGCACTATGAATTTGCTTTGGTAAACGCAACTTATACATGAGATACAATTGCAGTGCTTAACATTGTGATCATTAAACCGAATTTGACCATTTTATCACAGTGGAAGACATTAAAATTCAGGTTGAGATTTGAGAAAGTCATATTTAAAAAAACAGAAAGAAAACATGTTTCGGTAAAATATCGAGATACGTATCGTATCGCAAGGCGCGTATCGGGATACGTATCATATCACCAGACTCTTGCCAATACACACCCCTAGTCTATATAATTCTCCAGGTCCTCCAGGCTGTCAAAAGGCTTCTTGAACTTTTATAAATGTTAGTTTTCAGCTAATTTTTATGGCGGTAAAATGATATAATACCGAAATGTTTGTTCAGCTACTTACGCACTTACCAAGTTGAGTTGCCACACCGGTCTCGTCAAGTCTCGCAATACTACAGCATCATGCCTCTCTCTACAGCATCAGTCCTCTCTATACAGCATCACCCCTATCTCTACAGCATCAGCCCTCTGCGTTAGCACCTCACCTGTGTGGTCTAAACGCAGTTATAGCTTTACTGCAGGAGACCAACTTATCTAAATCAGCTGATCATCTTCTGTGCTGCTCACAGCTTCCATTCATGTCTTTTGTTAGTTACAACTCCAAACAAAGAGGAGTTGCTGTTGTAACCCTTGTGCTATCCTAGGCACTTTAACATTGGGATTGGGTCATCTAGACCCACTAGACAGTGCTCTGAACCTTTTATCTTCAATGATTTTTGATCGTCACTGGTGTCCATGGATTACATGAAATCTTTCCACCTTTATCAACCTTTGTCATGGTAGGGAGAACACATCAATGGACGGGGGGGTCATCTAAGATAGCACAAGGGTTAATTAATAAAAACATTACATTTACTCATAAGGATACAGTTACTGACACAGAAGGCAGATTTGTAATTATTAATATATTGATTTAGAGCAAGGACTTTTGTATAACAAGTGTCTATGGCCCAAATGTTGATGACTCTTCCTTTTTTCACAGATTCTTTACCTCACTTTCGGTTCACTCTGACTCCACAATTCTCATTGGAGGAGATGTCAACCTTGTCCTGGACCCTGAACTTGACAGACGCAGCACAGCAGCAAACCAGCGCACATGGCGGTCTGCAAGTATCCTGAAGCAGTAAATGAATGATCTTGGTCTCTACGAAGCTTGGTGCTCATGTCACCCACTCACTAAGGGGCTCACCTTTTTTTCTCCAGTTCACTAATCACACTCTTGTTTAGACAATTTATTAGTCAGTAAATCTCTTTTAAAAGATATCGAAAGTTCCAACATTCATCCAATTATTATTAGTGATAATGCAGTGATTGGCACCGTCCTGGGGGTGGTTGCTCAGGGGAGCGACTGGTTCCTCTATCGATATGGGGCCCTGGAGGTTTGACGGGTTGGTGGTCTCCACTGAGGCAATCGGTGGCTGCCCCGGCTTCCTCGGTCCCATCAAGGCCTGACCAGAGTTCACCCAGAGGTGGTGCTTGGGGGCGGGGGCCCGGGCTTGCTCCTGGGGGCGGCGCCTTCTTCGCTCCTCTCTCCTTTTGTGGGGTGGGGGGTTGGTGCTTCAGGCGATGGGGTCCCTGGGCTGGGGAGGCCTAGGCCTAATGTTGGGGGCGAGGGCTGGGCGACGGTTGATTCACCACTGGGATCAGTCCTTCATCTGTTCCAACCCTCTTCCTCATACAATTAGGGTGAGGTTGATGGGGGTCGGCCTGCAATGCACCTTGGGGTGAGGAGCTACTTGGCAGTATGCAACAAACCAACATGTTTCTGATGTTTTTCTATTACACTGATGTCACCATTGGTTCTTATAGGTTAAGGATGTAAAGGTCGCTATTCCGGGTTAATGTGTGCAGCATGTAGTCAGGTATAAGCTGCTAGTCATACATATATAGACACTCTTCTTTCTTCTCCTGAGAAAAAAAACTTTGATGGCGTTACTCATTAGTTGAAGCCTAAAATGCCTTGAAGGAAATTTTTTTCCCTAACCCATCATCAGCTGGATGTGTGTGAGGAACTACAGTCCTCTAGTGGTGAACAGCTTCACATACTGAAAGCATGCAAAAGCAAAGAAAAATTCAGATGCAGAGGGAACTTTTTGACTTTTCACCCGTACTCAATACTTGTGATAGTGCTTTGCTAAAAAATGCATCATCCAACATAGTAAAAAACAAATACAAAACCTAATAGTAATTCAACTGGTTTCACACCAGAGTGTTTGCTCCAGTGTTGACATTCATTCAACTGTTGTAAATTTTCCACTGTTGATGTAATGAACGTAATTCCAGAAAAGCAGCCTTTGAACGTAAATCAGCAGAGAAAAGAGGCTTTGTGTCTTCATGCAACACTTAACGTAATTTTACATTGGGAATGTGTTGCATATCGGTGCATTGCCAATATGAATATTTTCTGTGAACAGTTAAGGAGTTACAGCATGTTAAAGAGTATTTGTTATTGTTGCCATCGACATCTCCACTTTTGAAAGATTGAAGGATCAGGAAAAAAAATTCAATGACAGTGTGAATAGAGGTCAATGAAATTCCATACAAAGTGATGTTAAAGAAAACTGATGGGATTCACTCCAGTCCACTGGGCAGCAATATTTTAGCTGCCAACATCAGACACTCTGTCCAGACATCACCGGCCCCCATCATGCCTACACCAGTCCAGACCTCCTCGTCATCCGTGCAGACATCAGTCTGTGGAAGTGACTGACTGGATGTGGTATCACCCCCCACATTCCCCAAGAAACTGCTTCAATCGACAGTGCTTCCTTGCCACAACCTGCTGCCCCCCCAGTCTATCCCATTAAGACCATTATTACAGACTGGTCTTCCATGAGGGGAAGTGCTGGGAGAAAAGCAAATATTAACTGGCTTCGTCCACTAAAGGAAGCACCAAAACCTGAGGAAGCAGCTTTCACAACCACTCCACCCCCCTTTCTTAACTTGGCACTTTTTAACGTTCGATCTTTGTCCAACAAAACATTTATCATAAATGATTTTATCCATGATTATAATATTGATGGACTCTTTATAACTGAAACATGGCTGAGCACGGATGCATCTACTGTTCTCACAGAGGCCTCTCCACCCAATTTTAGCTTTGTTTTTTCAACCAGGGAGGGCAAAAAGGGTGGGGGTACTGCATCTATAATGTCCAACTCCTTTGCAGTAAAGCAGATAACATTGGATGAGTACCCCAGCTTTGAACATCATGCCTTTGTTTTTAACAGCCCTCCAATTTTATGCATCACAGTATATAGACCACCCAAACCAAGCTCTGTTTTTGTTGAGTTTTCTGAGTTTTTAGCATCTGTCCACACTTCCTTTAACATGATTTTAATAACAGGTGATTTTAACCTGCATATAGACGGGAAGTCAGACTATTGCACCTCTCAGTTCTTGGACTTGCTCTCCCCCTTTATTTTAAACAACACGTCATGCGGCCGACTCACAACAGGGGGCACACTCTTGACCTCGTCATCAGTCATGGTTTACCTACCAGTGTGTCCACTGTTGTGGATCTGGCTGTATCTGACCATTACTGTGTGCTTTTTAACATCACTGGTTTTATAAAGCAGGTAAACTGTGAGAACGGTGAAGAAACGCTACTTGACTCCTGAGGTGGTCGAAAGGTTTATTACATCTGTTCGCTCCTAATCTCCACCTGTCTTGTCGGCCCCCCTGTGATCTACTTGTTGAAAGTTTTAACAGTAAATTAAAATCCAGTCTCGAACTCAGTTGCTCCACTAACATCTAAAAAGATAAGAATCAAAGCCATACCCCCTTGGAGAACTGAGGAAATTAAACAATTGAAGAGACGTTGTAGATCTGCTGTAAGACTTTGGAGAAACTTAAACTTGAAATAAACTTTCAATTATACCAAAACCAACTAAAACTATATAATCAAACAGTAAAACAGACCAGAAATTCTTACTTTGCGAACATCATTTCTGTAAATAAAAATAACCCAAGAGTCCTCTTCGCCACAATTGAGTCCTTGATCAACTCAAATGCGAACAAAAACACGATGCCAGCCTCCGCCTGTGTGAGAACTTTGCAGACCACTTCAGGAGCAAGATTGATTCTGTCAGATCTAACATCATAAATGGACAGAAAAGCCTCTCTATTGGTAATGATGGCTTGATTTTACCTGAGGAAGCACTGGAAAGTTTTGACCTGGTTGAAGCTGCAACACTTGGTCGAGTTTTCTCCCAAGTTAATCCCACAACTTGTTTTTTAGACCCATCCCTACATCACTTTTTAAATCCTTTTACGGGTCTTTTGAGAGTGAGATTTTAAATATCATGAACTCCTCTCTACAGACGGGTATTTTTCCTGCTGCCTTTAAAAAGGCAGTGGTGAAACCGTTACTCAAGAAATGCAATCTAGACCCTTCAGTTTTTAGTAACTACAGACCTGTGTCCAACTTGCCATTTTTAAGTAAGGTTTTAGAAAAACTTGTTTTTATTCAGCTGAATGAGTTTCTCTTACAAAACAACATTTTTGAGATAAACCAGTCAGGTTTTAGAACGAACTACAGTACTGAGACAGCCTTGTTAAAAATCGTTAATGTTAGATGTGCCTTGGATTCAGGTCAGATCTCAGTACTGGTTCTGTTAGATCTAAGTGCAGCTTTTGATACTGTTGATCACCTGATCCTTGCAAATCATGAAACACAACAGCAAATCACGAAACACAACAGCAAATACTGAAACACAACAACATATCAATTGTGTATGATTTTTTAAATGTTATTAATTACTGTTTTCTTTATGTGGACATTTTAAATACATGAAACAGTCCTGAACAAGGCCGGCCCTGGTCTTCTGGGGGCCCTAAGCGAAATTTAATTTGTGGGCCCTCTAACTGATCAGCAGCACTAAAAAAAACGCAACTGTTGTTGTAATATAAATGAGATATCTTTATTAATACATTTGTGAATTATTGTTGCTGCCGAAGAATTAAATACAGTATATTGCCTACATGTTGGATGCACATTTAGCGGTGCCATTGGAAAGTCATAGTCTTTCTCAGTCTGAAAAGGACCTCTTTGTACCAAATCCATTCTTACTGGATCAGAGAGTGTCGTTGGCCATTCAGCTGGACCAATTTGATTTGAAGTAGGTGGAATTTTGGGTCCAGTAGGCTCCTCTTCCATACATGCCTCTCTTGGAGCCTCTGGAACATAAGATACATAACTTCAATAAAAGCAAACAGTGAAAAGTAAAACAGTCAAATGTTTTCCCTTTCAACAGAAAATGTGGTGACAGGAGTTTCTTCTGCAGCTAAAAAAACAAGAATTATTATTATACAATAATCAATGATAAAGCTAATAACATATCTATAGCAGAATACTAATAATATATTGGCTCATTTAAAATCTGTGTGGAGGATTTTCCACAATTTCATGATCTTTTATTATATTTATAAGAGATTTATTGTTTGATTATTTGCATGAGGTCATATTTATTGATTTAATTATGAACAGTTTGGGGCTCCATACTCTTCAACTGCTGTTTGTGAGAAAAGGGTTTATGCAGACACTGTTTTTAATAAAAATTACCAATACTTTTTGAGAGCAGAAGGAACTGTCGGCTGAGCCTTTTCTGAATGTTCACATGCTTATTGATCAGCTTTGAACAGCTTTGATTAGAATATTATAAATAAATGTTATTTTCAATAGGGAAACATGTTGTTCCTCATAGATCCCTGGCAATGGAAGGCTTATGGTTTACAGTTATTTCCAATAGTCAATATAAATGGTCTGAATGTTTTCAGATATAGTTTGAAAGTGATACTTGTTTCTATGAGATCCCTTTCTGTATGTTGAAAAGTTCAAGTACAATACAATTGTTCAGTAAAAGAAAATTTTTGCATTTCTTATGAAGAAACAAACTTTCTGTTACTGTAGACACTTAAGAATCTGTATCAGCAAATGTCATCTACCACAGTTTGAGGGGAAATATTGGTTGTCCGGTATTGGCATTGTAACAGTATTTTGAATGTGTATTTTTTATATATAATTGGTTTCTACAAATATACACCTTGAATGCGGGAAGATTCATAATCCCATTGTAAGCCAAATCTGTCCAACACAAGAGGCCTTCAGCTCTGATCTGTTTGCTCAGCTGTTGGACAGGACGAGTAAGGAGTCAAAAAATCTACAGGATGTCAAACAATATTCCACAGTCTGATTGCATGAAAAATACCAAAACTGGGATGGAGAGAAAGACCAAAAAGAACCAATGTTCCTCTTCTCAGGAATAGTGACTGAAGTCTCTGACTTGTCTATGAGCTGTAAAATTCACCACATATCTCACATTTAATAGCTTTCATTAACATTTCTACATAACACTGGTATTCAAATCTTTTTACAGGCTCAAATCTGTTTCACAGCCTGATCAACCACAGGATCCTAAACAGAAGACACCATCTTCTAAACTCTTTGAGACTTGAATCTGATCAAGGCATCAATACTGTCAGAAGCTCCATTTTTGCAATGCCTTGACAATTTCTGGTACTTTGCCTGAGGCAATAAACTTCCATAATAACCATTAAAAGTCAGTCTTTCAATTAACCCAGTCTTTACAGCCAACCAAACTAAAAAAAATGATTCAAGCCCTTCTTTCATGTAACACAATTAAATTCTGTTTGTTTTATTAAAATATGTTTATTGTAATATAATGTATCTACATTTAATTGACCTAACACAAAATGTATTAATAGTTTCACCTATACACTCCAGTAATCCAAAATAATTGAGTTCAAGTAGGGTGCGAGCTGTGCGGATGTTGAATGCTGTTTTCCTGTTTCTCTTTATTTATTCATTTTATAATGTTTTCATATTAGTTGATATAATACTTTTTATTTTTATCTGGAGCATTTGAGTGAAAATGAGAACTGTTCTAAATAAAAATAGTAAACGGAGTATCCTTTTATGACACCTTTTTACTTGAAGTGCTTTACAGTAACTGTCACCCATTCACATACACATGCACACACGCGCACACACATGCACATGTACACGCTGTCATGTATGGCACTAATCGGTAATCACCAGGAGCAATGTGGGGTTTATGTCTTGCCAAAGGACACTTGGACGGACCTCTGCACCACAGCCTCGCTGTGGTCTAGAAAATATAAAATCGTTTTCTGACATGTTTTTTTATCAATATAACTTCAGGTTCTATTTGATCTGATAAAAATGTAAAGTAAGTTTAACTGACCCTATGTCTTTTTTATGCATTTTGTGATTTATACTTTTTTGGTTGTTTAAAGAATGCTTTTAGTTAGAATGCTAATAATGAGATGTCCTTTTTGTGTTTTCTTAGCTTGGCTTTGTGATTTTTTTATTTTTTTTTGTACTACATGTTTGTACTCTAAGGGTTATCTGGGTTAATATTCACATCTAGTACCTTTTATTAGCCAATACACCAATGTTAAACCGCTTGCTGTTCACTTTCTCATTTTGCTAAATAAACCACTTCTCTTTACCTAAACACCGCTAGCCTTAGCTTAGAACCTAGCATGGCCACCACTCTTTCCGCCTCTCCTCCTCTCTCCTGCCCCATGTGCCATATGTTTAGTGATGATCCTGCCTCGTTTAGTGAAGATAGCAGTAGGTGTGTTAAGTGTAGTCTTGTGTTAGATTTGGAGGCCAGGCTGGAGCAGTTAGAAGCGCGGCTCCGCACAGTGGAAGCTAAGCCGGCTAGCCAGGTCGTTACTCGTAGCGCGGGCCGCGCTACCAGGGCTAACTTAGTTAGCACCCCAGCGCCCTCCCAACAGCCGGGAGACAGTCAAGGGTTTGTACCAGTTGGGAGGAAACATAGTGCAAAACACAAAAACTTAGAGCACCCGAGACTCCACGTTAGTAATAGGTTCTCCCCCCTCAGCGACACACCCGCTGAACACTCAACTCTGGTTATAGGCTCTTCTGAAGTTAGAAACGTGGAGCTCCCAGCGGCTACAGTCAGGTTTTTTCCAGGGGCCAGAGTTGGTGACATCGAGGGGTACCTTAGGATGTTAGCTCAGAGTAAGTCCAGGTTCCGTCGAGTCGTGATTCACGTAGGCGGTAATGATGCCCGACGGAGACAATCAGAGGTGGTTAAGTTAAACGTAACTTCGGTGTGTAAACTAGCTAAGACGATGTCCGACACTGTAATTTTCTCTGGTCCCCTGCCGAACTTAGTCAGTGATGAAATGTACAGCCAATTTTCATCATTTAACCGCTGGCTTTCTAGATGGTGCCCAGAAAACGGCGTTGGTTTTGTGGATAACTGGAGCGCGTTTTGGGGGAAGCCCGGTCTCATGCGGAGAGACGGCGTCCATCCCACCCGGGACGGTGCCGCTCTTCTTTCTAGAAACATTTCTGCTAGCCTTAGTCTGTTAACCTGACAATCCAGAGACGAGACCCGGGCGCAGAGCAGCAGTGTAAAACGCTCCTCTGAGCCTCCCTTAGGGCTAGTGCCGGTGCAAAACCCATGCAGGGAAAGTCAAGCAGGTTCAAGCGTTAGCTTATGTGCTGAAAGACAAATGAAAGGAGCGCGTCATAGAAACCTTAAAGTGACAGACAGCAGTTCTCATAAGCAGAATTATGATGTAATTAAATGCGGTTTATTAAACATTCGATCCATTTCCTCCAAGTCCCTCTTAGTCAATGAGTTAATCATTGATAACAACCTTAGTCTTCTAGCCTTAACAGAAACCTGGCTCCAACAGGATGACTATGTTAGATTGAATGAAGCAAACCCCCCCCCCACTTATGCTAACTATCAGAAATCCAGGATTTCAGGGAAAGGAGGTGGTTTGGCAGTAATATCACAGTCTAGCTTACTTCTCAGCCCTAAAGTTAAAAATGCTTATAACTCCTTTGAAAGCATCATATTGTCTTTAAGTCACCCAAACAGGAAAACTCGAAAACCTGTTTTACTCATAATTATTTATCGCCCCCCCGGCCCATATTCAGAATTTTTAACTGAGTTTTCCGACTTCCTATCGACTATTGTTTTAGATTCTGATCAAATTATAATATTAGGGGATTTTAATATTCATGTTGATGACCCCAGTGACTGCCTAGGAAAGGCTTTTACAGCTTTATTAGATGATGTTGGTTTCACCCAAAGTGTGAATGAACCCACTCACTGTCATAAGCACACCCTGGACCTTGTTCTAACCCATGGTATAGAGATCAGCCAGCTGAGTGTCCTTCCTCTTAACCCCATCATTTCTGATCACTTTATGATTATCTTCCAGTTTACACTGGAACATCCTTCTGCCCCAGTGAATAAGAAACAGCCTAGAAGAACCTTAACTGACCGTTCTGTGTCTGAGTTTAAACACACAGTTCAGCCAGTACTTAGTGATATTCTAAGAAAATACTGAGACAAGCTCCCATAGCATCAGTCCTAGTATAAATGACCACTTTGTTAATGATGCCTTACAAGCCCTCAGGAGTACACTCGATGTTGTTGCCCCCTTGAAACCTAAGTTCGTCAGACAAAACCGAGTAGCACCATGGTTTAACGCTGAAACTCGTTCTCTTAAACAAGAAACCCGTAAGTTGGAAAGAGAATGGCGCCGCTCCGGTTCAGAGCAGTTTCTGGATATCTGGAAACATAGCCTATTAAATTATAAAAAAAGCTCTGCGTAGAGCTAGAAGCCAGTAGTATTCAACCTTAATATCAGAGAATGGAAATAATCCAAGATTTCTTTTTAGCACTATTGCTAAATTAACTCGCAGTCAGAGCTCAGTAGAACCACATGTTCCTGTTTCTCTCAGCTCTGATGATTTTCTTAGATTTTTCGATAGTAAAATCTCAAATATTAGACATAAGTTAAATCAAGTTATTCCTACTATCAGCCCAGAACAGGCTGAAGTGGTAGAAATGGAGGCATCCATAGAAACCTCTGTAACATTAGACTGCTTCACTGCTGTGGATCAAGCGGAAATAACATCAATTATTACGTCCTCCAAATCCTCAACGTGTCTGTTAGACCCAATTCCCACTAGACTTTTTAAAGAAACTTTTCCCCTAATTAATGATCCCATATTAACAATGATAAATGCCTCTCTGGAAACGGGTTACGTACCACAGTCTTTTAAATATGCAGTTGTTAAACCTCTTCTGAAAAAGCCCAGTTTGGATCCTAGTATCTTGGCCAACTATAGACCGATATCAAACCTGCCCTTTATTTCTAAAATCCTAGAAAGAGTTGTAGTTAAGCAGCTTTACTGCCACCTACAGGACAACAGCCACTTTGAAGACTTTCAGTCGGGGTTTAGACCTCACCACAGTACGGAAACTGAACTAGTTAGAGTCTCTAATGACTTGTTATTGGCCTCAGAAAAGGGACTACTTTCTATTCTGGTCCTGTTGGACCTCAGTGCAGCCTTTGACACTATCGACCACGGTATTTTACTCCATAGATTAGAGCAGGACATAGGGATCAGAGGATCTGCTCTCCAGTGGTTTAAATCCTATCTGTCCGATAGGTATCAGTTCGTTAATGTAAATGGCCATTCCTCTCAGTGCACTCGAGTCAACTATGGAGTCCCACAGGGCTCAGTCTTGGGACCGATCCTGTTTACGCTTTATATGCTACCCCTAGGAAACATAATCAGGAAACACAGCATTAATTTTCATTGTTATGCCGACGATACGCAGTTGTATTTATCCATGAAGCCTGACCAGAATGACCAGATAGAGAAACTGAACGCCTGCATCAGTGACATCAAGACCTGGATGACAATTAAGTACCTCCTCTTGAACCCAGAGAAAACTGAGGTCATTATACTTGGTCCTAAAAACCTCAGAGATGCTCTGTCTGCTCAGATAGTCTCCATGGACGGCATAAGTATAGCCCCCAATTCCACAGTTAGAAACCTTGGGGTTTTACTTGACCAGGATTTATCATTTAAGGCTCACATATCTCAGGCGTGTAGAACTGCCTTTTTTCACCTGCGGAATATTGCTAAGATCAGAAATATACTTTCTAAGAGTGATGCTGAAAAACTCATCCATGCATTTGTTACGTCGAGGCTGGATTACTGTAACTCCTTGTTACCAGCGTGTCCTAAGAGTTCCTTAAGAAGTCTCCAGCTTGTTCAGAATGCAGCAGCTAGATTGTTAGCTGGAACCAGCAGAAGAGATCACATCACTCCTGTGTTAGTTTCGCTCCATTGGCTCCCAGTTGATTCCAGAATCAAGTTCAAGATCCTCCTGTTAACCTATAAGGCCTTACATGGAATGGCCCTGTCCTATATTAAGGACCTCATAGTCCCTTACCATCCAATGAGAACACTTCGCTCGCAAAATGCAGGACTGCTTGTGGTTCCTAGAATTAGTAAAAGTACGGTTGGAGGTAGAGCGTTTAGCCACCAAGCCCCTGTCTTATGGAATAAACTCCCAGCTCATGTAAGAGAGGCCGACTCAGTTTCTACATTCAAAGTTAAACTGAAAACATTCCTCTTTGGACAGGCTTATTGTCAGACTAGTTAGTATTCAGAGATTATTTAACTTAATGTTAATTTGTTTAAATTAAACTTAATAATAAATATTTCTTTTAAAAGGCTGCTAGATGTTGAAGCTGGGGTAACTATGGTGCACTGGGGTTCTGTCCTCTTTTCTTTTCTACTTCTACCCTTCCTCTCCTCTATTCTTGATCATAATTTATCATTTAGTTCTCCATGCCTCTGTCTGGTACAGTGTGATTCATGTATTGTCCGTCTTTTCCTCTCCCCTCCTGGGGAGTGGGAGTGCTTCCAGACTCCAGTTGTTTCATCCGTGCTCCAGTTCCTGACCGTTTACCTCGCCTTTGCTCCTGCTCCTACACCTGGCTGTGGACCCTGCCTCTGGCTCATCTCTGGCTCGTCTCTGCTCTGTACCTGACCGAGTACCTCATCTCTGCTCCTGCTCCTACACCTGGCTGTGGTTCCTGTCTCCGGCTCGACTCGCGCCTTTGACTGTCCCCACAACCACGGCTGGATGAAGCTCGTCTGCTGGACTTTTATATATGTAGTTGTAGATTTAGATAAGTTAATTCTTCTCTAAGAGTTCTGGTAAATCGCCTGTCCGTCCTGGGGGAGGAGCCCTCCTTCATCTGGGCACCCTTGAGGTTTTTTCGTTTTTTACGGAATCCGGTTTTTTTGGGAGTTTTTCCTTACCGTGAAGGGGGGGGTCTAAGGGCAGGGATGCCAGTATAGCTTAGTCAGTTTGTTAGTTCATTTTAGTATTTTTCTATTGAACTCTTTGTATTCGTGATCCTTTTGATTTCATTTTTTACTTCGAACCCCATCGAGAAGACTGTTGTTGTGATTTTGGGCTATACAAATAAAATTGAATTGAATTAAAGGCTCCACCGTTCCCCCGGTGGAGATTCAGGTTACTGCAGGAGCACAAATGTTTTTAGATCTCAGTGCAGCTGAGTGACGGTGTGGGTACCGGATGTTCTCGGGTTGCCGTATGTTCTCGGGGTCCTTCGGGGTCCTTCGACCAATGATGACGTCACACTATTTGATTGGCTGTAAGTTGCCACGACCAATGAGTTAACGTCGCTACGTTTTTTAAAAAAACTTTATTGATAATTGTGGTATCATACATTAACAATGACATTAACGTTAACAACGAACAATAACAATGTAATCAATATTGCCTCGAAGATCAGTCACCATTGCCAAACATAACATATTAACATAGAAAATAAAGAATAGAGGGGAAAAAAAGAAACAATGAACATAACACACAAATAAATAAAAACATAAGTAAAATAAAATAAAGGAACATAGAAAAAATCTAAATAGTCTAATACTAGTTAAGTTAGGGGTACTCGTGAAGTTTGTATTTCTGAACAAAACTAAGCAATTTCAAGCCATTCTTCTTTTTCATATAATGAAGTGATTGAAAGTAAAAACAGAGCTCTTTATTAAATGTTATAAAAAGTGGTTTGGTCTTCAAAACTTGACCTCACCAAGATGGCGGTGCTCTCCTCGTGATGTCTCCTCTAGTGATATAACTCATTGGAAGGACCCCGAAGGACCCGAGAACATACGGCAACCCGAGAACAT
>CM074509.1:20999725-21258829 GCA_037389245.1 Oryzias sinensis | reverse complement strand
TTCGACGCAAACTATTGGTATCAATAGAATCAGCGTTTAAAGGGCTTTTTTATTTGACAAAGTTGTTCAAAGCATGGCATCCACACTTTAAGATCTAGCCACTCCTCTCTATGACCCTCTATGGGCCCAGACAACCCAAAAACCCACATCAGTAGAGGTGATAAGTAAGGTTTTAAGGAAATCTACTTCATCCAACAAACTCAATCACTGGAACTTTGAGACTCACAGGAGACGCCAGGAAGGGGATGGCCTCCAGGAGAAATCACAGCAGAACAAAAAGTCAGGCCTTTTCATGATATGTAATGCCTGAAATGTTTACCTGTGCTTAGGTCAATCTGTGTGATGTTCACTGTAGGATCTAAAGTCAGGATAAATTGGCCAGTCCTCAGGAAGTTCCTCAGGTTCTCCAGTGTTCTGCTGTCTGTCAGATTCACCTCCACATCAACTTCATACTCGGCTTCATCTTCCTGCACTGAAATATCAATTTAACATTTGATACAATTCAAGATTAGTACACTTTTTCCTTTTTTTAAGACAAGATGGTTGTATGGTGTTATCACTAATTTAGACTCTGAAGTCTGAATTAACAATCCTTTGGCTTAAGTAAAAAGGTTTTTTACCACCTCCAGGCTGTACACAACACTGCTGCAATACTGGTACCTCAAACTTGTAAAGGATCAAACACTAAACCACATTTAGAAAGAATAAACTGTTTTTTCTTTTGTGGTTTTTGCAAATTGTCATGCAAACTTGCACTGGCCCATTTGAGTAATATTTTTCTTACTTAGACTTTCAGAAAAAGCTTGTATTTTTACATTTCTTTAAATCTATATGTTCTCTTTGATTTCAATCACATACTTTGAGACCCGAGCTAATCATTGAGCTAACCCTCCACACATGTGGTCACAGGGCCCCATTTATCCCTTGAGGAAAGAAGGAAAACGGCTCAGCTATCCCTCATCCTCAACAACCATCACGTTTGCATCCCATATTATTTAAGGTGTTGTTCCTTTTCATTGTGGTTTCTGAATTATAAGTTTCAGCAACTCAATATTTAAGTGGATGCCATTTAAAAACATTGCCATGCATTCATATTTATTGTAAACAACATTCCAAAGGATTTTTTTCATTAAATGGAAAATTGAGGTCAGTTAGAATTCACCTTATCCGACTTACACTAAACTGGATCCATATTTTTTAGCTTCCCAAACTGTTTTGTAAACACTATCTTCCATTGTAATGTTTTTTTTAAAACAGAAATCTAGATTTCACTGTCGATTATTTCTCACCTTCACGTTTTACCCGCCTGTTAGGTAATCCATGTTCATCGTGGTATTGCTGGTACAAAAGAAAGAACTGTTATTACAACTACAACACGGGCTTTATTAATACAGGAAAACAATCAGATGTTGGGTGGTATACAGTAAATAATTATTTACCTGTAAGACCTGAACTGACAGCTCACTGAAATTCTTTGTTTCCACAACCAACAGCATCAGGAGAAGAACGAAGGTCAAGTTACTCTTAGTTATCGCCATTCCTTCAAAAAGAAAGTAAAAGACAAAAAAAACATAAAAAAAACAGTCACTGGTAATGTAGATTCTTTTTAAAAATATTTTTTAATAACTCCAAGGTTTTCAAGAACATCCTTTACATATTAAAAATTGTGCTTAATCTTGATTTCTCAAAATATAATTATGTCCCAAACTCGTGATTTACTTGCCAAAGTAAACAGCTACAAGATACATCAACAACAAATCCCAGTACAAATAAACAAATACTGAACCACAACAGCAAATCCCGGAAAAATTACAGAGTCCTGAAACATAAAAACTAATTTAGACCCTTTGGTTTTTAATAACTACAGACCTGTGTCCAACTTGGCATTTTTAAGTAAGGTTTTAGAAAAACTTGTATTTATTCAGCTGAATGAGTTTCTCTTACAAAACAACATTTTTGAGATAAACCAATCTGGTTTTAGAACGAACCACTGTACTGAGACAGCCTTGTTAAAAATCGTTAATGTTAGATGTGCCTTGGATTCAGGTCAGATCTCAGTACTGGTTCTGTTAGATCTAAGTGCAGCATTTGATACTGTTGATCACCTGATCCTTGTAAACAGAATTAAAAGTCTTGGCCTTTCAAGGACTGTTCTCAAGTGTTTCGAATCGTAACTTATGGAGAGAAACTTTATGGTAAGCATGGACACACACTTTTCTGGGGTAATTGTGGTGTGCCTCAAGGTTCCATCCTTGGCCCCTTGCTTTTTAACATTTACATGCTTGATCTGGGGAATTTCATCAGGAGCCACAACATCAGTTTTCATAGCTATGCTGATGATACCCAGCTGTACATAGCTATGTCTCCTGATGACACAAAGCCAATAGAAGCACTTTTTAACTGTATTTTAGATGTGAAATTATGGATGGCAAATAATTTTCTGCAGCTCAACCAGGAGAAAACTGAAATTTTAGTTATTGGTCCTGAAGCTAAGAGAGAGAAACAGTTTCTGAAGCTACAGGAACTTTCATTAAGTCATTCAAAACAGTCAGAAACCTGGGTGTTATCTTCGACTCTAAGCTAACTTTTATCCCCCATATAAAACAGGTGGTTAAAACTGGTTTTTATCATCTCAAAAATCTGGCTAGGCTGGCTGGCTTTTTATTCATTCATTATTGCTGTTTTTTTTATGTGGACATTTTAAATACATGAGACAGTCCAAAAGAATTTTTTTAATTGTATTACTACAATAAAAAATTAAAAACATGTATTTAGCAAGGTAAAGTTTTTACATAACTTCCAGTATTAAGGTTTTTCTCTTTCGATTAAGCTTGCACTTGGCGGCAAGTGCAAAACACAACAGCAAAAGATGTAGAACAAAATGAACAAAAGCGAACAGCTGCTAATAAAATTTAGCACTTGGATTTGTTTTTGTGTTTCTGGACTCTTGAATTTGTGTCATGATGTGATGTTGTGTTCCGTGATTTGCTGTTGTGTTTCAGTATTTGTACATTTGTACTGGGATTTGGTGTTGTATCTTAAATGTAGGCATGTCTTGCACCTCTCGGCCACCATATGGAACCAATCTAAACTGACCAAACCAGTTTAATTGCAATTTATTGACAATCTATGTAGCATAGGACTGTGCTACTACCTATAAAAAATGTAACCTTTAACATTGAATGTCCAGGTATTCCTTGGAAAGAACAAAAATGATTAAAAAAATTATATTTTTTTATTAAATCATATTTGTTTGTATTGATTATTCAGACTGATCCTCTACATCAGAGGTGTCCAACTCATTTCCACTGAGGGCCACATCAGCATAGTGGTTGTCCTCAAAGGGCCAAATATAACTTATAAATGGAACTAAATGGGGTTTTGTGAGTTAAAGTGAGTTCTTGTGGCCACCTTAAGGGACGTCATGAAAATGGAACGTATGATTCTTGTGGTTGTAGCAAGTGTATTGTGAAGTATTTGTAAGAATAATACAAGTTGCACACACTTATGACACACAGGTGATGCTGTCAAACAGTGTCATTATACTACACTCCAGTCATTAGTGAGATGCATGCACTAGCTCCTTACTGACCACACATGTATGCTGCATAGACGGGGCGTTCATGTGATATGAATGTGCCAGTAAGATTCCTGTTGGCTGACCACAAAATTGCATCTCACCTACTTCGCTCTACTTCTACAATGGAATTTCAAAATGAGATTAATCAATTCAAAATTGAATTTGGAAAACATAATTTAGATTAAGGCATAGTAAGTTTATTTTACTATAACGTAAAAATGATCACATGCAAAATCCTTTCAAGTTTTTGTCTTTCTTCTTCTATGGTTGATGAAGGGCTATACCACCTCCAAAAGTTCATGTTGTGCCTTGCGACCCCAATGACTGGCTGGTGGTTTATTGTAATCATTTAACATGATCACACACACAAAAAGGAAACAAGCATCTACAATACCAAATCAGCCTCAACAACTTTTTAATCGTTACAAGGAATCTGAAAACTTCACCTGCTCTGTTCAGTACCTAAGTATTTATCTCTGAATCACACTGGTTGAATATTTAGATAAAGATGTCCTGGATCCATTAAGTGAATCGGATCGTTCAAAATGAACCAAGATCGACTAGGCATAGTATCATCAACCACTAATTATGATATGAATCGAATCGTTAAAACGACATGTTGGCTTTTGGTGTTCACTGGTTGTCTATGATCTTAAAATTTTGTGCAGACCACCTGCGTGCCCCGTATAAATGTGCCCATTTAACACCACAAACAGCCCATATCCATGGGTAAGAGTAGTAGTGACTAAGGCATAATGTAACCATGTTCAACCCTGGGTGTGCAGAAAGAGGAATTTCTCTCACATTTAGTTGTTGGCTATGGAATGTCACTCACACAAGTTTTGCAAGAAACAAAAAGGCGGTTTTGAACACTTGTGATTCGAGAACAACTGGTTTTAAACTGGCCAAGAACAATGTAGCGTGGCAAGTATTGTAATCACCTCTCTTATAAAGCTGCTTAGAAGTACAGTATTCCTCCCTTATTGCAGGGATTTAGGGACCAGAGACACCTCAAATCCACGAATATGGAGAACCACCCCCCCCACCCCCGTCACATATCCTTGATCATCAAAATTTGAACCATTTATTAAAGAAAATTGGAATACTGCTCAACACAAATGTTGACAGTACAGTCAACATAGCAATAGACTGTACTGTAGCGTACTTTATAACCCACATGTACATATATCCCATGAATGTCTCTCTGTGTCTTAAAACCAGGAGCCCTTCATCAGTTACTGTAAGGTTTTATCGAAAGAATGATGAATGTTCCTCAGCATATCAGGATAGCTTCATTATATGTTCTGGCCACTTCTGAGTCAGCTGATGCTATTTCTCCATGCAGGGACACAAACTTCCGTTATAGCAATTCAGGCCAGCATGCTCTTCATCTCCACTCCCATTCCTCAGACACTTTCCTCAAATGCAAAAGTCTCATACAAGCCTGTTGAGTTGTCTGACCTTTTCTGATGTACCAGAGGAGTCAGGTCACTTAAATAAATCTGCGAAACATGAAACCGCGAATATCGAATCGCAAATAAAAGGGGGAACACTGTATTTCCAACTCTGAATTTAAGTTGTCCAAAAACAGCAAATTACATATTACACATAGAAATTTATAATGAACAAATAAAAAACCGAATTGATTTCCCCCTTGGGTTTGCAAAAGACAAGTAATACTTTAAGTAAATACTTAAAACAATGTTTCTGTGGTATTCTGCACATGTCTACAATTGCAAAGATTTAGATTTGGTATATGCTTTTGCTAAAAGCTTAAAAATACCCAGTTAATCAAATGATTAAAGCATCAAGCACCAGAAAAGTCATCGTCTCACCGTATCTTTTCAGGCTGTCTTCTGCTCCTGCGTTTTGCTGAGCAGCCACTCCAAAAGAGCAGCCTTAAGGGGAAAGCTTATGGCTAACTTTTAAAAAATATTTCCTGAAGGAAGGAGGGAGGCTTGCTTTGCTTCCAGTTAGTCAACTGGTAGAATATTTTCCTTCCTCCTTTAGGCATTTCTGTTTTATAATTACATTTTTTTTAAATAGAATTTGAAATTTAAAATATCCTTTTTTTTGTTTTTATGTGACCTGTTGCTGGTAAAAAGAAACAGTTAAAGGTGAAGCTCACGACAACGTATCAGTGTGATATATAAACAATAAATAAATAATAGAAAAGAAAAAAAGTCAGCTTTAGTCTTTTAATGCCGTAACTACAATGGAAATTTGGACTTGTAGACCTTAGGGGGTTTTTGTTTTGGGATTTAGAATTTGCATTTTCACCCTTGGCTGTTCATTGCCTAGAACAGTGTTTTTCAACCAGTGTGGCGCGGGACACTAGTGTGCTGTGGGAGATGGTCAGGTGTGCCTTGGGAAATTACCCATTTTCACTGATCTCAAAACATTTTCCATCTCCAGGACTTCAGCTCTCATCCAAACAGGCCCTGATAAAACACTGAGTAGTTAGGAATATGAAACATCATAAAATACTTTTTTCTTTGTGTTTATTTGATTCTATTAAAGACGTTTTATTAAGAATGACTGTACCGTGATTTAGCTGCAGCTTCAGCTCTGTTTTTGGAAAAGTCCCGCCCCTTTAACTGTCTCCACCAATCATTCTGGGAGGCTTAATCACACTTCATCAGTCTGACAAATCAGAAGTGGTTAAAGTCTTCACTTCCTTGTTCCGATTCTGCTCATAAAGTCTCTCAGTTCCAACAAAAATACCAGCTAAAGCTCGTCTGTAGCAGTGTAGCTTTCTGCGGGATCCGGTATCAGACCTGGACAAGTGAGTCTGCCTACAGGAGGAAGGTGGACCGGCTGGTGTCGTGGTGCAGCATCAAAAACCTGGAGTTGAACACCCAGAAGAAAGTGGAGATGATAGTGGACTTCATGAAAGTCACAGCCCCCTCTCATCCTGACAGACTCTCCCATCACAATAGTGGACTCTGTCCGTTTCCTCGGCACCACCATCACTCAGGACCTCAAGTGGGAGCCCTCCATCAGCTCTCTGCTCAAAAAGGCCCAGCAGAGGATGTACTTCCTGTGGCAGTTGAAGAAAGCCAAGCTGTCGGCCCAGATGATGCTGCAGTTCTACACGACCATCATGGAATCCATCATAGAATAGAATAGAATAGAATAGAATAGAATAGAATAGAATAGAATAGAATATCTTTATGTTAAGGGGGGTGTAGTTGATGGTGAAAGGCAGTAAGAAATTTGGAGATGGAATGAAAAAATGTAATTGAATTATTGCAGGTTAAAGGGATGATCTGGGCGAGAACACACGAGCCACCAAAGAGGAACCAAGTATTTTTGGCCACAACAATAATTTATTAATCCTAAAAACCTAAATGGCCAATAAGATGGTAAAAAAACTATAAAATACATAAAACAGCTCTAAAAAGTATAAAATACAATAAGGTGAAGAAACAGGTAAAAAAACTAGTAAAAAGCTATATTAAAAGTCCGGGGGACAGCCGACAAAAGCAGCTCTGGGGGACAGCAGATCCAGAATCCAGGGGACATCCTCCACCCGCCAGACTTGACCCATGATGTCCTTCCTCCATGACATGGGAAGTCCTCGGGTCACACGCACCAGGACCTGCAGGCAAACATATCTGCCAGCACCAGAAGCAACCACGGTTGCCTTAGGCCATCCTGAGGAGTGTGGCTACGCTTTCCCATACTTACAGGCCAGGCAGAGTTCCCCTCTGCCTCTGCGCGTATTCAGCTTCACACACTCCTCCCCGTGTCATGTCGCTTCTGGCTGGCCTTCCAGCGCGCTGGGACTCCTGCGTGGAAACACACAAGCGGCAGCACCAAAGGTACTCCAACATCCAGGCTGGACCCAGCCTTCTTGTGTGTTTCTACCAGTCTGCCAAGTCACGTCGGGCTACTTACAACACAGGCAGGGTCCCTGCCCTGCCCCTGCGTGTTGACGGCATGGCAGAACTGGCGATCCCAGCGGTCCAACTGCCCCCGGTGCGTGCGCCCTCCTCACTCCATTGGTGCACCTGATGAGTGGTCTGGCGGTCCAAATGCGTCCCCTGTGCATACAGGCCCGGTGGTTCCCGTCTTGTATACCATGCTCCCAGGGTGCGCAGAGCCAAGCGCCCCTGGGATATGCGCCCTCCTGGCCGGGCAGGAACTTTTCCCAGAGTCTGCTACATTCTGGGTGCGCGTCTGTTTCTCTGCTCCACTCCTATATAGTCTATCCATTAAGAGCAGGTGCTTCTAATTATGGGGCGTGTCCGCATGCAGCATGCAAAGGGTGAAAAAACACAACATGCAAAAAACCAGCCAATCATGCAATTTGTCCCACCTGCTCACATTTATTTCTATAGCACTTTTCTCAGAGCAAGTCACAAAGTGCTTTACAAAGAGCATAAAATTATATCAACACACAAAAAGTAGTAAAATACAATAATAATAATAGTAAAACAAAACACAGTAAAACGTGGTAAAACTAGGACTAAATCAACTAAAACCTCTCCTAAATAAAAACGTTTTGACCTGAGACTTAAAACACTCAACGGAATCGATCTGACGCAACGACAATCGGAGGGAGTTCCAAAGACGAGGAGCAACAGCTTGAAATGACAGATCTCCTCTGGTCTTAAAGCGGGTTTTTGGAAAGCTTAAAAGATTCTGGTCGGAAGACCTCAATGATCGGGCCGAAGAGTATGGGGTTAAAAAGTCAGATAAGTATGTCGGAGCTTGACCATGCAAGGCCCTAAAAACTAAAAGTAGAATTTTAAAATCAATTCGAAATTTGACAGGTAACCAATGTAAAGCAGACAAGAGAGGAGTGATGTGTGTCCGTTGACTTGTTCCTGTTAAAAGCCTAACTGCAGAGTTTTGGATAAGCTGAAGACGGTTTAGGGAGCGTTTGTTAAAACAGGTAAAAAGAGAGTTGCAGTAATCTAAACGAGAGGAAATAATGGCGTGGATAATTGTTTCCAGGTCTGATCGAGACAAGATACTTTTTAATTTTGCCACGTTCCTCAGATGATAAAAACAGTTTTTCACTAGCTGTTTTGAGTGACCTTCCAGAGACATAGACCTGTCAAACAACACCCCAAGATTTCTGAGGCTTGACTGGACAGAAGAGCTCAGACACCCAAGGTGTTGACTGATGGACGGGATTTTATGTTCCGGGGCAAAAATAAGTGTCTCGGTTTTAGGACTAAAAGATTAATGTTGAGCCATGTTTTAATGCTCGTTAAGCAATTCAGCAAATTTTGTAGTTTATAGTAATCATTTTCCGTGAAAGAACAGTAGAGCTGGATGTCGTCTGCATATAAATAATATTAATCAATTTAGCCACATTTCATAAGTTTCCCAAGAGGGCCTAGTACAGAACCCTGGGGAACGCCACAAGTTATTTCTCTAATTTCAGAGCTTGAAGAACCGACAGCCACATTAAATGTTCTTCCACTAAGATATGATATAAACCAATTTGAAACTGACCCAGAGAGACCACAGTCATTGTGAAGACGTTCAATTAAAATGTTATGATACACAGTGTCAAAAGCAGATTTCAAATCTAAGAGCACAAAGGACCGTATACTGGCCTGAATCAGCTGCCATAAGCACATCATTTGAAACTCTTAGGAGAGCTGTCTCTGTTGAATGGTTCTTCTTAAAGCCAGACTGAAAAGAATCTGATATATTGTGTTCTTCTAGGTACATATTTAGTTGGACAGCAACCACAAGATTTTGGAAATGAAAGGAAGCTTCGAGATCGGTCTGAAATTTTTGGGATCTGACTGGTCCAAATTAGGCTTTTTCAGAACAGGATTTATTAAAGCATGCTTTAAGAATTTTGGGACTGATCCTGAAGTCAAAGAAAGATTAATGAGGTCAACAATAGTAGAACCTATACTGTGGAACACTTTCAGGAAGACAGAAGTGGGAATTGTGTCAAGAGGGCAAGACGCAGGTTTGATCCTTGTCAGCAGAGAATGAACGTCCTCCACTGTCACAGGAGAGAAATTAGACCAAGACTGCGGACAGTGAAGGCTCTGAGAGAGTTGAACACTGGCAAAGGAAGGATGTTTGCTCCAACATCCAAAACCTTAGCTAAGAAACCTTGAAGAAATGAGCTGCAGTCAGGCTGGGAGAGCATTGGGAATTTAGAAGCACAAGGTGAAACTAGAGAATCTAGAGTGCTGAATACAACCTTAGGATTTTTCCTATTTGTAGAAATAAGTTTGGAAAAATAAGCTGATCTGGCCTGTCTTATCATTTCATTTAGGGAACAGATCAGATCTTTAAGATGTAACCTGTGTACTTCCAAATTGGTTGATTTCCACAAACGCTCCACCTTGCGACAAAGACTTCTGGAACAGCGGATTTCTTCATTTATCCATGGAAAAGAGATTTTAGAAGAGGCAATTTTCATTTTGACAGGAGCAACCACGTTCAAAATGGACTCACAGTGACTGTTAAAAGATTGCATAAAAGAATCCACATCATAAAAGCTCTTAAAAGAATTCATGTCAAACAGGTCAATAAAACCATCAGCAACATTCTGACCTAGAACCCGATGTTGAGATATAAGAGGAGACTGAGAAAGTAAAAGAGGGAAGTTCATATTAAAAGAGATCCAACTGTGGTCACTAACATGAATGTCTGTCACACTGAGCTGATGGATGTCTAGGCCTAGAGAAAAGACCAGGTCCAAAGTGTGACCTTTGATGTGGGTGGGACCTGTAACATGCTGAATAAAATTAAATGACTCAGTTAAAAATGATAATTCTGATGCAAAAACACAAGAAGAATCCTCAATATGAATATTAAAATCACCCACTAAGAGCACTTTATCAAATGTGATAATACTAGATAAAAACTCAGCAAACTCATCCAAGAAAACTCGTGCAGGGCCTGGAGGTCTGTAAATTATAATGCAATAAAACAGCGGATTAGATCCAACTTTATTGATCTGGAGTTCGACTGAGGCGAAAGAGTCGAAGTTCAGTTTGGTGCTGGGGAAACGGTCCCGATGGATGAGAGCCAGTCCACCCCCGCCCCGTCCAGAGGAGCGGGGGATGCTCAGCGCGGAGCAGTCGGGGGGGGACAGTTCGTTTAGGTGGATGTGGTCCGTGTCCCGCTGCCATGTCTCCGTGAGGCACAGGAAGTCCAGACGGTCCGATGTGAAAGTGTCATTCAAATAGAATGACTTGTTTGAAATGGACCGCGCGTTTAGTAGCGCAAACCTGAGCGTGTCCGTGGTGTTTCTTGAAGGTCCAGACCGCAGAGATCCCCGAACATCCCGGCACAGAGGTCGTAGATTGCGGGGGTTGATCCCTCGGCGGCGCGGGCGGGGGGAGCAGGGCCTGCGGGCATTTGACAGCTCCTCGAAACCGATGACAGGTGTCAGCCAGCTGACCGTGGGCTCCAGCGAGCGGCGAGAAGGGCAAGAACCTTTAAGCTCTGTAATCTTTGCCTTGGTTAGTCCAGTAAAACGACCTAAACAAGTATTTAGGTACACGATTTTGCCACTTCTTTTACCGCGGCGACGGTGGCGTCTTTTCCACGGTGAAGGGGCCCCGGCGGGAGAGCGGCAGAGGAACGCTGGAATTCCCTCCAGAAACGGTGGTAACGATTTTTGGCCACCGGAGTAATGTGAATCCGAAACGTTCATTGAAGATGGGAAATCCAGAAGTGACTGTCGGTCACACACCAGTAGGGAGGTTGTTCTATGTGTAAAACTTATCAAAAAAGGCAGAAACATACAAACATCAAGAACGGGCAGACGGCAGGCCACACACACCGGCGCCATCTTCATTCATATATCATCACCTCCTCCATCACTGTGTGGTACGCCGGAGCTACAACCAGGGACATAAACAGACTGCAGCGTATTGTGCACTCAGCTGAGAAGGTGATTGGCTGCAGCCTTCCATCTGTCCAGGACCTATACTTCTCCAGAACCAGGGTCGTGCAGGTCGTACAGCCGCCGACACGTCTCACCCTAGACATGGTCTACTTGAACTACTCCCTTCGAGCAGAAGGCTAAGGTCCATCAGGACCAGAACCTCAAGACATAAGAACAGTTTGTTTCCCTCTGCAGTCAGACCCATGAACACCTTTTAACTCCTCCTCCCGTAACACTTGTGCTATCCCAGCCCTTTAACATTGGGAGTGGAGTCATCTAGACCCACCAGACAGTGCACTGAATCTTTTTTCGTCAATGATTTGTGATCTTCACTGGTGTCCATGGATTACACGAAATCTTTCCACCTTTATCCACCTTTGTCATGGTAGGGAGAACACGTCAATGAAAGGGTGGGGTCATCTGAGATAGCACAAGGGTTAAACCTTTTCACTTATATGTCCAGTCACCAGTCCATTACCTGCACCTTGATCATCCTCAGTTTTTACTGTACTAATCTATTTTTTCCATTCTTAAGTGTTTTATGTCGCACATTAGAACTGCAGCAAATTCCTATTTTGTGAAACTGCTCTGTTCACTGAAAATGGCAATAAGGCCTAAAAGAAGTTGAGCTACTTGCCAGATTTGACCCAGTTCTCCAGGACCATGTAAGACGCATTACAGATGGAGAAATTCATACTACTTACCTGGGAATAACATTCAAAATCAACTAATTGATGTCATCAGCAAAAAAATCTGTAGTGCAATTGTTACTGAAATTAGGGAGTCAAAATATTGTTCCATCATCCTGGATTGCACTCCTGATGTAAGTCACCAAGAACAGATGTCAGTAATTGTAAGGATTGTCAGCTTAAAAAGTCATCCTGAAATAAAAGAACACTTTTTAGGTTTTTTGCCAGTACTCGACACCACAGGTCTTGGGCTATCTAATGTCATTTTGGAGAGACTTAAAGAACTTAATATTAATTTTGATATGATAACGGGTCAAATATGAAGGGTAAAAACAAAGGGGTCCAAGCAAGACTGTTACAAAAAAATCCTAGGGCACTTTATGTTCCATGTGGAACCCACACCCTAAATCTAATGGTTGCAGATGCTGCTAAAACGTCAGTGGAAGCCATCAGTTTCTTTGGGATGGTGCAAAAACTGTACAACCTTTTTTCCTCTGCCACCCAAAGATGGTCTATTCTTAAGGAACATGCCAATATAACTCTTAAGTCCTGGTCAGAAACTAGGTGGGAGAGCAGACTTTATAGCGTTGAGCCTTTGTATCAACACCCTGAAAAACTGCGACAAGCTTTGATCGATGTCAGAGAAAAGACAAATGATGCAACAACCAGAGTTGAGGCACAGTCTCTTGCTGATGAGCTAGGCTCGTACAGATTTTAAAATTTGTACTGTAGTTTGGTACATGGTCTCATCCAACATAAACAAAACGAGTACGCTTTTGCAATCTCCAACAATGCAGATTGATGTAGCTGTGAGCCTAATATAAAAAACAAAAACAATGCTATCAGAGTGCAGAAAAACAGGATTTGCTGAGGCCCAGTTGATGGCAAAAGAGCAATTTGAGAAGATGAATGTGGAGGCAGTTCTAAAAGAAAAACGCTTGCGCAACACCAAGAGACAGTTTAATTATGAAGCTCCGGACGAATCCATCACTAATGCTCTGAACAGGCTTGAGGTGTCATTCTTTAACATTGTTGTTGATACAGCTATTCAATCTGTTCAAGACCGTTTTGAAACCATTACAAATGTGAAGGACAAATTCAGTGTGTTTTACAAGTTCCCCACCATGGATGAGAAGACCTTAGCTAAAAATTGTGAGGTTCTTGGTGATGCTTTGACTGATGGCAATTTGAGTGACCTGGGGCCTCATTTATAAAACTTTGCGTAGGATTTGCGTCAGAAGTGGCGTACGGATGAAACATAAGACTTGCGTACGCACAGAAATATTCGGATTTATAAAACCGTGCGCACGCACATCCTACACATCTTTCCCTTTATAAATCACAACCAATTCTAAATGCAGCGCAGCTTTTGCGGCTTCATGACACGCCCATAATTGCCACTAAATAGTCCGTGAAACGCCCACAAATGAATATTCATTGATTGGGAAATCAGGGCAAACACTGAGAGGAAATCAAAAAAACGTAACTTCACTCAATGTGAAGTAGAAGTTATCGTTGGCGAGGTGGAAAAGAGGAGAAAATGTTGTTTGTAGGGCACAGTGTGGGCATCACTAATGCCAAAAAGGCATGTGAGCGGCAAACGGTGGCAGACGCCGTAAATGCTGTAGCCTCACAACCTGGGACCGTGGCCGAAATAAAAAAGAAATGGTCGGACATCAAAGTTGAGGCAAAAAAACGTCTGGCGCTCCTTCGCCAGAGAGTGTCTGCCACGGGTGGGGGAAAGGGGACACCGGAGCTGACCCCTCTTGATGAGAGACTGGCGGCAATTATTGGGGAATCCCTGTTAAGTGGAGTGGTGACTGAAGCGGATGGGGACACCGACGCGCCAGATGCACCACGTGACACGGCGTGGTTCCTCCGAGTGCTCCTCTGTAACGCCGGGCTCAAAAGCCCACAGAGGTCCAACAGGACGGCTCGAGGAAGTCGGAACCGGCTCATAAGCCACTCGTCCTCGTTTGCCAGCAAGTCTTCTTGCTGTCCAAAGATGCGTTCACTCCGAATTCTTCCATTTGCCACATCTTCTAAGTGCGCAAGATCAGCCATTGTGCGCCATTATGCATTGTGATGGGGCATTTTATTTCCCTCCATTTAATTACATCTGACAAGCTACAGATGTCGGTAATAATCCACGTGGAAATGGGAAATTGTTCAGCACAAATGTAATTTCTTGTGGCTTTATGGTTGAGACATACGCCATACATTGTTTTATCAAAAATAAAACAAACTAAAGACATATGCATGAATACCATAATTCCATAGCTTATGAAGAAATGTTTTACTATGAAAACAACTTTCCCCAGTGGACAATTAGTACGTCTTTCCGTCCGTCCGCACGCCAGCACCTATATCTGCTCCACCAGACGGACACACTGACGAGAATATCAGTTTTGTACATTATTTCGTTCTCTTAACTATATTACTTATGAGGATGAATTGCACAACATGCTAATATTGTAGAACATATTTCACTTTTCTTTTTCCAAATATGTGTTCATTTGAATTTCTGTTGTCATTTTCGTTTGATTGTTTTGTTTGTTTCACTGCTGATCGATCAAACAGGTGTTCGTGTAGGCTGTTAATTGTAAGACTTGCTTTGTGAAGTCTTCATGTTATTTATGAGAGGCAGGATTGTCATTTTCACTTTCACGTGTTTCTTCCATCTGCCGACGGTGTCGCCGTTTCTCATTTCACCCGTTATTGTGCGTACGCCTGGGTCAAAGCTTGCGTGAAGGACCGCACATTTTCCCGTCATGTTTGTTTTTTATAAATCTCAACTATTGCGTAGAGAGCGGCATACGCCTTCTTTTGTGCGTACGCAACATTTATAAATGAGGCCCCTGGACTGGAGAGGATTAATTAACAAAATCAGAAACTTGCCAAATCTGCCAGATGGAATGACTACTTTTGAGCTTCTTAAACAGCTGACTGATTTATACCCAAACTTTTGGGTTGGGCTCAGAATAGCAAGTACATTACCTGTAACAGTCGCATCTGCAGAGAGAAGTTTCTCCAAGTTAAAATTAATTAAAACATATCTAAGGTCAACTATGGGACAGGAGCGTCTTTCAGGACTAGCCATGATCAGCATCAACCACCAAGTGGGGAAATAATTAGATTATACTGACATCATAAACGACTTTGCTGCTGCTAAGGCAGGAAGAATGAAAATTTAATATTTGTTAATGACTGCTTTCATTTCAAAGCAGCTCTTTGAGCTGTAGTGTGATCTTGGATTGTTTTATTGTTATTTGTTGCTGTTATTAATTATTTGGACTTTTGTGAATGTCATTTGTTGAGTGCCTAAAGTTACATTAAAAAATATATCTTTATATATATATACATTTGTCATTCATATTTATTCTTTGCACTTTTAAAATTGGTTTGGCACCACTAAATGTGCATCCAGCATGCAAGCAATATACTGTATTCAATTCTTCAGCAGCATCAATAACACTTCCAAAAAATGTATTATTAATAATTAGATCTCATTTATATAACAACAACAGTTGCGCTTCGTTGGTGCTGCTGATCAGTTAGGGGGCCCACATATTAAATTTCGCTTAGGGCCCCCGGAAGACCAGGGCCGGCCCTGCATCCTTTACACGTGTTATCACACTGATTAGCATAAGTTTCATCTTTACTTGTGTGTAAATAACATAACCTTTCATGTATATAAATAAGAAATTTTGTACCGTCTCTGTGAATCAAAACGTCCTTCCTGTTCTTGAAGATCAGTCGCTCCACCAGCTGTTGCTGATTTTACCGAGAAGATGTCCTGTGGGTAGGATGGGATGTACAAGGCCTGCTTCAACACAGCCTTCAGTAGTTTGCCTCTGCTGTCAATCAGACAGATCTCCGTGTCATCGCGACGCTCCGTCACCCCTTTACACACTTTGTGCCGTCAGCCAGCTCCACACAGTGTGATCCAGCCTGGAGGTTCTCATCAAAACGTCTGAACTTCTGGAGATCAGTTGCTCCACAGTCGACCATCAGGCCCTTCAGGTTAATGTCTGTTCCCTAGCTCACTCGCAAAGCGAACTCCTTCTACTGGTTTCCCGTCTCGCTGCAGGCTTTGCGTGCGTCGACTCGTCCTCTGCGCTGTCTGCGTCTGCAGGTGCTGTCCCAGTGCGTGCTGCGCCCAACAAAAGCTGCACCAGTTTGCGCTGGCAGGTTTTCTTAAACTAGTATTTTATGAACATGCCAATTTTTACTGGAAAACAAGGAGTCATTTTAGTTTGAACCCGCAGACGCAGATTTTGGACTCAGTCCAACCATAACTCTAGCACCTCAATGGCACATTTATGTTGGAGTTATGGATCGTTTATTTCAACTTTCAATTTGTCAAGCTGCTCACATTTTATTATTACTTCCTCATTCGATTGTTTCACGTCAAAGAAAAGCAGAAAATAGGGTCCATACAATGTGTTCATATTAGTTGATATACTTTTTTTCATAAAATCAAAAATATGATATGATAAAACTAATCTATTTGGAGCATTTGTGTGAAAATAAGAACTGTTCTAAATAAAAATAGTAAACAGCGTATCCTTTTATGACACCTTTCTACTTAAAGTGTTTTACAGTCCCTGTCACCCATTCACACACTCCCATATATGGTACTAACCTGTAGTACCATATATGGTACTACATATATGGTACTACCATATATGTAGTACCATATATGTAGTACCATATATGTTACTACATATATGGTACTACATATATGGTACTACATATATGGTACTACCATATATGTCATCATTTGGCTCCAACATGTCTATGTCCACATCACAAAAGATGGTAGGTGAATTGATTGCGTTTAACCCTTGTGCAAGACTCTGAACCATTGGGTTCAGAGTCTTGCCAAAGGACACTTGGACGGACCTCTGCACCACAGCCTCACTGTGTTCTAGAAAATATAAAATCATTTTCTGACATGTATTTTTAATCATATAACTTCAGGTTCTATTTGATCTGATAAAAATGTAAAGATTGACATTTTTTTAATTTGTTTATATTTTACTGATCCTATCTCTTTTTTATGCATTTTGTAATTTATTTATACTTTTTTGGTTTTTAAAAGAATGCTTTTATTTAGAATGCTAATAACTAGATGCATTTTAGTGTTTTCTTGGCTTGTGATTCCTTTTCCTTCCTTTGTTTTGTGATTTTCTTTTGATGTTTTTTTGTACTACATGTTTGCTAATGTTTTTGTTGATCTTTAATAAGAAGACTAATTTCTTGATTTTGGAAATCTCTTTGCTTTAGTTTATTAACTGTATGTGCATTAGAAACAGAAATGTTTTAGTAAAGCAAAATGAAAACAGAATGTTCACTCCTTTTTCTAATTGATGGAGCTGCTTTGTGGCCTTTGTCCAAAAGCTCTGTGCATTTGAAAAATCGGGTTAAGCCCTCACTATTTCAGTAAATGTTCTAATAGAAGACTTAAATATGTGTTTGGATGTTGGTGTCACAGCAAACTTCCACCTGAACAAGTTTAGTGTTAAATGAATGTGAGCAGCAAACTCAGTCACCTCTGTTCTGTTGCTCCGCCTCCTTACAACCAAAAGCATCCCATGGAGTGTCTGTTCATATTTGAGGACCTGCTCTGGTGGTTTATCTGAAAATTGATCCTTGAGAAACAAGTATGTGATGATTTTGTATTGGTTGGAAGATTTGTTCAAATTTTAGTCCAGATTTTCAAAACAACAGGAGACAGAAATATAATAATTTATAATAATAAATTATTATGTTTCTTTTACAGAAAGAGTTTTGTATGTTTAGTCTGTTTTAATGTCATAAAGTTCTTTTTACAAGCTTTATGCTTTGTGGTTGTTTGTGATAAAACCTTCCTCACTTTAGATGAGGTTCTGCAAAACAATAATATACTGTTAAAGTTAATTAATATATTTGTTAAGCTAATAAGCAGTTTAGTAATATGGATTTTGAAGACAATGGTCTGACTTTAGATGTTAATAAATCTTATGAACACTTTCAGGTATTTGTAAGACATCTATAATGCGTATGATACGTAAATAAAAAAATCAATAAGTAAATAAATCAGTATTACATTTCTGTTTATTTAGTCTTCTATACCTGCTGTTTTCTAATTTAAAAATCCCTATCAACACAGTTCAGTTAACACTGTTGAATTATAACTGTTAAACCCAAAATAAGACTCCAATTCTACAGCTCTGTAAATCTATTAGTGGTTCTTCTGAACACGGCTTCTCTTGTCTACTTCTCACTGCTCGACACTTGACAGCACTTCCTCTCATACAGCTGAGACCCTCAGTGTGGAGGAAGATGTTTGTCAGTAAATCTGGACTGGACTTAAACTTATTGATATTTAAGGTGGAGAAGTCAGAGAGGATGTGCTCCCTATTTTGAGTCTGTGTTAAAAAAAAAAATTTTAATTTTACTTTTTAATCCACAAATCAGTAAAGGAGAAACAAAATTCAGTAACCATAATTAGATTTTCTCTTTTATGACTTTTTGCACATTTAAACCCTGGTCACAAGTTATTGTACAGCAGCCCGTCAGCCACTCCTATATTTTTATACTGAATTCAAACTCTGGTTAATAAAAGAATGGGCGCTGTTCACTGGAGATCAGAAAAATCGTTACAGATACCCGAGATCAAAGAGGCTCAAAAACTGATGGAAATTCATGTTGGCGACACCAAATAAGTGTAGCCAAGATGCACAATTAGTGTGTTTGAGATCACCCAGGTGGACGCAACGCTGCACAGATCACCTGGTGTGTGACGTATGTTTTTGTTTTTGCTCCAACATCACCTGTCAATCATCACAAAAATATCACCAGAAAGGGGCGGGAGCAAGGCGCCAACCTCCGCCAACGCAGCTGGAAATTTAGTACTGCACTGACTGAAAGCTGCCCCTTGACTACAAAACATTGCATTATGGGAAACGTGTCCTGATGGGTTTTTGTAGTTGAGTGATCAATTAAAATAATTTAAAATACCTATTGATTAAAAAAAGCTACATACATTACAAAACAATGAAACAAATATAAAATATATATTAACACAGATCATACTAAGGGGGAGAGGCATAATAAAACTAAATTGAATATTAAAGACAACTCCAACTTCCTGTTCTCCTTCAGTCTCGCTGCAGATTCTACTTCATCTCACACGTCTATCGTTGCAGTTTCCCCACGACTACATGTTGACGCTCTCACGTGTTTAATCAAACATGCTCTCACGTATTTAATCAAACCGTAACCATAACCTTAACCCTCCTCCGGGTCTGTGTGGCCTGGGGGGGGGGGCTGTCAGGTATCCTGCCTTAAATGTTCCCCTGCTTTTAAGCCCGGTCAATGTCACGCCCCCAAGAGTCATATACTCCACTGTGATTGGTTAGTTCGTTAGCCCCGCGTAAAGTGTCATTCATACAAACTGGCGGGACGCATTAACATTAAACTTTCATATTAAGGCGGGGGCCGCAAAATATCATCTTGGGGGCCGCAAATAGGCCGCAAGTTTGAGACCCCTGGTCTAGTGGGTCAAGATGACCCAACTCCCAATGTTAAAGTGCCTAGGATAGCACAAGGGTAAAAGGGAGCCCATTGGCTTCAGTGATGTTATTTTCAGCCAAGATGTCATCACGAGTGAAACTGAAAAATTGGCTCTTAAATTGGCTCACCAATGACCGAAATCTCCATGTTTTAACCATCTTTTTACACAGCCATGAGTCGTAGAAATAGTAGAACTCACTGATCAGATGGTTCATGTTGTGTCCTACCATTGACTGTATATGAAAACTGGACTGAGTGTGACGTCACTGGTAGAAAATAGCTTACTTTGGGAGTTGGGTCACCTAGACCCACTAGACAGTGTGCTGAACCTTTTTTCTTCAATGATTTGTTATATTCACAAGTGTCCATGGATTACATGAAATCTTTCCACCTTTATCCAACTTTGTCATTGTAGGAAGAACACATCAATGTAAGGGTGGGGTCATCTAAGATAGCACAAGGTTAAACGCAATCAATTCAGCTACCATCTTTTGTGATGTGGACATAGACATGTTGGAGCCAAATGATGACAGTAAGCAGTGATTGGTCCGAATTGGTCATCATCTCAATGGTAACCACTCTCACCAATCAGGAGTGAGCTTGTTGGGAGGCCACATCCCTTCCACTGAAAGCGGGCTTGGAAGAATCTGTCAATCAGATGTTTCGAATTTACCAGCGGGCACTGCCTACTTTTATTGAGGCATCCGATTGGTGAGTATATAACTTGGAAAACTTGCACTACAGAAAAAATATCATGAAAAAAATCAGGATTAGGAAGAAAATGTTAAAAAATGTAGCAGAACAAGAATTGTTATTTAGAGAAGTAAAATGCAAAGCTGTTTTTGTCTATAAATGACTATGGTAAATGGTAAATGGCGTATACTTATATAGCACTTTTCTACCTTCTTCAAGGCCCAAAGTGCTTTACAGTCACAGACCCATTCACCTAGTCACACACACATTCACACACTGGCGGTGTCTCCGCTGCCGAACACTGGCGCCAACCTCCCACCAGAGACAAGGTGGGGTTCAGTGTCTTGCCCAAGGACACTTCTCATGGGCGTGCAAGGCGGGAATTGAACCTGCAATCTTACCGCCCTACCGCTGCACCACAGCCGCCCATGGGATTTTGGTTTCTTGGAACCAGCAGGTACTTCCTGCTCATGTTTAAAACATGAGCGATCAGTGGGTTTTACACTTTGTAAACTTTACAAAATGTAAAACACTTTGTAAACTTTGGAAAGAAAAAAAAGTCAATTCCAAACAAACTTATGACAATTTGTTAAACTTTAATTTGTTGATCTGAAGAGGTTACATAGTCAACATACTGGCTACATGTGAGAAACTCAATCATCCACTCCACAATCACGAACATTTCACGTCCCACCGTCATCCTTCTACAAATCTTAAGACCTTGCAGCTAAGGCGTTCTCAATTTTTCAAATTCCCCTTCAGCTACATTCTCTCTGTTGTTAAATGCACCATTAGCTTAATTCAAATATTTAAATTTAAAGAAAATGATCTAGACTGTATTCACATGCAGATATCTAGTCTTACCGTTTATATTTGTTATAATTTGTGATTTGCATGTTTTATACAGAACAACAAGACCTAAAGTCCACATATTATAACTTCCTGAATGTAGCATGTTACAAAAACAAAGTATTTGGAGCCAGGTCCAACTACAAATACTTACCCCCTGGTTTTAAAAAGGGTTTTCACCTGCTGTTAACTTTCAAATCTAGGAATTTTTTGTTTTACATTCATTTTATCAAGATGTAATTACATCCTTTTAAACAGAGAAAAGAAAAATAACAAATTACCTAAACTTAAAAATAAAAAACATGTTTCTGCTCTTGCCTTTGGTAATGAAGGAACCGTTCCTGCTGAGGGCGGAGTCTTTGCTGGAGGTGGAGTCACAGCGAAGGAGGGGCTCTGATTCGTCGGGAAAGAAGCCTTTAGTGCGGTCAATTGGCGACTGCTCCATTCCCATGCCGCTGACTCTGCCCACGCTGCCGATGCTGCCAACGCTGGTGGGAGACTCCAGCGGCTTATGGATGGGACTGAGGCTGTGGCTTACATTCACCGAGGTCATCAACTGGTTTGTGTCAAACTAAAGAGAAGGTAGCAGAAAAAAAGACGTCAAATAGATGTAAACACAATCACTTTAGCCACTAGAACAGCTTTCTCGTTTGTCATTTATTGATCCTTACACAAAAACAGATTAAATCTAATGTATATCTTCTGGTGAAGATAAGGAAAATGAGATTTCCAACAATTGCCAATCTCTTGTAAACCCTGAGCTGTCCAAATAATTTTTTAATAAATTATTGGGATATTATTGGGAAATAAACTACATGTTCACATTTAAAGTCCATCTTGAAGTGGAAAAATATGACAATACAGAGGTCCCTGGCAGCAGTTTCACTGTTGCACAGAATTTTTTCGATGCAATTTTGCTTTTTTTCTTTGTTTTTTTTTACAGTTATTCTGTTCTGCATCCTGATTGGCTGTTGACATTTTCAATCAATCCCCTCCGTGCCGTGTCTGCTGTGCGGAATATGTTCAGCTTGATGAATCTACATAAATATTCTCCATCAGATCTTTGCTTTCATTCTATAATACTGGACTTATTTGTCTATGAAGGCTTGAACCTTTGAAAGTTTAAACAAAAGAGAAACGTAAAAATGTTCATGTCTGCCTGAAAAAAGTGTTTACAGTGTGTAGTGAGGGCTTTTCCTCCCTTAAAACATCAGTAATTCTACTGCACAGATTTAGTCTATTACAAGGTATTTCTAAAACTAACATCCGTGATAAACAAGGGAAACTGTCAATGCTTTCACACTGCACCTTACAGTAAGAACTGCTCGTTTCTAAAGGTGTTTTACACAAAACAAGCAATAAATAAATTAGAAAAGCATGTTTGTCCATAAAATCCGTAAGCTGACCATCGACGCCCACAACTGTTTTCCTTTTTTTTATGTTTACTTTACCAGTTACAAGCTGTGGGTCTATTTCTTCTACTTAAAGAGCCAAACAGCTCTTCTGTTAAATGGAGCACACCACAAGATGCATGTCGGGTTTTTTTTTCTATCATTTTGACTCATTTCTTCATCATCTAAGATCCATCTTAACTGCAAAAGTGGGGTAGGGGGGGGAATGTGAGTCAACTTTATTAAGTGACTCATCGCCTTCTAATGGAAGAAAATGTCTGAGAGCTCCAGCAATTAGAGAAGCTAAACTGGCAACTCCCTCCTGTTTGTCAATCTATAGATTTGTATTGTTTCCAGTCATTGAATCCTCTCAGGTTCTCTCAGCCTTTGTCTCTCTGTTGCTGGAAATTTGCTGCTTTAGTTTCTTCCCTCTGTCCCCCCCTCCCCCCCCCCCCCCCCCCTTTGGTAATGAACCTGTGGTTTGAACCAGTAGCAACTGGTTTGGGGATGAGCTCATGAAAGGACGTCTTGTTTTTCACCGCATGAGTCCAGGCGCGCTGAGAGACCGCAGCACGGGTCATGGCTTTATTAAAAAGTTACAATGTAAAGCTGCACATTAGCAAAGGTAAACATGTTTAATCTATAAAGAAACATCTTATGTCGCTAAAAAGAGGCTTTTACTGTCTCTGTTTCCTAACGGCTGAACTGAACGAGGCTGATCCTAAAAGAAGGATCCCTCTGTGTCACAAACAAAGACGTCCTCACATACATGGACATTGTGACTAGCACTGTTCCTTCCACAGTCCATGATGTGACTGGAACAAATGGTAATGTGGCTTTTTTTTTTATTCAGGACAAACAGAACCACCAAGGACACTCGAACCACCTGTGTGGCTCAGACGCAACAAACAAGAGCCTCTTCATCTCTATTTGTCAAATTGCTGTCTCACTGCACATATAGAAAATAAAATTCACAGTTAGCAAAACCCATGGCACAAAATGGACCCATTTTAATGCATTTCTTTTTGCAAAAAATTCTAAACACATTCAATTTATTATAAATATGGTCAAAGTTCAAAATCCTTATTTGGTGTTTTGCTAAGTATCATTTTGAAACACTCCCATTTTAATAAATGGTGTTATTAAAGGTGTTTTTAATCCTTGATGGCAGGAGATGTCTGACTTTCTTTAGCAAAGGTTGACCACAGCGGGGCGGTGCAGCATGCAGCGGGGTTGTTCGTCACACCTACATCATCTACTGAAATTCATGGTGTGGCTGCTGTGCTGCTTAGAAGTAGCCCAATAAGCGTTTCTGTCTAGTCAGACAGATGACTTCGATTTTATGGTTTATTTATTATGAGAGCTTATTAAACAAAACCCCAGTAGAAAGCTTTATTTTACCACCATATGAAATGTCCAGGAGTGTTTAATCTGGCCAGGAATCTGCTGAAAAACTGTTGCAAACAATTTACGAATAGCTGTTTGTAATGGAGATAACTGTAAGCTGCTTTGATTTTCTACATATACAGTAGGGGTGTGCCAAAATATCGATATGCCGATATATCGCGAGATTTAGTCCCGCGATCGATTATCGATACATCTTCATCAAGTATCGACCTTTTATTTACGTTTAAAAACCCTGTAAAACGTTATATTAACCATCCTTTGGTAAGACAATTCTTCGGAGGGTCGATAGGGGGCGCTCGTTGCGAGACTGGCTCTTGCGGGCGGACGAAGAAGAACACACATTCAAACAAAGACGGCGGTGCGGAAAAACAATGAGAAGCTAGAGCAGAAAGTTAAAAGACGCCTGGCAGCATTGAAGCTGCATCACCCGGAGTTGTGTGAGAAAGCTGTGGCTGCTGCCGGCCTGAAGCCGACACAGCCCGGCGCGGATACTTTTTTCCATACGAAGCTACGGCCGTCTTCTGCGAGACAGAGCGCCGGCAATAACAAACGGAAAACGGTTCCTGCAGCGGTGGAGAACGAGGGATTTGGGTTTTTATTGAATGCAGTAGAGTCACGCTTTGACATTCCTCCTGGGAAATACAGAAAAAAGGATCCCTGTACTGTACTTCCAGACCAGAGCTACGGCTGAGATGGAAACGGAAGAAAGAGAGGCATCCATCCCTTAGACCCCCCCCCCCCCCCTTCTCCTCAAAGCAGCGGTAGACGAGCGCCGTGTTGACGCTAAAAAGCCTGTGGTTCTCCAGAAAAACATGAACATAAACATACATCACATGCAGCTTTTCCCCAAACGTATTGTTCACAAAGATGTTAACTTTTAGATGCACTTTAAGTTTTTTATGTATTTTATCCCTAGTCATTTATTTTGAAAGCAGTTTATGTCTTAAATAACTTAAAGGAAAGTTCCTAGCTACTTGATTTTATTTTTCTGTGAGAATTCTATTTGTTTACACCACATTTGCCCTAAATGGTGTCATTTATTTTTAACAAAGACACTTTAATTTGTTCACAGAATTAATATCTGATTCACAGCAATTTCTTTTAAATTAAGCAATGGCTGTGCTTTTGTTTTTCAAAAGTTAATACCAATGTGCCTTGCAGCTACTTGACTTATTCATTTTTTATCCTTTTTACAGCAATTTTGTACTAAATAATGACACTGCTGTTCATGTTCACTATTGTTTAAACTGAATTTTACAGATATTCCATATGAAAATTGTCATTGTTTGTCAAAGACAGAGTATTACTGATTTCAGCAATGTTACACAAAAGTCTGTTATTCATTACACCAAATAGGACACAAGTTGTTCATTATCATTGTGTTTAAAAACAAAAAAATAAATAGGGAAATATTTTCCTAAAAACAGTTTTTCAAGTTCTTTTTTCTTAAAGTTTGATATATCGTGAGTTGTTAGAGACGAGATATATCGATTATTGCATTATCGCCATATCGTGATAGTATCGTTATCGTGAGCAAAGTATCGTTATCGTATCGTGAGGTACCCAGTGATTCCCAGCCCTAATATACAGTACAGACCAAAAGTTCAAATGAATGGGAATGAATGTGTCCCAAACTTTTGGTCTGTACTGTATTTTAGTCCAAAATTACCACTAAGAACATCTAATAATAAGGTGTATAACTTATTTATAATAAGCTACACTTATCTCTAAAGTCTAAACGCTAAAGTGTTTCTTGATCTTTCCACAAAGCTGTGTTCTATGTTATTCTCATCATCAAAGGTAAAACGATACTTTAATGTTTTACAGTGGGCCTTTTGTCATTTAATGTCGTAACGCCAGCAGTTTTTTACTTAGAGAAAATATTTGGACCTTCTGAACAGATCATGGCCTCAGTCTGTCTGTTTACAGATTTGCCCCCAAATGCCTGTGTGTCTGTGCAAACAGCAGCTCGTCCCTTCAAGGAGAAAGACACGACAGGAAGTCGGTTTATAGTGAAACGTTGGGTCAACGTTATCAAGCAAAACAGACCTAACTTTACGCAGACAGGGAACAACTGCAAACGTGATGAAAACAGCCAAAATCAAAGGACATCGCTTCTACAGAGTGGCAGAAGTTCATACGAAATTGATCCATTACTATTTGAATAAAGAAATAAGAAATGCAAATACATTTTATTTGCAGTGGGTCTTTAAAAACAAAATTATGTGGCCTCTTATATCTGTTTAAAGAGAAAAAATGACAAGAATTTGATGACAACTCTAATATTACTGTTGTTTATGGTCTATTGTTGCGTGAAAACAGTGACACACCCTGTTTTTTGGTTTAGATAGACTGGCAGCTGCGCCTCCACAGAACAAAGAGCAGAACACACCTCCGGGGCAGAGGAGGGTCTTTTGCTATCATGGATTTCTGCTGTAGTTTGGCGTGAGGTGACCCAGAAAAGCAAAGCGTGTTCTCCTGTACAGAGCCCTTCTTTTATTGCGATCTCTTTGAAGTCTTCTTCTGCCACAAGCCTCCCACAGAGCCACAGTGAAGGGGTCACCGAGAGGAAGAGCTGATTGTTCCAGAAAGTCCCACTGCTTAGTCATGAGGGAAAAACGCGAGTTGCTGACGACTCCTGTCAGCAAAACGCAAAGTGCCTGCAGCCCGTTTATTGGAAGGCCTACATTTAAACTGAGCCAGCCAGCCTTACTTTGGCACAGCTGATAGACTGCAGCAGTATTAAGGACACAGGGGACAAACACTTTGGGAATATTTCCAGTAATTAGATTACAGGAAAGAAACGTCTGTAGTTACTGGGAAGAAAAAGAGGCACTGTGGTTTAAACCAAGCAGCCCAGACTACATTGAAGCAACGTATCACATAAACGTCCAGACCTGTTGATTAAATGATATTTAAAAGAATCAAAACTTTATTAGTAGTTTATGTTCTTTTCTAGAGAAGTTGGTTTATGTTGTATCACTTAGGCCGCCTTTACACTGCCGGTCTTGATGCTCATATCCGATTTTCTGACTATATCTGATTTTTTTGACGACCCGCTTACATCATCTTTTAAAAGTGACCCGTATCTGATTTTTGCATTTACACTATACAATGCTGAAACTATCAAACGTAGACGTTCTGAGGACTACGTGGCAGTATTTCCGCATTCCGCGGACCTCTTTCGCACTTTTGTGATTGCGGTTGTCATGGAGGCAAGGCGGCGACGGAAGGAGGCGTTGCCTTGGGCGCTCCAGAGGGGATGCACGGGGATGTAAAAAGGAGGGCTGCTCGGCCGTCTTATGTGCTCTCTCTGAGTTTTGAATGAGGACGTTTTTGCAGACGTTGTTGCTGTCCGAACAGTTTGATCCAAGTGTTGAACCTTTCCTGCGCGATGACTTCTCATTTCCGACCGTGGTCAGAAACAGACGGGAGATTTCCTCGGGGTTCACTTTCTGTTCTGAACCCTCAGCCTCCAGAGTGGGTTAAGAAAGACTCCAAAACTTTTGGGGGAGACACCTTATTTTTAATTTACGGTTCTCCGACAGTCCGCCGCTCCGCGCTCACACCCCCTCTCTCTCCTTACACACACACACGCAAGCACGCGCGCGCGCTCACACACACACGGTCCCCATCATACACGCCCCCCAAAGAAATAAACGGCTTCTAGCCTGTTCCATAGCAACGGTGTCCCGCTTCATTAGTTACCGTTTGCGTCCGGACCGGACATAACAGCGGTTTCCAACTACGGTCTGAAGCCTGAGGCTGAAAGGTAACACACTGACAGCAAAATCAGCGCACAAAAAGCACCTTAATAAGTCATATGATCTCAGTTGGTGGTGTCCTGAGTTGACGTCACTGACGTACAACTCACATTTACTGGGGAATATCCGATTTGTCTGCTTACATGGCACACGCAAATGCACGTATCCGATTTGTTTCTGGTTTATTTCCACATATGAGAGAGGCCTGTATCCGATCTGAGAAAGACGGAATCCATGCGCTTCACGTTCACCGATCATATCCGATCTGTGCCACGTGAGAGGAAAAAATCGGAATTGGGTCACTTGAACCATGCAGTGTAAAGGCGGCCTTAAAGGGTCTATATCATGCAAAATCAACTCTTTTGAGCTTTTAAGTATATTATAATATTAATTATGCAATATTTTGATCTGTTCAGGCATTTCTGAAATTTCCTCTAAAAACCTGCGCTCTGAGCACCACCCCCTCCCAATCCACGAAAACGTTGTGATGTAGATAAGTGAGGGACAGCCCCTTCCAGGAAGAGTCTGCGCTGTCAGCACCGCCCCCAGGCTAACACACACCCACTTTATCTACTGAGCTAGCGGTGATCAGCTAAACTCTTTCCTTTTATATGCACAATATGCACCTGATCCAAAGTTCGGATGTTGTTTGTTGACACGCTGCCGAGGCCGGCTGTAGGCTGACGTCATGAAATGGGCGTCACCCACAAAGCCGGTGCCTCAGACATCGAGCCGTTTTACTTCCGGGTAGAAATATGAGCTGTGAAAATATTTTGTATTTTAGAGGCTTAAGAATACCATGAAGTAGGACCTTTAAAGGAGTACAACCTGAAAGCCTCTTCTAGGTATTAACTTGTACAGACGGGGTCATCTCTGTTTTGTGCTGCTAAAATGAGGAAAGTCTTCATGGCTCTGATTTGCTGACAGTCGCACAGGAACTCCATCCGCCGCAGTCTCCAACATCACTCATCTAACAGCAGCACACCGCCCTTTAGTTGGAACCAAACAGTGTGGCTGCTCTTTGGTCAACCTTTATCAATCAAAAAAAAAAAAAAACGAGCCCTCACATTTCATTTTAATATTAAATAAATAGATGAATGAATGAGGTTTTTTTAATGGGTTTTTCCATGATCAGGTGTTAAATAGCAAACTAAAACTATTCCTTTGTTGTGGCTTTTTTTTCAGACTTTCAGACTTTGAAAGAAACCTAAAAAGTTGATCCTTTGGCGAAACAGAAAGAAAAACAAAAGAGAGAAATGTTCTGTCCTGTCTCAGATCTCACAAGGCAGCAGCGCCAAAAATAAACGCATCTATCAAACAGCTGATGCTTAGATTTATTCCAAGTGGGAATACTGCTGATACTTGACGATGCAACATGCAGTCTCAGATTTCGTTACGTAACAGATGAATTGACAGGCTTCCCTTTGGTGAGTTCACAGCAGCTGATACTTATGACAAATAATCAACTTTTTCCTCCGTACAGGGATATGTATTTGTGGCTGTTTTTTAAGACCATGAGATGAGATGTTCCATAATACTAATAGACATCTCCACTAAAACATTAGTGCACTTTCACACTAGGCTGTTTGGTCTGCTCCAGCAAATTTGAAAGGTGAAACATTTGTTTGTGTGTAAACTTGGCGTAGTGAGAAGTTCAAGGTGCTTAACCTTTAGAACTGGAGCTTTACTGCCAGTAGTTACATTCTTTCAATTACTGCACCTCTTCAACCGTTTGTGGAATTTCCCCCTTTCCATTGGATTTAGAAGCAGAGAACAGCAGCTTGGTGCTGAAACAAGTGAAGTGTTTACACAACCAATGTAAATCAGTCATGTAGAGTAGTGGCTTTGCACCAATACGCAACAGTTAGTAATGTATTGAATATTGGTGCAAAGCCAAAAAGAAAAGTCCCTTTCACTGCATCAGAATCCGCTGATTCACATTGATCGCGTAAATGGTCAAACAGGTAATTTAGGCGTCACGAGCTACATCTCCAGTGTTCAAGGATTTATTGTTTTCTGTTTTGTCTGAGTCAGTGCTCATTTCAGACATTACAAAAAGTTTTAATATTTGCAGTATTGTCTTCTGTCCTGCAGATCTGATCCATTTCTTTAGAGGGTTTAATTAAGTGGTGATGAAAATAAATGTTATATCACAAATGTTCCTGTAGCTGAAATGGAGTACTGTTGCACAGGACTGACCTTGACACAGCTTTCAAAAGCACTAATTTATTAAAATGTAATGGGAGACGCAGCAGGAAGGCAAAGAGGGCTGGAAAGTAAATGTTGATGAAGGATCTAGTTTGTCCTCGTGTGATGACACTGTAAGGTTAATACCACGGTGCTCTGCAAGAGTCCATAAGTGAAGATGAACATAGTCTGTTGTCTATGTGCTACAGACTGCATCACATCACAGCATATGTAGAGGGTTTGGGGAGCCTGCTCACAATTTGATCAATCTCTCCTTCTATAAATCAAACATAAAGGGAGGTTTTAGTGGTTTTTGGTGATTTTAACAGCACTGGTTTTGGTGATGTGTCATCCTTAAATCCTGATCACAGTCTTGAACTTTTTATGTGGGTGTTTCATTAAGCAGCACAAGTGGACTGCCACAGCAAATCCTGGGGTTTAACTTGAATCTGATATCTCCAGTGACCCCCTGTTGCTGTCTCAATCAAACAGAAATCTGATCTTATACACTTCTATCTTTCTGATTCACTTATTCCAAAAGCAATTTTCTAAAACTTTGAGGTTTGAAAGGAACGAAAAGCCTGTAAGTCTCAAAATGAATTGGTGTTTCATGGAATGAGTGCTGCTGTCTAAGATTAAATGTCTGAGGGAAAACGTCCCTGTGATGCTGACAGATCTGTTAACCACAGAACAGCCAAGGTCACATGCTTCTGCTGCGTTTTCTAATTAATAACCATATTCACTGAAAGAGAAGGTTTCCAATCTACCTGTGGGTGGTCTTCCATGACGCAGCGGATCTTCTCCACCACATCGATGCGGCGCTGCCGGTGGAGGGCGTTGATCAGCTTGGCTAGGTTGGCGTCGCTGTCCCGGATGGTCCAGTGCTGCAGGGCGGCGTAGGCTCGCTCATGATCTGACGAGTAGCCATTAGAGAAGGCGGCCACCTCGCGCTCCGTGGCGTTGGCCAGTGACTGATAGATATCGATCCACTGGGCGCCAACTTGGGCTGCCACCAGCTTCAGGATGTCCACACCTGAGCAGAGACAGAGATATAACACAAGAGCATAAATTTAGATAAACATTTAGCAATAGATCAGTTCTACAGAATCTGTATATTATTATTTATCCCGCTCCTGTAGGTACATAAAATTTAAATGGTTTTCTGCATCAAGCTCAACAAATAAGTGTTGACTTTCTTTTTTTTTTTTTTTTTACTTCTTAGCCGGCTGATGTGGGATTACAGCTGATTTCCCTTCATGCACTGACCCCGTTATTTCTAGCGATGCATAAATGTTCCACTTTATGCCCTCTCTAGCGAACGCGCACCTCATGGCATCTTTCATCTGTAATACATCCCAGAATTTTCATAGTTTTTTTTTCTTAAGGACAACTATGCCAACCATCCTCCAGCCTGTCCCATTTCCTCACAGACTGTTACACAGCTTTACTGACATTCTTGTGGCAACATGCTGACTCATCTTTGTGAAACAGAAAAACACAGAAGCTCCCTTGTTCTGCTGGATGATGATGAGTGTGTGTTTTCTTTTTTTGTTGCAGGTTTGTTTTTGTTTCACAGTTTCAGTTGTGTCACAAGTGGAAAGGGCAATTGAACAATGAGGTCAGAAAGCCTCCCCCGAAACAACAGTGCATGTTTACTGACGCAACATTTCCAACTAAACGCTACTTATATTTCAAGGTTCACTTAAAAAAAAACATTGATGTATCAAATATCTCTAGCATTTCAAGCAACAATAGGGCGGTGTTTTGTTAATACTAACCTGCTAGCTAAGGTAGTAGTTCAAAAAAACAAAAAAGCTTCTCAGAATCCTGTAAGGTTTCATGAATCTCTCATTTATAAAAGAGAGTTGACTGAGGCAAGTAAAAAACTAAAAATTTACATAAAATAGAAATAAAGGAAAAACACTGCTGAAATCCTTCCCCTGACGTGGCAACCCCTTTTTCACCTGAATTACCGTATTTTCCACATTATAAGGCGCACTTAAGTATTAACCTTTTTTTTAGAAAACTATGGTGTGGAAAATACAGTAACTTTAATTTCACCAGCTCATTTCACATCCATATAAAAATGATGATTGGCAGAATCAACATTGTAGCTCTGGACATCATTTACTACACTGGCTGTCCACTGATTTAGTACAAATAAAATGATTGGAAAACAATGACTTTAATAGTAATCATCGATCTGTTTATGGTAGATTAGGGGGTCACCTGTCATTTATTCCTCTTTTAGAAAACAACAACCCAACCAGGTATGAAAAGTTTGACTTTTCATTGTCATTTTATGAAAAAGTCACTCCTAAATTAAAGCTCTCCAACATCTTCAACATATCATGGTTAAAGACTGTTTAAGCGCGTCTCTAAAGATATATTAAATAATGTTTAATTCACCAATGTTTTAACTATCTTGTAAACACCATTTAGGTCTTCTGGACTAGTTTTTTCCCCAAGGGAAATCTAAAACGCTGGTCTTAGTTGAACCTTTGACCTAAAATCCTAACCTAAAACTAAGCAATCTCTTAAGTCAAAAAACCCTTATACCAACAAGCTTCATCTGACCTCCTTTTACTAAGCATCAATGCTCTACATGGCTTCAGGATCAATCATAAAAGAAGTGTACAGAAAATCCCCTATGTCTGGCCAGCCTTGGTAAAGCCGTGGGATTCTGCAGGAGGCCAGAGGTGCTCGCGTGCCAGCATTCTGGGCTGAGAGCCCGTCTAGTATCATCCACCTCACTGGCCACAACACATAGCGACAGTGGAGAAATCCCTCAGCCCTGCATGCTTCAGCCAGCTGGGCACATTAATGTGACCTATATAAGTCTCGTGATTACTCAGTCTGGTGATTCATGTTTAAATTCTTGCCTAGGGTAGTAGCATGACAAGTGAACGTATTTCTGGGTATCATTTCATCTGACTTCCGTTTAAGACAGTGTGGATTTTAAATATTTGCAGCATCAATGAATGAGTTTGTGCCAAGTTAGGCAAAATGTCACTCAGTTGTGTTGCGTCCTTGACTCACTGTGTGCTAAAATGATTCATGCCTCTATGCAAGAGAAATGATTCGTGCTATGGTGATATTTGTTTATTAAAGTCATTTATATCGATCATCCATGACTGAAAAAAAGCACAGTGCCTGGGTAGAACTCTTTTGAACAAGCAACAAATGTCCTACTCTAGTTTTAAATGTATCCTCAGTGTTGCAGAGGTCTAAATAATGAATACTATAAACTGTACAATGTTTAGAGTTATAGAAAAATATCTAGTTGGTTTGAAATCTAGAAAAGGTTGCTTGTAAGATAAAAATAAAAGAAATGACCCTAAATTCTCCGTCTACCAACATTCTGATAAAAAGCCATTTCAGTTCGGCTTTGATACCTGAGGAAACCCCAGGTATAGCTGGGATATCGTGTCTCCTTTCCATCTAATGCTGCTTGTCGCCGTCACCATGGAAATCCAATGTGCAAAGCATCTCCAATTTCTTTTAATCTTGGAATGATTTCCCCTGCGTGCATTCTGAGTAAATGATGTGTAGTTCAGCTTATACAGATGGTTTAAGTAAGAGTTGAAAGAGATGCGTCAAGTGTTTGTGTTTGTTTTATAGACCCTATGGGCCTCCGCCGATGAAAATAGCAAGTCAAAAAGGTGAGCAGTTTCAAAATATATCTTGATAAATAAGGATATTTTGAACAACTTAGAGAAATAAAATTCTACAAATAGAGATAGCTTCTATCCAAACTCTGCACCAAAAACAATTTCTAAACAGAATTGTTGTATTAAAGCCTTTACCATAAATCAGAAAACGTATGGAGGACCACTAGAACCTATGTTGACCAGATATGAGTTACAAATGCTCTAAAAACTGAAGAAGTACTTTTATCAGTTTACTGGAAACACAAACTGTGTGGATAAATTAACAATATGGCTTCATTTTCACAGACTTACTGCCTTCTTCATGCACAAAGACATACATAGGTGGGATTGTGAACATACCGACACCATGCTTTATGTAATGCATTGTCCTAAAGTGTCCACACACACAGACTTTCAGCAGACCCCTGGAATACACCTGTGGCTAATCCAGCTTCACATTGGCTGTAACTAAACAGATCAAGCAGTTGTCTGACAATTGGTTGGTCAGTGTGTCAAATTTAAAGCTTAGTATCAAATCTTAAATTTAAAGCTTAGACAATGTACCGTTGGCCAAGACACTTAACATTGCCCCTATTCATAAGAAACATGATTCCCTTTTGAGTGTTCATGGCAAAGTTGTCCACCATGAAATAGAACAAAAAACAAAACTTCCAAAACATGAAAAATAAACTGCATCCACTGCCTCCTGGAATAAATACCTTTGGAAACAGTATGACACTTCTGTTTTTCACAATTCAATTCAATTCAATTTTATTTGTATAGCCCAAATTCACAACAACAGTCGTCTCAATGGGCTTCGAACCAAAAACACACTTTTTAAATATCTTTATAGAACGTCAAAGTTGTGTTTTTTTTTTCCTTTAAAGCAGCATGGTGGAGATATGAATTTCACCAAGTAAATAAATAAAGAAAAAGAACTGCTGTGTGTTGCATTACAGATTTATTAGATGCTTGTCTGACATTTTATGGCATCAATCGTTTAGATTGGACCCTGGAAAAAATAATTTAAATTGAAACGAGAGAGTGAGGCGAATACAATTGTTTTACTCAAAAACACTTCAACTTTAGATGTACTTTTTGACTTTACTATTAGTCAGAAGTGAACCCCTTAAATAAAAGTTTTCATGTGAAACATAAAAATTCGGGCTCCAACAAGCAGTCTCATCTACCAGCCCTATTATTGTGTGTAGCAGGATGTGAAACAGTTGTGTGCATCAGCATCTTAACAAATATCTTTCAGTTAAATGGCATGACATCGTCCTCCCAACATTCCTTCCAGTTAAAGAACATACAAAGTTAAATTAATGAAATGTGTGCGTGGATCTGTGTAAGCGCAGCAGGCGCCTTGTACCTCCAACCAAGCAACAAACCCCTTTCACATTCTGGGCTTCACAATCAGTCCCAGGCTGTAGTGAGAGCAGGCTACCCCAGCCCACCCTGATACAGCAAAGAGCCGTATATTTGAACACATGGCTTCCTGCTGGGCTTGGATGTGGAACTTGGCCTTATTAAAGGTGTAGATGTTTAATGAGGAAGGATGGTGGGCAGGTACATTGTTGTTTTCCCAAATGTTTTCCTCTACACGCTGCATCTCACTTTGGAAATATATGTTGTAAATAATATAGCTCTTAATCACATTGAGTGCAATCTGCTTATACGCCTTAGTATGCTTATATTCCCTTAAATCCACACAGTGGTGCTTATGGCCAAAGCCAACAAGGATGCCTATATGGTAAAACCAAGTTTGTGGGGTTCTCTTTCTTTTGTTCTTTAGGGTTGATATGTAGATGTAGATGAAAAAAAAGATTTTGTCATTGAGAATAGTAGCATAGTATCTAGTTAGGACTGGGTTAGCTTTTAATCATTTACACAAGACGGCGTAAACATTCAGACGATAAAAATGGGGGAAACCTGTTTTGGGAGTTCTGCGAACTTGCTATATGCATGTTGTGCTCTACAAGATGGACGATGGAAGAAAATGTAACGTGTTCTTTGCATTTTGGGAGTGATAAGATAAAAGTGGTAGCTGGAGCTAGATTTTTTTAGCATCAGTGAGAAATTCCATCTGAGAAAGCCATACTCTTTGGCTTTCACCAGAAAATGTGGCCCAAACTACAGTTGTGGAGCAACTGTGGCAAAGAAGTTGAGTGGCTGACCTCTGATTTCGGGTTCAATTGAAACCCATAGTGCTTCTAGTGGCCTGGCTAGTGTCTTGAGTGGTAGTTCTGGTGGCATTGATGAATAAAGGTGCGCATGAGCAGGTGAAAGGTGTTTGATTTCTCAAGTGCTTTGGTCTATGAAGATGGTGAAAGGTGACATTTACTATCCTAATGATTGACCAACAAGGCCTCAGGGTGGAAGACTAAAGGTTAGGTCCTAGACAGAATACAGTAGATTGGTGCAGAAAAGAGAGACCTTGGACCATTGACAATACCCTGTACCCTGCCCTGTTTAACCAAGTTGGGTGTCTGTGCAGTGGTGGCTGCCTTTACCATGTAGGTTTCACAGCTATCTAATGAAGTAGCTAACAAAAGAAAAATGTATTGCTTCAATTTGTATTTATATGTAAGGTAACTGATTCCCAGAAGACCCAACATTTCATATAGCTATTATAACTGTACAATATATATCTAAAAATTTCAAATTCAAGTCAAACTGAACAAGAAATGGTTGAATCTGGCTGTACTGGAGAAACCTGCAACCGAAGGGTACCGATAATACTTTCAAGAAGTGTAGCATGACAGGTATAGGACAAATTTAAAATAAAAAAACGGAAATTATGGGGGGAAAATGGATAGCTAAACCCTCAGTTATGATGTTTTAAAGTGAATTTATAGTAAGTTGCCCCTAATAACAATTTGCCCTCAAACACATAGTAAAATGAAAATGTATCATCTCTCTCCCCAATAATCTGTTTTAATAATAGTGCTATTCTTTAAAAGAAAGACATACATTTTGGAACTGGGTGAAAAAATCCAGAGGGTCATTTACTTCCAATAATCCCAAATATTGTACTGTTTTGAGTCTTTTATTCTGTCAGCTGCATCCTTCTTTAAAAAGGACTTGCACAGGTCCAATAAAGGCTTGCTGTGTCACCCTGGAAAGCCCCACTCAGCTCTGATGCAGAGGAGTAGCAGTTTTCACCATTTCCTGACCGGCTCTGTGCGATTGCCAAACTCTGCATGTGTGTGATCTCTGCTTTGACGTTTCCCTTTTTTTTCCCGTTTATTGCCCAAGTGCTTTAACAGCTCTAGTAAAGGGGCATTACAACCTTTCAAGAGGAGCCAGGCATGCACCTTGGAAGGATTAAGATGTGGGCTTTTTTTATGTTCCTCAGAGTAAATAGCAGTGTAAACTAGCTATTTGAGTTGCATTCGCATACATACATCCACACATAAATGCATACACATGGGCAAAGGATTCCTCACACGTGAATAGAACAAATACATCTACAGGAGTTTGTAACCAAAACCAACCATTTGTCAATGCTTATTTATTTTAACACAACAAAAGATTCTATAAACATTTTATTTCCACTTCTGTTTTGGTATATATCAGGTTTTCTCTTTGGTGTCAAGCTAAAGCCTATTTTATCAGGAAATTTAGACATCCAAGCTTAAAAAATATTGCATAGTAACAGCGATGCCACACATACTTCATCAACAAGACCTTTAAGTTCAACGAGACAACCCTTTCCCGCACACACACGTCACCCTAACAGTTTTTCATTCCCTCTATTTATCTTTTTCTGTCATCTTGTAAGGGATCCGACTGACCCACTAGTGCACCTTGCCAACCGAACAACAACCGGGATGCAGCTGAGACCAGATTGTTCCAGTTCTCTGTGGCCACATAAGAATGAGAGAGAGAGAGTGGCTTAGCTTTATCAAACATGCATTGTCTGAATTTCAAAGTGAAGACTTGTGCACCTTCAACAGATGAGTCAGCATCTGATTCTCTGATTAGCCTGTAAGGAAGAGTACAGTATTAATTGTTGTTGGACAATGACAGCAGGGTGGGGCTAGAGAACGGTCATCTCGATCTTTGTTTCACCACTACTCTCCACACCATGTGTCCTGGGATAGAATTGATTGGATGAGAGGCCAACAGCAGTTCAATGCCATCAACAGATGGCTCTCTGCAGCTCAGGTCAATGCAGCATTGGAACACAGCAACGACCTTTATGTAAACTGCAGATGTAGAGCACATCCACCCTGAAGCGCAAATATTTTTGACTATTTCCTACATCTGTGTGAAACTCAAAAGACCAATGACATGCACTTATGGAGAATTTTCTGTGTTAAAATTGTTTTCTGAAATATTTGCCCCTATACAACATATTTGTGAAGTTAAACTAGCAGAAAACAGTGTGGACTACATGAACTGCTAAGAAAGGTTAAAACAAATGCATTTTGTAATTTGTTCTATAGGTCTGCATTGATGTGATCTGATGGCTAAACTGCTATTAGTGGCACACTGAAAGGCCCACCCAATATTGCTTTGGTGGTTTTAATGTTCTGACGATCAGTGCAAATTAGAAATTCAAGGCACCATGTTCCAAAATCAAAGGCTTACCCTGTCCATTGCAGCAGTAGATCCACTTTTCTCTGATTTGTGTTGGAGGTGCAGAGGATTTCTTCTGGATTGACTTTTCCATGATGCTGCTGGGATCCTGCACGGGGCCTTTCTTCAACACCCGGGAACTCCGCTTCACGCTACATACTACAATTACCACCAGCACCAGCAAGAGCAGCAGGACTATCATCCAGGGCAGGTGCTCATTGATGTCAAAGTGATCGTGGATCGATGGCTTTGGGGAGCCTCTGTGAGAAGGTCTGTAGTAGTTGGAGACCCCACCTCCACTCCCCTGGCCTGCTGTCTTACTTATACCAGCCCTACCTGTTTCAGAACTTTCTAGACCTTCCATTGACTGCTTTCCAGGCCTTGGAATAGAGTCAGAGTTTTCTTGCTGAAATTCTGACCCCTGATCTTTGGGCTGCTTGTGAGCTGAAGCTAGCAGAGTCCATAGAGGATCCTGATTCGGCAGGGTAGACGTGTCAGGTTCGTTAAGTAGTTCTCCCTCTGATTTTTGGTCTTCCCCACTCCAAGATTTTTGCTGAAGGGATGCCAACTGGCTGTAGGTCCCTACGAAAACCAAAGCAAATGTTTAAAAACAGCTAGAAAATTTAAAAGACAAAAAACAAACCAAAGTAGGTTCAAGAGCAAACGTTAGGCAGGAACAGAGACTCATTTCAACTCACTCAGTAGAGCAAAGTACTTAACCCTGGAAACTTAAACAGAAGGCAACACAGGAGGGAACACTAAAACTTTAATCCACGCGAGCAATCTGCTACACAAATCGTAGAAAGACCCACCAGCTGCTATGCAGGTTAAAAAGGTTATGTTTTTTTATCGGCTAAAATAGACTTGAGTCTTTCATAGATAACGAAAAAGATGATTTTATTGACTAGTTATTTTTACTAAGTTTTTCTAAAAAAAACAAAAAACAGAGGAAGATCTAAACATATGTTCCTGTTACAAAGTGAACAAGAAGAATGTTAATTGAATAAGGGAGGAGTCTCATTTAATTTATTAAAGAACTTGATATTTTTTTCTTATGGGGTTGAAGTCGGACTAGCAAAGATTTTACTCTTGACACATTCTTACAAAAAATTAAGATACGACCAAAAAAAATACAAACATGTAACTTTAACACAATGCTTTAATACAAATAGGATTGAAATTGGCCAACTGGATAGAATTGTGTGTGAACATAATTATTATGCAATAAAAGTAGCGTACCAAAACTGTAATAACTTTTGATGTTAGGATGCATGTATATTCAACGATAAATTATTTTGCTGTAGTGTGTAATGTAGCTTTTGTGTTTGTGGTGATAAGTCATCCAAGTCTTATCATATATACAACATTTGGGGTATTATCTGAGAATAAGCAAATTGGGCTAATTTTAGACACGTCTTAAATATTGATTAATCTGTTAGACCAAAACCCCAATGATCCACATAATTCAACCAATATGCAAAGATATGATTCACCCAAACACGAGCTAGAGATACTTTGTCCAGAGTACTTTAAATGCAGTTGACTTTAAGACTAGAACCATCAATTTGCAAAAAAACATGGACAACTAAAAGTATCGTAAATAACATTTTACTTTGTAATAACTTTTATGTTTGCACAGGTTTGAAAAGGCACAGTGTCAATGAATGGTCTATTTTCATACTTCTGTCATATAAAAGTCACACCGGACTATAAGACACATTAGACAAGACAACAGAGCACACTCCTTCAGCACAAGACTGTTGCACCCACAGTGCAAGAAGGAGCACTACCGCAGGTCATTCCTCCCCACAGCCATCAGACTATACAATACCGTGTCACAGTGACACACTACCGTATATCCTTTTTTGACGTTATTTCTGAATGTCGTTGTTGTTGCCTCAGATAAATGAATTTCCCCATCGTAAAGTCACCTAATCTAATCTAAAAAAAAGAGTCCGAAAAAGGTCTGTCAGTCAGTCAGACTTTATTAACTGTTTACAAAAACTCTAGAACTTGTTTTTATAATGCTATAGATTTGCTACGTTAGCATGTTGACAATACCTGTGACTCCCAACCTTGTTTGCAACAAGAAAAAAATAGACTGATATGTTGATAGAGCGCTGCCTACCTCTCGAAATCACTTCTACATCAGTAAACACAAACAGAATGAATCTATAAATAAGGCACTCTGTCTTTTTGTCTTTTTCTTTTAAAGTACAGTGCGACTTACAGAGTGTAAAATGCGACACAACCAAGTTCAAATGAGGTTTTACAACAATTCTTAATCTCTGTCCTCAGACTGCTTTGCTGCCAGACCCAGCTGTTCTCTTCTTAATCTCACAGTTGATCTCTGAATTGCTCATCTCTCAGTCTCCTCCTTGATTATGTTTGAGCTCAAATGAAATCTCTACAGATCTGAACAAAAGCGCAGAGATCCTCAGCTGCATTGTAGCTTCTGATACTTCAGGGCTGCTTGCTCTGTGCTTTTGTCCTGTAGTTTATAGTCTATAAACATCAATGTTTCTCTGATAGTTACTTGGGTGACTAAAAACAAAGCCAAGTGGTGCAAGAACTATAGAACTGAGAAAAGAATAGAAGAGAAGTGGATTTTCTGATCCTATAAAGCATTCAGACAATGCCATCTGTTCAGAAATCTTTGTTTGGTTCAGAGTTTCTAAAGACAGACATGAACCAATTCAATTGTTCTCTTTTCTGAAACCCTAACTGATATAATGTAATGAGGCAGGAGCAGCAGATAGGGCTTGATAACCCAAACAATGTTACCTCACAGCTCAGATATTTTCACTCCCTTTGGGTTTTTTTCCACTGTCTGCTCTTCGGAAAGTTTTCCTGTGTTCATAATGAAGGGAAGTGCATCAGGGTATGTTTGCAAGTTATCCAACCACCATGGTCTCAAGAGGACTAGGGTTCTCTTTCTTGAGTTCTGGTGGGGTTCCACACCCAAAACTAAACAAAACTATCCCAGGAAACAAACCCTGGTGCAAATAAAACCTCCCAGTCAAAAAGTGACACAAAGTGCATTTAAAAAATGTATCTTGTTCACTTATGCCACTGCGCTATTAGCATAGCCACACTAGCTAACAAAGACAGTCTGACGTTTATTTTAACTTTTAATCTGACCATCAGCTTTCAGTTTCTTTTGGGAAATAAAAAATCTTCAATCTTTAGGATAATATGTTACTCAATACTTTAAATTTGCTAAAAAAAAAAAACATTTTTCCAAGATTTTGTTTATAAAAGCCTAAAAAACATTCATCTTCTGTGCTAATACATGTTTGAAGTCATGCTTTGCAATCCAGTCCCTGTTTAATTTCTGTCTAAAAAAATGCAGCTCACAATCTCTCTTGCCAGTAAATGAAAGTATGTAGCCCCCCCCCCCATCTCCTCAAATCCACCATACCCACTCACAACTCACATGGGGTCAAATTAACTGTCTGTGCGGCTGTAAATCCCACAGCACAAACAGCTCTGACAGAACAGTGTGTGGAGGCGTCTTTGTGGGAAGAGAGAACACGCTGGCCATGAATGGTCAATTCTAAGAAGTGACCCGGAGACTGAATGAGACAGTGCTGACGTGGAAACAGTACCAGAGGTCAAGGCAGAGCGAAGGCGGATACAAACAAAGGGAGGAGGCAATGTTTCTCATGTTGTTGTTTGAAGAGAAAAATAATCATGTGATTTTTCAACAGAGGGCTTTCCTGAACTCATGTTGTAAACACACAGAGCAGGTACCAGAGCTTCTCTCTTTATTTAGGACTTTCCAAAAGGAAAGCGCTGAGGTCATGAACCAAGAACAAAGTGATTGATTAAGCTTAATATTGGGGCATCAGTGTAATACAATACAAAAATGATATACAGTATTGATTTGTAAGGCCAAATACTTTCCTAGGGATGCATTTGCTACTACTTTTCTTAGTAGATCACCTGATATTTTTCGCCAAATTTCATTTTTACCTTTATAATTAAATAATACACTAAGAGATTCCATTAAAAACAAAAATAATTACTCTAGAAAGTTTCAAACTTGAGTACAAAGAGCTTATGTGTCTTATTGTGGTCTCACCTTTATGAGCAGGCCCATAGAGTATTGATGTCAAAGTTGAGGAAATGGGTTCCTGTTTAATTGCAGCATGTTCAGGGCCAAATGAAGAGGATGGGGGGAACAAAGATGGGGTAGTGGAGGGAGGTCCACAGACATTATCAGTTTCTCTAGTCCCTGTTGATAGAAGCACTAACCCCAGAGCTCGGCAGTCTGTATGATTCCTACACTTTGTTGCTCTGGATTCCACGCTGGAAAATGTCCCCTTGGTGCAAGGTCTGCAGAGGACGTCCTCCGTCTGAGTCCCCCGCTTTTTCACCCGAGTACCCGGAGGACAAAGGGAGTGTGGTTTACACCCTCCGTCAGCACCCCTTGGAGAGAAGCTATTGGGTGGACATGCACAGACCCGGTCCTGGGTGGTCGTGCAGGGCTCTTTCTCGGTGAAGCCCACAGGGCAGGGAGCCCGACAGCGATGGCATTGCTGGACTCCATTCTCACCCCGTGTGAAAGTACCCTCAGGGCAAGGAGTGCACTCCCTCACAGATGACGGGGAACAGTGGGTTGACACATAGGTGCCAGCTGGACACTTGTCACATGCCAGCTTGGTGCCCGAGCTGGGGTCAGTGTGTTGATAATGGCGTGCAGAAAGGGTGGGCTGGTCTTCTACACTGGTTGCAGTCAAGGCCCGAGCTGAAATATCAGCCACCATTGAACATAAGAGCTGAGGGAAAAGAGAAGAATAAGTTATTATAGGTAAAACTACAAAGAATGATACTCATTAAAATATGTTCTGGTTTGGCTACCATGAATCAGAATAACACAAGATGTTGGTATGAGTTAAAAAAGTGCAATAAATCCTGAGCAGATCCTCAACAGACTACTGTTAATTTTGTCAGGAACCTGGGGCACGTCCGACCCCTGTCCTGTAGCATCAAAAAATGACACTGTTGTACCCTTTACCTGCAGGTCATTCTGAAGTTGTGTGGAAGTTAGTCAAAGTTCCTCATGTTGTAACTTTTCATTCATTTTCCAATTCTATCCACATCCAGGAAGGTTAGCTATGCTATTATGGGCTGGAAATCCCTTGATGATAAATGTTGATGGACAGTGGACACAATAAAATCACGACCTCTGAAGATGAAATTTTGCCCTTGAGATTTTCCATGTTTTTTTCACGTTTTTCTCCCAAATCCCCAGATTTCTCCATTCTCAGTGCAACACTCAACACAAAGATTCAATCCTGTATTTCTCCATTGTCAGTGATTGTGAGCGTGGTTAGTATATGAGCCCACCTAGTAACCTGCCACAGCTGAGTCTGAATATCAATACCAGGAGCATAAAATGCTTGAAAAGGAATTATTTACTTCACATTTTTAAAAAGGTGCCAAAAATGTTGTCTAGTCTATTTGGGAGTTCTGGATGAATTTGTTTTGTTTCCCCTCCTGACAGAACCCCCGCCAGCTGGTGTGTTTGGTTTGCAGAGTTTTTTAAGTCAATTCGTAGTAACAAACCACTTTTTACATTTAATAATGGTAATGGCGTTGGAAAAACTGTTACTGTAGGATGGATCAGTGTTAGCTAATGTCCCTACCTTAAGCAGTATAACTACAAACACTGGTATGAACTCACTACTGCATGGATTTTGGAGCAGAGCTACTTCATTTAAGTTTTTCTATGACTGCTACATTTCACTCTGTCTTACTATTGATGCCAACTCCAAGAGTTTATCCAGAATCAGTAAGGATTTAGAAGAAGGATGTAGAACAGATGCAACAATTTGATTTTGCTGCATGCGGGTACTTTCATCTGTTATTGGAACCTTGGGAGAGGATGATAATTGACACTGGCCTGATGCCTCCGAGACTCTCTGACAGGGCAGAAGGGGCAGATCTGAGGGTGGAGGCGTCAGTCTGGCAGCTTGTTTACATCCTAAAGACAAAAGTGTGGCACCACTGCACCAAAACTGCAGAGCTGCTTTCTGTTGAGCACACTCATCTATACACACACACACAAGCACGCACGCACACACACACAAAGCCAGCTCTCTACTCCTTTGACATTAAGTCTGTGAGCAGAATGTAACTCTACCTTCATCTGCAGCGACAGTGTAGGCTGTCTGCTGACACGCCCAGAGACCCATCTGTATGACCTGGTGAAGGACTTCTTTAGGAGACAGATGGCTGAACATGTAACATCACCTCTGGTTGTTAGTTCTGTGTGTGTCCATTTAAAGCGTGTAACGAGTTGCTGTGGCATATTTTTATAGGATGTTTGATTATGGTTCTCATTTGTAAAACAACCCAGACAGACAGACACCTGTACTGATTGATGGATGCTTTTGGTACTCATAGAAACATGTAGTTTGAGTTAAAGCACAGAGTATTGAAGTCTTTAACCCTTGTGCTATCTTATGGGGTCCAGATGACCCCACCCTTACATTGACATGTTATCCCTACCATGACAAAGGTGGATAAAGAGGATTTCATGTAATCCATGGACACCAGTGAAGATCACAAATCATTTAAGAGAAAAGGTTCAGCGCACTGTCTTGTGGGGTCTAGATGACCCAACTCCCAATGTTAAAGTGCCTAGGATAGCACAAGGGTTAGACAAATACTCAAAGCCATATCGTATTCATACATATGAAACAATAAATACTTATCCAAACATAGTCCTGGAGCAAGGATGGGCAGCTCTAGGCCTTAAGGACTGGTGTGTCAGCATGATTTCCAGAAAGCTTAGCCCTACTCATGACGGATTACCTGGTTTAGGTGTGTCCAGCCAATTAGAACATGCAAGAGCAGGGTATGACAGTAAACATGCAGTAATGCCACCCTAAAGGCCTGGAGTTTCCCATCCCTGCACTAGAGCAAGTGAATAATAAACAACACAGATGAAGCATGCCACCAAGGGGTAAAATACTCTGTATTAGCCTCATGTGGAGCCAGTTTTTTAGCTCTGTGGTTGTTGCTAGGGTTAGGCCTCAAGCTACGTTCACACCGAACATGGTTCGTGCATCAAATTTGGGTCCACCGCCTCTGTTTTGATACTATCAAATTCACTGCTAGAAGCTTTTTATTTGGGTGTGTTTATAAACCTGACCTGACACATGTGGGAGGAGCTACTGTCACTGCTACTTTTTGAAGACACGGATGATGTTGAGAAAGAAACTTGGCTTTATTTATTCTGGAAAGCACTATAAAGGCACCAGCAAGCATGTTGCTATGTGTGGCTTCATGATCCCGTTAAACGGACACTCCCAATATGGTGAGTTTACCATCAATGTCTTTGCCACTACAAAAACGGATTCAAAGCTGAGTTCCTGATTGGTTAACAGTCTTCATCAAAGATCAGATTTTTAAAATCTGGACGCACCGAGAAATTCCCACAAACCTCAGAATTGTTGACACCCTGTACTGCCTTTCCATGCAGAAAGCGTCGTTGCACCAGCCAGAAAGCACTGCCTCTTGAGAATCATGCTGCACCTGACGTTTAAAAATGCACCGCAGGACCTCCCACTTAACAATGAAATTTGACATGCAAATCGGATTTGATGTGAAGGTAGCTCAAGTCAGATCCAACCTGAGGTATAAACACAACTAATTGAAGCCTTGTTGTTCACAGAGTAACCACAAGGTGGCTTGTTGTTCAACTAAGTGGTTCCCCCATTCACGCCAGTATTAGTTGATCAAACTGTACAACACCAGTAAACTGAGGTAAAGATCATCTGTTAAGATTTGTTCACCTCTTTTGTTACATTTATTCACAATTTGATGTCAAAATTGCACTTAAGCTGGAACATTAGCTTTAGATTTAACCGTTGAGTCATTAGCTTGGAACAACCTTTAGGCAACTGTGAGGCCTGCTTTTCCTGCCTGTTTGATCCTTTTCATACAGTAAAAGGAAATATCTTTGCTTGTGTAACAACCCGCCTACTTTACATGGATGAACAACCTTCATCTACAATTGTTCTGACACGGACGGCCAAACAGTAAAAACATGCACTCCCACACGGACTGTAAACTTGCATCAGCACACACTCACGCTCATTCAGCACCTGTTGCTGTGTGGCCCCACCTCAGAGAAAGAGAGTCTGTTTGGACTCAATCGCGCTAAATTTATTTCAGACAATAGCCTGAAATGATTGCTGCTAATGACTCGAGCCGGAAGGGCTTTGGGTGGGACTGAGGTCATCTTGAAAGCATCAGCCTTTGGTGGCTTGGGTGGTCTTTGATGTAACGTTCTAATCAGTTTTGTTTAGCGAGACTTACAGGAAACCCACACTGAGTCACAATCAAGAAAATAATTATAAGTAAAACCAAAAACCATAAACTAGGCGTGGAGGTAGCCGTTTTTATCTGGTAACTGGTAAATTAAGCAGCTTGTCCAACCAACAATTGGGTGTCTTCCAAGTTTGATACAGTCAATTCCCACAGTTTTTTAATTTGAATTATATCTTAGATGTCTAGAACATCCACTTTGATAGAGAGTCATTCAAAGACATTGAACAAGTTTAGCTCCTTTTATTTGTCTGGATCTCACTGAACTATGTCCTATAACTGAGCTAGAATCAGAAGGTTGCTACACTTTTGTTTGTTTGAAGGGGAACTTTATTTACCTTAATGAAAGCATCTATGGCTCACGCGATTGACGCTTGGTTCAATACACCCCACTTTCAACATCAAAGGTCATTTGACAGACGTTCACAAAAGTTTTTTTATATCTGTGAACAACAGTTCCAAAAATGAAGGATGCAATGTTTAACGTTCACTCAGATGAAAACCACTGGAAACATAAAACTACAAAATTCTGCAAATGCATTCCAACTAACTCACAATATAGTAGACGATAACGTGCTGTATGGTCTGTAGAAATACTGAACACACTAGCGATGAAAAAAGGAAATTAGATATGATCACCTTTTTCGCGAAAATACTGGAGCTGTCGCCAAAATAACCTGAATACTTCAATCTGCTACAACTCTTCAACCGCTTACAGAATTCATGTAGTTCCAACAGATGCTGAGAAAAGCAGCTCTGAGCCAATTTGCAAAAATATGCTTTTCTCCACATCCAAGTCGGTTGGTTTACATTGATCGTGTTACCACTTTACTGCTGTGAGTTGTATATCAACACAAAGCAGCGTTTCTCCTCCTCATAATTTGTTGGAATTGCGTTAAAAACGTAAACACTTGAAGGGTTAAGGTAGTTCAACGCCAATGGCAACGAATGACTATTGGTCGTAGTGACATAGTCGTAGAATATTTTAGGTTAATGGTGCCTAACACCGGCTTACTAGCCGTTGTAAGTTGTATATTGTCACATGGCCCAAAATTTGTATAGCCATCTGACAAATCTTGAACAAATCACTTCTGATGAAAATGTTGATTACAAAAAAGATGATTTCAGTGCTTTGTCGTGTTATCTTCTGAGAAATCTTTCTTTTATATGTTATGTCAAAATAGTGTATATAGTGTAGATTCTTCTTGTTGTTTAATGTTATTACCTTTGCATTTTTGCACATTTTATATACCCTTTCATTCTTTTTGCACATTGCTATTCTTCTTCTTTTTTTCTCTATTTTGCACTGAACTGCTGTAAAAATTGAATTTCCCCATTGTGGGATCAATAAAGAATAACTTATCTTATTTCAAATGAACTAGCTGGTTAGATAAACATAACTTTCATTAAAAATTTACAAGGGTTATGCATATTTTTGGACTTGACTAAGTATTAAAAAATGTATTTTTTTCCTCTCTTTGTTCAATCACTATTAGTTTTTGAACATCACATTTGAGTTTGCACTATAGGAAGTATAAATCTGAACCTCCTGCACAGAAACCACAACTTTGCACTAAAGTTTCCCAGGTACTATTTCCAGAACGAAACACTCTATTAGGGTGAAATTTAAAAAGAAAAATCTAGAAAGCATGGAGTACCGTAGCTCATCTCATGGGATAGGCTCCAGCAACCCTCACTGTGACAAGGCAGGTGTATGATGGATGAATGGATGGAGATAAGCCGCACCTTCATATTCCGTGTACATATGTTCACTGTCTGCTATATAGGGGTGCATGTGGACAGTGCATACAGATCAGTCCTTATAGACATAACCAGTTTGGAAAAATGAATTCGATCAATACAAATGCATCCACAATCTGCAGTTATTCTGCATTTCCTACTGCAGTGGACTAACCGTCTAACTTTAAACCGATTCTGCAGATTTTTGAGGATCTTGTCACTTAAGCGTCTCTCGGTTAAAAGGGACGTTGGTTAAATAGATGTTTTCACTGACAATTATCAGTTCCACACTTAAATACAAAAAATGGAGACTGGCCCTTTAACAGAAAAACCTGCTGGAGAATCAAGAATACACAACAGGCAGGGAGTTGGATGGAAATGTCAGACTCACCACTGCAGACACACACATGACAGGCATCATCCTGATTTACAGAAGATGTTGAAGGTTCGAGCAAACGAGGTCCAAGTTGGCTGCTTGAGTGACACTTTTCATCTCTGGGTGTTTGTCATCATCGTCATCATCCTCCTCAGTTGGGAGGGAAACTGATCTCGTCTGTGGAGCAGCGGCAGCCTCAACTGCAGCGTTTTATAGTCTGTGTGTTGGACTGACGCGCTCTCAGACGGAGGAGGGCTCGCGCAGCTGAGCACGCGGTGGTAATTCCCATAGCGACGAGTGATGAGGACCGCCGCCGCGCCCATGTGCAGCTCTGCCGGTGTGCAGTGCTGCCTGTTCACTGACCGCTGCGGACCTCCTGACGGCGCGCTGACGTCAGCCGAGTGGGCGCGGCTTCTCGCGGCTTCTCGACCAATGGGAGCGCGAAGGTGGCGTGTTTGTTAGAGGTGATCCAGACTGATATAATAATGTCATCATGTCCTGAAAGAGCTGGGAGTCTGAAAAAGCCCGATGTTTACGCTCTTATTTGATAAAAATAAAAAAAAAAACTTAAAAATAGGGGTTTGTCATGAGAATAAGAACATTTCAAAAAGTCTACATAATGGTATGTTAATGAGATATTTTTTTCTGAATGAAAACACAAAAAAGTATGTTTTACTGTGTTTTGATTCTACTTTTCTTGCTTAATCTCACACTAGATAATGAAAACGATGTTCTTTTTTGGAGATTACAATGTGTTATTCTTTATTTTCATGCTAAATCATCAGAATTCTGTGAATGGATGAGTGATTGAGGATATTCTACCCTGTGACAGACTGGCGACCAGTCCAGGGCATCCCTTGCCTACGCCCAAGTGGGCGGGATAGGCTCCGGCAACCCCGTGACCCCGAAAGGGAATAAATGGTTAAGAAGATGAATGAATGAATGAATGAATGAATGAATGAATGAATGAATGAATGAATGAATGAATGAATGAATGAATGAATGAATGAATCATCAGAATTCTGTCAAGAAAGTTTAATTCTGCTAAAATTTGTTGACAAATGTTCTATTTCATCAAGAAGAATCCCCATAAAAGAACTGAAGAAGTAAAAGACTGCTTTGATTATGGTAGTGGCCATTTGTTGGCAAGATTTATTGTTTACTGTCAATTGGTTAACATGTTCATCTGTTATTCAAACAGTTTTTGATTGTTTAAACTCTTCAGTGTAAAATGAGTCATTGATAGCAGCATTGCTATTTCTCCTATAGTTGTATGTATTGTTGGATGAAATTTGTAATTTTGGTATTTTTATCATGTTGTTGCCTTTTTCTGATGACAAATATTAAGAAAACTAACTCAAAATTGGATTTCGAAGTATACATTTATTCAAATTGTTTTAAATATTAATTTTTGACTACTAACGTCATGAAAATAAACATTTTTGCAGATGATGATGAGGAAGGGGGGGTGTATTATACTTACCTTACTCACTATACTTCAATAATAATTTCAATTTTGAGTATTTTTACTTGTTTTTTTAAGCAGTTAGACCGTTTTTAGACACTGTTCCCCAAAAACATAAATGACCTTTCAGCTTTTATTTCTGTTTTGTGAAAACTTAACATTGTCTAATTCTTCTGTTTTACCAGCCAACGAGGAGGTGTGGCTGAAAGATATCTGAACATCTGATCCTACTGAGTTTGTAATTCAAAGCCCTTAGAGTGACGAATATATCTTATTTATGGTAGTATTAGGGCTATTGATGGGCTTGGTGATTGATATTGCGATAACGATATAATTTGCGGTATATAAACAAATAGCAAAACAACCAAAAAATTAATTTCCATTTCACTGCAACAGTTTAAAAATTATACTCGAAATGACCCTTGTCGACGTAGGAGGCAAACATGAAACATAAAAGGGCTCATCTGATTGATCAAAAACGTAAACGGGTCCTTCCGATTGGTTAAATGCATAAAGGGATTCATTTAATTTGTTCAATATTTCAAGCTGCCATGAGTTTGTTTTAGGACACTTAAGGTAACCATTTATTGCGATTTTTGCCGTCTTTTGCAGTATGCATATTGCACAGCTTAATGTTGCGATAACTATAAATTTGCGGTATATTGTGCAGGCCTAGGTAATATTGTTTCATTTCAATTTGAAACCTAAAAATCAACACAAGTAACCTAGATATGATTATGATGAGTTTCAGGAGCCAAATAAACGTCCACGCAGACCTACATTAGAACCTCAGCCCATTTTTTAGTGTATTCATGTCTATGGTTTGGTGAAACCAAGTCATAATGTTGTCCCAGTCTGATCATCATTTTGACTCTATCCTTATCATTTATTTCAGTGCTCTTTATGATCCAAACTTTGTTTGAATGCAGAGTTTTTATAATACAGCTGAAGATCCGGATTGGGGTTCTTCCAGGAAAGCTTGCTGCTGCTGGTTGAGGTTGAGTAGATAAATATTGTCATCAAATCAGAGGACTTGGCTTATCCGGTCTGAGAGTCATCAAGTCCCGACATGTGAGTAACATCTGTCTGACCACACTGGAGGCCTGCTAGTGGGACAGCTGCGCTAATGAGTGTCACGACGTAAACCTCCATCCAAAACCTCTGAGGACATGTGGACCTTGTTGCTTTTTATTGTGCTTGTGGTTTTCTGTTGAAGCCTGCATTTAGGTATTTTGGATGTAAACAGATGGGATTCAATAACAGCTTGATTGCCGTTTTTTTTTTTTTTTTGTTCATGCTAGCTTCTTTGCAGGGTTACTTTGATTTCCTGACTATAAGCTAAAGAGGTGTACCATACATTAATAACAACAATTTAACAAGTTGCCTCTGGGAGACTTGTCATCATTTTTGTGTTTTGGTTTCCAGTAACGTTTTAACAACAAACACAATCTAAAAGTCAGAGTCAGAGTTTGCTCTGACTCAGCAGCAGTTGTCCACCCCCAGTTCCCAAAAGTTACCTTGTTTTAATCAAAAATGTTTCTCATGGGGTTTTTTAAGGGGAAAAAAGGCTCAAAGAGGGTATTTGTGGTTGTGAAAGGCTATAGAGTTTTATTTTGTTCTCAAATGATATTTATAGTTGGCAGCAGTGGATGCAGTTTATTTTTCTCAAACAGAATAGGGGCTGTGGAGATTTTGTGTGTTTGGAATACATCACAATTCAATTCAATTTTATTTATATAGCCCAAATTCACAAACAACAGTCGTCTCAATGGGCTTCGTACCGGTAAATGTAAGGTAAACTTCCATTCTGAAAGGATCATAAATGCATAGAATTTAATAGGAGAATACTAAACTTTAGCTAAACAGACTAAACTAAACTGGCATCCCTGCCCTTCGCAGAGGTCATTGTTGTGAATAAAAATTTATTTTAGGCTATATTAGTGTACATTTTGCTGTACTTCTGTCACTTGTAACAACACATAAAATATTTCAAAATTCTTTGGCACAAGAACACATCATTACCCGTTAAGAACAACACAATCTGATCCAATGAATCGAATTTTACATATAAATCTTTTGTGAATTTAGGCGCTTTTAGTTTACACTGTGTTTAGTTTCTGTGTCACACTTTGAGGTGAGTTTACCTACACAGGACTGTAAATGAGTTGTTGGTTTTCCCTATTAATCTTTTGTGAAATGACCCTCACAAAGTCCAAGAGGCCTTTGTCATCAGATTTGTGACTCACTCACCCCTAAAGTCAGCGTAGACATTTTTTTCCCTCTTATTTTTGTGAGGAAATGCTTACTAATGGGGTCCGGAGTATGAATAATTGAATAGGCCCTGTTGGTCACAGATGAATCCCAGGTTTTGATGGCTTCCAAGCTTGTGTTAGCCAATAAAAACATTTGTACTACATGAGTAACACATGTGGGGATCTGCTTTCTGACATGTTTGAATGCTATTTCTGCAAGCATGAGGAAAAGTAATGAAAATGACTGAAAAAGAGGTTGGTACGATTCTACAAAGCCTGTTGGTTAGTTAATTTGTACTAACAAAATATTATTTTGTGACCAAGAACTTGTTCATTCATATGATAAAAATTTTAATTTGTGCCCACAAAATAGTTAATTTGTACAAACAGAATGTTAATTCATGGCTAAGAAGTTGTTAATTTGTATTAATGAAATATTATTTGTGATGACTAGCTCATTTCTGCGTCTAAACTCTTAATAAGCTGCTAAGAAATAGTTAATTCACATGAACAAAATATTAATTATGACCACAAAATTTTTCATTCATAGAAACAAAGTAAAATAATTTTTTGTGTCATCAGAGTCTAAACATTTATAAATAGATCTATAACACAAATTAAACCCTTAATAGACCAGAATCATGGTAAAGGTGCAGCAATAAAATGATTGAATTACCAGAAAACATTGTTTTTTAATATTTCCCATTTGAGTGGGAAATAAATGTTTACATCTTTTGTTGGTTATTCTGCTTTTTGTTTTTAGACAAATTGTTTAAAGTACACATTTGTTTTCTTTTAGTACATCTTATTTCATTATATTGTTTCATTTAGAAAGAAATAGAAATGCAAGTTTCTTTCACTTAAAAATGTATTATAAAAAAATAAATATTTACAAGATTTTTACCTAAAAATTGTTCTTTATTAGGGCTGCAGGATATGAGGAAAGCTTGCGATATGCGATGACATTACGACATAACTTGCGGTACATGAACAAATAGCAAAACAACCAAAAACATAACTAAAAATTACATTACAAATGACCCACATCTACATAGGAGACGGACATCTAACATCAAAGGGCTCCATCCGATTGGTCTACGATGTAAAGGAGTACATTCGATTGGTCAACGATGTAAAGGAGTCCATTTGATTGGTCAAATGTATAAAGGGATTTGTTTGTTTCGCTAAATACTTCAAGCTGCCATAAGATTGTTTTATCATATTCAAGGTAACCATTTATTGCGATTTTCGCTGTCTATTGCGATATGCACATTGCACAGCTTGATATTGTGATAACGATAAATTTGTGATTTATTGTGCAGGGCTATTTTTTATGTCTATTTCCTGCTTTGTAGGGCCCATCGAGTTTGATCACCTGTTCATTTAAACACGCCAACTGTTTCCACGCTCAGTAGAAACTTTGGGGAAGTGCAGTAAAATCAAGGGATTGATGGGAATTTTCCATTTTCATCTTTCTATTCTGGAATGTTTGACCTGTATAGTGTTCAGTCACCAACTGGGTCAGAGCAGCACTTTTGCAGCTCTGCTCAGCCACCCAGTCACCCGTCCTGTAATCCATACATTCACCAGGTCGCTCCAGACAGCACGCATGCGGCGTTATAGGCCCCGTCATGCAGCCAGTTAGTATGCAGTCTGCGTACATGCACGCCCAGCGGGCTTGTCCCCTCAGACGTTTCTACAAATAGCAGCAGAAGACAGCAGAGGGGGCGCCATCTGCCCCACACGTGCAGAATACCAGAGTGGTCTTCTGCAGAGTTTGCCTCTGCTTTTGAGATTAGGCGAGCCGGTTAAAAGGGTTAAGCGCATAATCCCTCAGAATATGAACCCAGAAGGAAAAGCAGATGCGGGAGCGTTTAGCGGAGAGCATATGCTGCAGATGCTCTGTTCAGTGGGTCAAACAGGCCTACAGTTAGTGGGTGAAGCCGCCTTATATAGAACTGAAGTAAAAACGGTACATAGTGCGGGGTAAGGGGATTTGAGTCTTGCAAGCAGAAAGACTTGGCGAGAAGCAATGAGCGTATGCTTCCAGTCATCTCCCCGTTTGCCTTTAATGAGTGCCTCATGCATCCACACGTGCACAAAGCATGCATGCAGCTATTTACCATCAGCAGCCACAAACCAGCAGCCCACCCGGCACAAAAGCGCGCCACTTGGCAAACACTTTAATCACAGTAGTTGTAATTACTTTAAAAGGCTAATTCCGTTTTATGAGCCTGCAGATTTATTATTCTTTTGGATTTAGTGACATCTGAAAGAGATGACAGGTGGGGAAAGGAAACAAACAGTGGAAGCAAACGTTTTTTTTTTCATTTTTATTTAATGACCATGACATCATAGAGGTGTACTGCTTGTTGTTCTTTTGTTCACAGAATTGACTGGTTAAAGAGCAACAAAGCCTGGATTGCTATAAACTACTCTTTGCTACTAGCTAGCTATAACTAGTTTGTAGCAAACAAATCAAGGTCCAGAATAGTTAGAAGAAGAATTGAAAAGAGCCACTAAAATAACTTTCAACTAGTTAGGTTAGAAGCGTGTAAACTAATACATGATATATTCTTTCTGTTTCTTGTGGTAGCGCCCTCTGATGGACTAACCTGTCCAGGTATACCCCGCCTTCGTCCGACAGTAGCTGGGTGGACTCCAGCAACCCCGTGATGTGTTGGCTGCTAGTAATGCCTTAGTCATCACCCGTAGGGGGATCGAGCCCATACAGTTGAAGAGGCATTACCATAATTGAGACTTTGCATTCATGGTGGCTTGAACCAAGCCACAGTAGGATTCATCACCAAATTCCCCTGCAAAAGCTCACATTAACCTTACCAAAAGGTCTGAGTGCAGACATCACTGCCTAGATGTTTTCAATTTTGTATTTGATCATGTATTTTAGAAATATAAAACCAACCTGGGGTTGCACTGTGGTATGGTCGCTAGCACTTACACTTCACGGTGAGAAGGCCCTGGATCAGGGCTGCTTATTCCTGGTCCTCGAGATCTACCACCCTGCCTGTTTTCCAGCTCTCCCTGCACTGTTTGCTGCTGATTACCTGGACCAGGTGTGTTCATTCAATTCGAATGTGGAGACAACTGATTGAGCTAATCAGCAGCTAGCAGGACTTGGAGATCTGGAAAACAGTCAGGGTGGTAGATCTCGAGGACCAGCAATGAGCAGCCCTGTCCCCCTTGGGTTCTTCTACTTATACATGCGTGGACATTACTACTATTGGCATTAGTAGTCAAGGGCATAGTCTCTGAAAACGTTTATTCCTTTGAAGATGTCCATACAATTGTCCCACAATACATAGCAGCTAACCTTTTGCTGTCTTGCTGTTTCTTCATGCCTTTTTCGTTTGTTTACAGTTACTGTGTTCCGGATCCTGAAAATCTTCATTTCTGCCTGAGAAAAGGCTATAAAGTGTGTAAAACTAAAACTAAAAACTTTAACTGATCTCTAATCCAACTTTATGGATTTCACCTATTGGAGGTTGTTTTTAGAACCTAAGTCCCGCAATAAAAGCGAGAACACTGTATTGTCAATATTGTGGGGCAGGAAGATGAAGTTGAGTATCGTCTGCAAAGTAGTGTTATGAGAACCAATGTGGGTGGAGGATGTGATCCAAAGCAAAAAACACAAACAGAATGGCCTCAGCATTGTCCTATATGAACCTGAGGAAAAGAAGCGGGTATAAATTCTATTAAATGAGAAGCCTGACTCAGAATATTACAACATTAAGAGGCACATTTGAAACCTGCTTTACAACTGTGAAACCATTTTTTCAATGTTTCCCTAGGATGGTGTGATAACAGACTTTTTACTAGGAAACTGTGCAAAAAACACTTTTTTTAACTCCACACCTTAAATTCATCATCAAAATGAAAGACAACCTATTGATAACTTTATTTATTGCCTGTTGGAAGTTTCAGCACATACTGTTCTGTTGACAGGGACAGTCTTGCACCAAACATGCATAAAACTGTTTTTTACAAAAGAGAAACATTAAGCTGCTTGTCAAGCCCTCCGTTTGAGTATCAAGGTGGGACCCACCTGTGTGAAGGTTTTATCCTTTTCTTGTGATTCACAGATGTGCCATAGACAAGTGTTTACTCTTGTTTCTGATTTCAAAGTCAAGCAAACACCAATGTTTCTCAGAGCTAAACCTGATTTTTCTGAGGACTTACTCTTTGACTGTTGACTCTCCTCTTTAGAGTTTAAAGTCTTCCCTCCAGCAGTTACCTGAAACACGACCCAAATCAGGACAAGTTGTTGATCTCAAAAGGTTCAAAACTTCCCAACAGCCGTGTTTACTTGTACTTGAATGCCACACGGCAATGATTTATAGCCAACTACTGAATATAGACGGACATGGGGTGTGTCACATTACCCATTGGTTTGCATTGGCCCATTTTTCAACCCTGTGCTCATCCCAGCTTGATTTGATATGATATAACAGAACCCAAATTGATAAGAAAAAAGGGCAACGCGAACATTTAGAAGATGCCAAGTAAAAACAATCTACAGCCAAAGATTAAGCTATCACATGTCAGTCAGATTGTTAAAGCCTAATTTTCACCAATAATATTAAACAAAATAGTAAAATTTAGTCCCAGAAACATTTTATTGAAATTTGATAAGGTGCATAGTGAAGAGTGAATGCAGAATGATATGTTTGTGTTTCATGAAGCCACCTAGTGGTTCTTTGGTGAACTGTAGAAACTTTTTTTTAACCCGCTTCAAATAGTTAGTGAGTGTTTTTTGTGAGTGTTCACTCATAAATTAAGCAAAGTTTTTTAGGACAGGACAAGTTAAAAAAAATTAAGCAAAGTTTCTTTTTGAACATCTATCCATCCATCTCTCAAATCCTTCAAAGCTTGGTTACCATAACTATGTTTACCTGTTTTCTTACCAGCAGATTTCTGCCAGGAAAACAACTTTTCTCCAACAGCACCTAGGTGCACACTTGTGGCAAACACTTTCAATCGTGCAAAAGCACGATTAAACCAAAACAACCAACTGCTTAGGTTACCACATGTTTGGCTTTTACATAAAAAAGAGTTTAAACAGCCAGGATTCTGCTGAAAAAGCAGGGGAGTACGTTTGTAGAAATGTAAGTGTAGATGTGCAGAATGATAGAAGATGATTGCTCTTTGTTTTACTTGATTGAGAGAAAAGCTTACCTTTGCTCATGGAAACAAAAGAAAAGGATTCCTCTGGTGGACATGATCCCTCCTTTGGTTATTTGGAGAAGCAGGTGAACAAACACCAGTATCACAGTTTTGTGGTTTCAAAGACCCACCCTGTTATGGTGCCGCCAGGATTCCCCTCCTTCCCCTTCTCTGCAGATTGGATCCAGCTGTCGGCCTCCTCCTCATCACACGCACCTGTATTTAAGATGGCTCCGGTTCACTACTCACCGCCAGCTCGTTGCCCTCTATGGTGCATTCATGGTCTACCTAAGCTCTTGCCTAGTTTTGTGTTTGCCTTCGACTTATCCTCACTCTCGCTCTGCCTACAGGGATCACGCTACCTCTGGTGCCGACCTGGACCTAATCATCAGATCCTCTGCCTCACGTCCTCAAGATTCCAAGCCACGATCTCACTCAAACTTCTTCCAGCAACCACGTCAAGCCGCTTCGCCCAACACCGCGACTCGCAAGCCACATCACGCCCGGCGAAGGAACCTCCGAAGGAACTCACCTCTCTCTACGCCTCACGTCTCCAGTGACGGCTCCTCAGCCAGCCTCTCGTCTGATCCATAGACTCTGTATTAAATCCTGAACTCTCCTCCAGTGTTTGTCTTTCCGGGTTTCAGCACTTGGGTCTGTTCGGCATCCTAGCCAAGCATGACACACCCATTGTTTTTTGGTGTTTTTAACATGTTTTTGTGGTATTTTTCTCATGATGGAGGACGTCATAGATAAAGAAAATAAAACTTAAATTGCATTTTGGAGGATTTCTTAATTCAAAATTGAATCGGTTAGTGCAAAAGGGGCCCAAGTCCAGGAGGTTTGTTTTTCCAGGAAATGATTTTAATTGCATAGCTTAAAGGGAGGCTACACCAAATGATTAATACTTTACCCAGATTTAGCACCAGTTCAGAGCTTACAAATGCTATAATATGAAGCACCTCACTTTTGTCATTTCAAAGGACTAGCAAACTAAAGTCTCTGGACTTGGGCCCTTCTTGAATTAAACAGGGGTGCTGCCTTATTGGATAACTAGTGCTGCCATCTATGGGATAAAGCAAAACCCATGCAAGAGAGGGCCAAGTCCATGAATTTTGCACTCAATGCATTTGAAATATCAAGCATAGTCGATACATTATAACGGACTTGGGACTTTTTTGCACATAATCAGACATCTTTTCCCTTGAAGACCATAAAACATATAATATCTCTTTTTTGGAAAATTGTGGATTTGGGCCCCTATTGTACAAACCAATTCAATTGTTGTGGATTGATAGCAGACATAGTATAAGATGGAAAAAGCGTGATGTGCGAGCTACAATCTGCAGCCCACAAGCTCCAGCTTGCTTCTGCTGCATCCACCTGTAAACGACTAGATCCATGTGCGTCTTTGTTTTCCTCGTCCGAGCTGGCGTCTGGCTCTAAACTGTTCAGCTGGATAGCTCTGATACTGCTTGCCATGTTTTGTTGCACTGGAAATGTTAGGTTGGGGATGTGAGGGGCTGTAAGCTAGCAGGAGAGAGTGTAAACAGAGGGATGATGGGAAATGGCTGCATGCTTACTCCGTGCCAATATTTCCACCACAATTCAGAGGTGAATTTCTAATAAACTTCTGCCTCTGCAGAAACTATATCCTAGAAAATGACACATTGTTTTTTTCATTTTGGCTAAAAACAGCATAATCAAAAATAAAAGATCACTGAGTACGCTTTGAAAATAGATCAAAGGATGATCGGAGTGGGAGTTTAAGCTTTTTAAAATAATTAGGAGTTTGTGTTTGCTAAATTTGTGGATGTTGACAATGGTACCGAATATTTTGTTCAATTTAACAATCCTTCCCTTACAGCATTACTTTATTAAAACAAAAAATAAAGTAAAACAAATGATTATTCACTTATTGAAAATGGTTAAATTGATCGATATTACTTCACTTGCTCCAAAAATTGATAAATTGATTCAAAAATCTTTCCTAATGTAGCATAATTTTGCACATGTTTTTAACTTTTGATACTTGATGAAATTTGCTATGAAAATTCCTGAAACAGTATTGTGTCTATTTGACTGATTATGTTTTAATCATATGAATGACTTTTATAAGTAATATAATCTGCAAATATTTTAGATGACTGATCTGCATTTGCCATTTTGATTTCTGAAAAAGTTATTTTTACATAATAATTTTTTTTTTTTTAACTTGTCCTGTCCAACAGCTGGGCAGACAGATGAGAGCTGAGGGCCTCTTGTGTTGGACAGATTTTACTTTAACAACAGGGGTTATTAATCTTCAGACAAACCAAAGGCATGTCTGAGTAAACCCCTTTTGTAATTGAGGCCAAACTTTATTAATTTCAATCATGTCTGAAAATCTTTGGTGTTGGACCGGACGGAAAAGGAAAGAGGGGAAGAAGAGAGAGGGACGATAGAGAGAGGGGGGGGTAGGGGGTGATAATAGGAGGGGAAGGGGGATAAGACCATGAAGCAGCGTAAAGCAACAAGTTTACTGGTTGTTTATCATTATGGTAAGGTTCAAATGTAGTACAAAAAGGGCGGAGCCTGTCCACACACACACTCAAATGTTATAAACACACCTGCTAGCTGCAAAAATGTCCACCTGTCGACATATATACAAAACAGATAGTGTTCACACGCATACTTATGCCTTAAAACCAACTAGTGTGAAATATTTCAGTCATTCAGTCATGCAAACTGTTAGTGCAAAGGTGAGCTAACACCTGTGCTCAGGTGAGTGTTTATGTTCTTCTAAAATGGATGGTGGAACGTGAAAAGAAGGAGGGAGAGTGCCCAGCCATCCCCACCCTAAGACCCCCACCGCAGCAGCAGCGGCAGCCGGAATCCCCCCAACGCCACACGGGAACCGGCAGGGAACAACCGCCGCCCGGGCGACCAAGCCCGCCACCCAGGCCAGGGCCAGCAGGGCCGCCGCAAGGTCCCCAGAGCCAGAGAGCAGGGAGGCACGGAGGGAGAGAGAGCGCCGCCCCAGCCCAACCAGGAGAGCAGCCCCCCCGCCGCGCCGGGAGAACCCAACGCAGGGCCCCACCGGAGAAGGACGCCCACAGCCCCAGACGAGCACCCCACCACCACCCAGGAGTTCCGGGCATCCCCCCGCCCCAACCCCAGGTACGAGCCAGGACCCCCCAAGGGAGACCCGCTCCGCACTCCAGGCAGCCATCCGCCCGGCCCACGGTTGGTCCAGGGAGGAGCGAGGCAGGGGCCCGCCGCCCCCGCCCAAGAGGGGGGAACCCCGGGGAAAAAAGAGGGCCCACAAGGGGTGTTGTAAATATGGCCCGACCAGGCTCGGCCACAGTTGGAAATTTGGCGGGGCCCAGCGCTCAGGAGCAAGGACCAGAACCCACCCCCCAGGGGCACACTCCCGGCTCAGATGTAATGTGAACCCCCCCACCGCGCGGAGAGAGCACCGCCGGGCCCAGGAAGCCGGCACCCCGGGGACACGGCCGCCGTTGCAAAGGGGCCCGTACCCCCCACCAGGGAAGAGGCAGGGGACAGATGGTCCCAGGTCCCACCTTCCTTGCAAAATGTGTGTGCGTGTATGTGTGTTTGAGAGGGTGTGTGTGTGCATGTCTGTGTGTTTATGTTGGAATGTATATATTGAGGGGGGAGGGGTGTGTGTGCTAAGGGGGGTGCAGTTAAAATTGGCGGGTAGGGCACTAAGGGGACATCTCCTGATTACTCACAGTGACGTCCCCTCACCCTCCCCACCAAGGGGCCCTAAATGTCTAAGGTGTGGTTAAAATTGGCGGGTAGGGTGCTAGGAGGACATCCGCTGCTTGCTGGCAGTGATATCCAAGCACCCCCCCTACCAAGGGCCCTACATGTCTAAGGTGCAAATAAAACCGAAAGAGGGGGGGCCCACTCCAAACGGCAACCATAGGAGGGGGGCCACTGCCTAGTATTTTTACATAATAATTAAGTAATTCATCTTTGTCATGTGCTTTATTGATACCTTATGATTATTAATTCTGTCTGATAAAAGCTAAGAACCGGATAATGATAAATCATGTAATAAAATGATTATAGTATAACGGGTGGGATTATATAAATTTGCTTCCTTCCACTCCCTTTCAAGGAATATTTATTAATATGTCTAATTATCCTAAGTTTGATTAGTTACTGTATGAATGTATAACTGATGATTTTATTGCTTTTGTGTATTATTTCTACTTAATTGCTTGAAATAAACCATTTCAAATCAAAATCAAATCAGAATAAAAATCTTGCCTAATTTTCCCACTAGGCTCCATCAGAGAGGAGATCATAACCATGGTTATAATATGTGTACATGTTTAGATTTTCATAAAGAGTGTGTTCAGTGTTTCTCCGTACTAGATCCCTTTGTGAGCTTCATTGTCTTGCACCTCTCGGCCACCGTAGAAAATGCAGCTCCTCCAGAGAAACTCCATCAGAAAGTTCACTACGTCCTCTGCTGGACAGACTTTGCAATTGGAACTAAAATATTTATAAAATAAACTGTGAAAAAAAACAATTTGACACATACAAATGTAAAATAACGTTATAGTTGGTATTTATTTTTAAATTTTTTCTGATTTCCTGTACATATCAGGAGGTCTTGTCTACAATATTTAATTTTCAGTTAACCTTTTGACAGAAACCTTAACTGAAACAAGAGCATTAATTTGACATTTGTGTGTCACATATAGTGCTGCAAACTCTTTAGTAGCTGGTTACGTTGTCTATAAATATTACAAAATAACAAGCCTATTTCTTACCGTCATACTTAGTAACATATTCTTTGGCCAAAAAAAAGTCAAGCAGATAAGAATGTGTTTAGTAAAGAACTGATACCAGGAAGTTGCTCAAATCAGCACTAATAAGATATTCATAGCAACTTTGACAGGAATAAGTGAAGAGGAAGTAAGAACAAATTAACATTTTTAAAGTACAATTGTTTGTATAAATATACAGATTGTATACATTTGAATCAAACTTGCAGCAAATGACTGAAAATGGGAAACAGTTCAGCCCACACAAATCACAGGCGCTAACTGTTTGCATTTGCAGCAGGAAATCCACTGGAGAGTCAGATTCATTCAGCGGATCCAACAGGCTTTATTTGTGTGTGTGTGTGTGTGAGTGAGTGCGGTCAAACACATTTGCATACAGTTTGTGTTTTCAATTCCCCTATGAAAGCCTGTTGACAGCTCTTCTGGCAGGGTTCCCATGTGGAAAAAGCTTTCCTCCCAACAACTTCCTTTTTTTGACGGTTCACTCTGCGGCAGCACAGAGATAAGTAGCAGACATACTGCACTGCATGCTGCAGCCTCAGCTGTGCAGCTGCATGCATGAAGGAGGGGGGGTTGTTGTCAAGCAATCTAATGATGCTTATTAGTATAGCTGAAAAATAGATAATACAAAAAACATTTTTTTAAATCTGAATTATGCACATGGATATTGAACTGCTTTTTTCCCAACACATGTTCACCTGTAAACTATAGATTAACTTTCTTATTTCCATTTTGACCTTTGTGTTGTTTGAGTTGTGGCCTGAATGTATCAGTTATTATTAACCGTTTCCTTTTAATAACAGGAAAAGGTTATTACTATTTTCTTAGCTTTTGTGGCTCCAACTGAATTTCACTAATCTGGATTAAATGTTGTTCTTATGTTGTAAAGATAATTTCTTTAAAATTCTGTGTGGTCAAGAGTAATGTTCCGCACTTGAGATTCTCCTCCCAGGAAAAAATGAGAGGTTTTTTTTACCTCAAAAGTAAAGAAATGTGTCATTGGTGCTCTTTGTTAATCAACAAAACCAAGTTGGAGAAGAGTTTTGGAGTATTATCATCACACTGAAAACTAACCTCCACTTTTCAGCGGATGTCAACGTCAGGCCCAAAGGCGACCTTCTATTGATTTACAGCTATGGTATTAATGCATGTTATGATTGACAGCTCCCTACCCTTGACAATACAGAACAGAATGCATGAAGATGGCCTCTGACCCACCATAAGTGCTCCACTGTCTGTCAGCTCAAAAAGTGGAAATAAAAAAATCCAGATTCTGCAGGATGGTATGTCAAATGAGTCATGAGTTCATGTGGGATCAGCTTTTTACATGCCTGAGTGATCAACACAAACAAAACAAAAGTCATGTGATCAAGCCGGTGAAGGGAAGGTGCCAGGCGGCCAAGACTTTGTAGCTACTAAACGTCACAGATTAATTGTTGCACTATTAGAATGTCTTTGCAAACTTTAGAGTGGTTTTGAGCAGATTTCTCACAGAAATATACCATGTTCTCAGTTTTGCTGCCCATACATCAAATTTATATTCTTTACATATAAAAAGGTAATAAAAAGCTTATAAATGCACACGATTTATGACCAAGGAGCGTCGTTTTAACCTTAAAAACCCATTATTATATTCTATAATTTGATTTGCTGTGCTAATTTAGATTTGAAGTAAAAAAAAAAAAGGTTGGTTCACTCCACATTCCTCTCGCGGGACTCTCTCCTAAAACCTCGCGACGTTTCCGGCTGTTTTGGATTTCAGGCAGCTGGAGTCCAAGAAAGGTGGAGACTCCCGATGAACTTCCTGCACGGCAATCTGACTTCAAGATTCAACGGAGGAGGCTGCCGCGGATGCTGCTGGATCTGATGGATACTCGCCTTTTTTCCCGGCCGTGAATCAATCAAAAATAGGAATTTGTGATTGCCCCCTCCTCCTCCTAATACCCTCCCTCTCTTCTCCCACACACCTGACTGCTAGCGGCGAAGATTCCCGACGTTTGATCGCGCGGCGCAGCGCAAAGGGAGGAATGGGTGAGATTTCTATGATGTGGCACTCCTTTTCGGATTTTCTACTCCATATTTTTTCCAGGTTGTGGAGGCTGACCCGGGTAAAGCTTTACCCCGCATGTCGCCACCTGAATCCCGGTTATTCTTTTCGGGATACCGTCTTTTAACTTAGCCTCCCCGTAAGCTAGCTGGTTAGCTTAGCGTGCTAGCTCCTGGGATAACAGGATAACGCTACCTCCATTCCTGGATTTAGTTGACTATTAAGCTCATTTTGATTTAAATTAGAACCGTTTTATGGCAGTTTTCCTGCTGGAAATCAGCTCTGTGACCTGAAGGCGCTGTTATACGATAGTAAAGGCGGTATTTCCTTCAAAACGAGCTCGCTGTTGACTGTCTACTAACTAATAACTCTACAGAAAACTTTGACTTTTTTTTAATTATTTTTAGGAACGTCGTCTTGACAATTAATTTTAACTTCAGTTTTTATTTTTGTGGCTTTTGTGGTTTTTGTTATTGAACTTCTTGGTAGTTTAGACTTCAAAAGTGCTGCAAAAGGCAAGCGCTCCAGTCAAGCAGACAGAGGGAGGGAGGATCACCGTTCAGACTGAGGAAATGCTGAGCCTCCTCTAAAGATTGCCAAATTTTCTGCTCTGAATCATGACCCTGGCGTTTGTATGCAGTGGGACTAGTTCAGGCACTCTTATGTTGTAGAACAGGTTCCAAGCTTATCCTGGTTTTACCTTCAGGCGTGCTTCAGCTACAATTATTTACTTGTGGGATCCTCTTGGATGAAAACTTTGATCTATTTTCTAGTGATGAGTCTAACAGGATCATATGGGAACCTGTCCACACACAGACACACACGCTCCTTTGAGGGGGTCTGCTCAGTCCCACCAAATGGAAAAGCTCTGTTCTTTGGGTTCTGCAGCCAGGGCCGTGTTCAAACATGTTTGTTTGCTCTCTGGGAGTTCAAGCCTCACACAGGAGCAGGTTGTCGAGCTGCATTCCTGCAGCTGAATTCTGGTCTCAAAGGCCAGCATGTGGTCCAAACAGGCTCCCACCTCTGAACCAGAAACTGCTTCTGCCGCCGTTGGCCTTTTATATTTGGAAGTTAAGTTAAAAAAAAAGGATATGCAATCTTTTTGGCACTAATTCCCTTGCATAGGAGTGTTGAAATTAGTCATCTCAAATGAGTGTGCGCATTTTTGCCCAGTTTATTTTTTAAAGGCAAAGTCACAGCTGGGCTACAGAAACTAAATGTAATTGTGTATATGTATATAGATAGATAGATAGATAGATAGATAGATAGATAGATAGATAGATAGATAGATAGATAGATAGATACACACAACCGTGAGTGGTGACGGAATTGTTTTGGGTTCGTTTCAAATCTTAAAACTGTTTTTGCCTGTAGATTTGTCTTCTTATCAAAGGTTGAGTTAAAGATCCACTCCTACAAAGTGTGTTTTTCACATTCTTGTGGCAGTTTTCTGATGACGGAGGACAAGTGTAAAGAAAATTCAGCTTCAAATTGCGTTTCTGAGTATTTCTCTATTCATATTGTTGTGATTCAGGAGCAGACAACAGCATGGTGTTTGCCACTTAGAAAACACACTGGGTGGGCACAAGCTCCCTGATCTGCTCCATTCCCATCCATCAGCTTGGAGAGGACTAGACACATGCACGTCTTCTCTGTCCTCGTCTGAGCTGGCATCCGGCTTAAAACTGTTCGGCTGGATAGCTCTGATATTGCTCGCCATTTTTGTTGCACCGCTTATGTTAGGTTGGGGGTATGGGGGGGCTGTACTCCAGTATGAGAGCTTATGCTGCGCTAAAAATTTAAGACATTACTGCTGCAGAAACTGTCTTAGAAAAGGACACAAGTTATTTAATTTTGGCTAGAAACGGCATTCACATAATTCAAAGACCACTGGAAGCGCTTGGAAAATGGATGAAAAGATGTTCGGAGTGACATTTGAGGCAGACTCTCTTCCATGAGCTGCTGAGCAGACGTCTGCTACATAGTTTGAATACTTTAGTGTAAAAGTCTGCACAACCATCTAACTGTGATTGGATTCATGCCCCAAAAGGGGCTTAAATAATAAACCAATTTCCCAGTGACCTCAGACTGGGGTCATTTTCTTACTATTGTTAATGGAGCTGATGAATGTCAGTTTAAAGCAGGGCTTTAATTAATGCTTAAGCAGGGGTATTTCTAACTGCCCCGTGCAAACGGTTAGCAATCAAAGAAGCTGTTGTGCTGCTTCTGTTAAGGAGGTTCTTCTGTTCCAGGTTTTATCTGATAGACGCACTTTATCGTCCCGTTTAACGGCTTACAAACAACGCACCGTATAAAAGTCATCAAAGTGAGTTTGGTTGCTAAAATTGTACTTTTTTGGCTATTTGCTGCGAAAAAGTCTAATTTAATTCTTAAGTCTTGATTTTGAAATAGCTGTTATTTACTTGAAGTCAAATCTATAAACAATACAAACATTAAAATGCAACCATTCTTTAAATGTAAATAATCAAAAACATATTGCAGAAATTATGAGAAAATAAAGCAGGGGGGAAAAAGTGAGAATATTGTTCAAATAAATAAAATAAAAAGCAGTTATAGTGGCCACAAATGCTATCAAGATGATGCAGAAAATTGACTGAAAGTAGCTAAAAATGCATGTCAGAAGCGTAAACCTTAGTCACATTCACCTGCATGGGTGCTTCATGTTTTTGGGAGTGGTCACATCTTAAGGTCAACGCAGGTGTGTCTTAAGGGACGCCATGAAAATGGAATAGAATGTTAGGCGTGTGGTAAGTGTATCGAGAAGTATTTGTCAGGGTAATGTGTGTTGCAAGCACTTATGACGTACGGGTGATTTTGCCTTACACCACACTGTAGTCGTTAGTGAGGTGTGTGCACCGGTTCTTTACTGACCGTGTGCAAATGCTGCACGCACAGGGAGTACAGATGATGCTAAAATACCTGTAGGACGCCCACACAAATTACACTCTGATTGCTTCACAGTCAAGCTGCACACAAGGACCACGCATGTATCGCATGAACAGGACTAATGGGCTCCTTGCGCTAGGTTTGGGGGATTAAACGTTTTCAAAATCTGTGCGTAAATGTATTTGCGTCTCACCTGTTGTTCGCAGCATACCCATGCAAACGTTTTGGCTTCATGGGCTTACTGAGCACTCCACAATATTGCCATGTCGTGCAGACCACCTGTTTACCCTGTACAGGTTTTTCCATCTTTTACCTGCAGACAGCCCCTATCCACATGTAGGGGTAGTTGTGACTAAGGTTGAACTTTCTCACTGCATGGCGTGAAGAGAAAGCGGTCTTTTACAGCAGGTACGTTTATGATCAGATGAAGCATTTGAATGCTTCCTTTTCTGCTGTTTCTGAAAAGGGCGATGCCTTCAATGCCTCTCTTTACATTCTAGGCTTATGTGCTGTTATCTGTTTTTTTAGTGTGCTTGTGTTCACTTGCATGCTGTCGTGCAAAAAACCAACGGGGCTTTTAAAGATGGCACCTCTGCCAGAGAATTTGAACCTTTTCTGTTGTTACAAACGGAGCTAGCTTCATTATTGATGTCTTCCACTCTTGAATATTTGCTTTTTTTTTATCTTTTTGCGGTACGAGGGGAAAAAAGGTTAGAAAGACAAAATGATCCTCTTCACAATTCAGGATAGTTGATTAATGTAGATGGTTAACATCCAGATCTGGTGGAATGCCTAAGTATTCTATTATAACCCTAAATTAGCATAATTCCCAACATGGAACAACATTTCATAAACGCAAGCAGAGACGACCTGCGGGAAACTCCAAAGCTGTTCTTTTTTCCATTTATTTACTTTTTAATGGTAAACCCACAGGAGGAAGCAGGTCTAGTGTTGGTTTCTCAGAAGACTGGACTGCCCCACCCTGATTCTCCTTATCCACCCCCCCCCCCCTTGCTCGTTTTTCAGCTCTCCCTGCCCCACTTGCTGCTGATGACTTAGCTCAGGTATGTTCAGTCAATCAGAACCTGCAATCACCTGACCCAGCTGATCAGCAGTCAGGGTCGTGGTGGGTCAGAGACCTGTTACTGCGTCTGAGATGACCCTCTGTGGGGCAAAGAAGGGTCCAGCTCTTCCGTTATTATCGAAGGAATCAGATCTTCACTCAATGAAACGTTTCTGCTCATGTCAGCATGCAGAGCAGAACGTGACTTTCAGGAAGTAAAGTCAAACAGACGTGACGGTGTCTTGCTTGAAAAAAAAAGATCCTCAAGAGCATTGCCTCGACAGCTTTTCCCATGATGCATTTCATCCTGCTGGAGCCGGTAACCTTCAAGTGAGGACGAGGAAGTGTTGGTGTTGTGTTGAAGGTCAGCAGAGTAGGTTTCATGTCCCAACAGGAACTTGTTTGTTTGTCAGTTGTGTTTGTGCCGTGTCTTTAAATCTGTGCAGGAGTTTTTAAAATATTCCAGCTTGTTACATAAGCTGAGGCCTCATTAGGATGCAGAATGTTAATCACATGATGGGTAGAAGAAGCAGAATATGTTACATTTCTATGATGCATGACTCCTCGTACAGCTCTGGATTCTGATGCTAAACTCTCCAAAATAATGGCATTTAACTTTTTATTTCCTCCTTCTGTTTTTATAACTTTGATGCTCTTTGCTGAACAGACTGATCCTGCTGGAAAAGGTCCAAACACTGGTTCTGACCAGACGAGTGGGCCCGAAACCAAGGGTCTTGATATACATACATGTACACACTGATGTGGGGACATAAGAGTTTAAAGAACGGCAAATGATGAGGCTTTTAAAAAGAGGTGTAAAGCTGTGGTGAGGCGGTGAAGGTGTATACCACAACCAGCAGAGCTATCCAGTTGAGTTTTTCCTGTTTGAAGACCTCTCTACTAATCCTTTGATCTATTTTAAAAGCTTTCTCAGTGGTGGTTTAGTTATGATTGTTGGTTTTAGCCAAAATAAAAATAAAAAAAACCTGTCCTTTTCTAGGACATAGTTTCTGCAGAGCGGCCGTAGTTCATGAGAAATTAGTGTTTAAAAATGCCAAAAATCCAATTTTCATGAAAGGTTTCTGTCCCGCTGGAGTATTGAACACCAACAACCCGATTGATGTGTGTTAAATAACATCAGAAGCAATAGATGTGGGTTTGGATTGTAAACCTTCCTCACATTTCTGCTATTAGAAGTGTGTTGGGTCGGCACGGTGGTGAAACACTTTAGTGTCTCAGTGAGAAGGCGCTGGTTTAAATCCCAGCTGAGGCCTTTTCTGTGTGTGTAGTGTATGTTCTTCTCGCTCATGCGTGGGTTTTCTCAGACGCTCTGGCTTCCTCCCACTGTCTAAAAGCATGCTTCAGGAGTTAATTTATGTTTGGGGATTGTTATGAAAAATGAATGTGTGTGTGTGTGTGGTCAACTAAATATAAACACAGCAACAGAGCTGTGCATTGATTTCATACAGCAGACTTCTGCACCAGCCATACTTGTTTGTTGGTGAAAACATTTTTTATTTTCTAACTGGAAACCAAAAAACAAGCTATTTCTTTAGTATTCTTGGATTGGATATGTTTTTACTTTCTTAAAGATCCATTTCAATGAAAAATGGGTTTTTGGCGTTTTTTAACATGTTGTTCTAACATTTTCTCAAGATGGAGGACATAAAAGAATTTAAGATTAAAACTGTGTTACAGAAAATGTCTTTTTCTTTATTCTTATTCATTTTTGCTCAAGCTAGCTAGCTAGCTAGCTTCTAAAACATCAGCTGCATTGTTCTACAAACATTTTTACAGCTTGTATTAGTAAACCTTCATGTTGGAGCCCATTTCCAATTGAGATGTTAAAATAGTTTTTGTTAAACATATTCCATAGTTTCTCATATTCGTTAAAGAAAGGAAAAGCGGGGAGAAAAAAATAGATTCAAATCGAATTTGGAGTGAAAAAATCTCAGATTACATTTTTTGGCCATATCTCCCTGCTCTACTAGCGGGAGAAAATGTAAACAAAGGCATGATGGGAAATCAACGTAGGGTTACTTCCACGCCAGCAGTTCCTCCCACAACTCTGATAAGAATTTCTGATGAACTCCTGCCGTGCTGCAGAAAGTATGTTTTATACAAATTATGTTTTTGAATTTTGGCTTAAAAGGACATTATTACATTTAGGATCTCTGGGAAAGCTTTTACAGTAGATGAAATATTCACTTGATTGGTCTAATATTGGAATTTCAACATGATTCAAAAGCTGACTGAATAGAAATCTCTCTGATTTGATCTTCAGCCAGCAGAGGAGGAAGGCTTCAAGCACAGGTGTCAAACGTCAGGCCTGGGGGGTCGCTTTCCTGCTGTTGCTATTGTAGCAGGTTAGCTAACCACACCTGCTCCAGGTATTCAGCTGCAGAGAAGGCTGGGTTTCTGAAAAACTTTGAGCTTTAAGTCATGCCTTGAATGGGTACAAGTGGCTTCACTGAGGCTGCTCTGCAGGGGACTGGCTGGCTGGATGCTCCAGGGTGAGGAGCTGGAAGGAGCCACTGCTGCTCCACAAGGAGAGAGGCCGGTTCAGGTCGCTGGCTCTGGCATCTCTTTTGAGTGCCTCCTGAACGCCTCCCTGCAGAGGTATTCTGAACCTGTCCCACCAAGAGAAATGCCCCAGCGAAGACCCAGAGGTGCTGGGGGGAAGTTTCCATGGAGAGCATCTCTGTTTTCAATGCTGCCCCTGTGACTTGAATCTAGACCAGGGGTTGATGGTTGTTCAGACCAGCCCAAACCCAGTTTTCCTTTAAGGTGGCTGGACCCATTTTAGTTCTATATTTCAACCTGAGCTTGTTTTGTTTTCTCTTTTTTGAAGATTAATTTCATCCAAGGAAAAATAATTGTTCAATTTTGTATGTTTCAAATGTTGCCTTCACCCTTGTGCTATCTTAATTGACCCCACCCTTACATTGACGTGTTCTCCCTACCATGACAAAGGTGGATAAAGGTGGAAAGGTTTCATGTAATCCATGGACACCAGTGAAGATCACTAATCATTGAGAAAAAAGGTTCAGAGCACTGTCTAGTGGGTCTAGATGACCCAACTCCCAATGTTAAAGAGCCTAGGATAGCACAAGGGTTAAAGAGGGCTGTTGCCAGTTTTTTGTTTCCATTGAGACAGATTAGATCCGTTAGTAGTTTTGAAAGTCGAGTATTTATTTCGGCTTTAATTTCTTTGGGCTAAAAACAACATAATCATGATGCAAAGACCACTGGGGGTGCTTTTACCATAATAGATCAAGTTGTGATCAGAGTGGGACTTTTCTTCGTTTTCTTTTGTAGTTTTTGCACTTCTTACACAGCTGTAATGTGTGTTATAACAACTGGAGATGTCGCCTGCGACACCTAAACGCCTTCAGCTGCTCTTTGACCGTTTACACGATCGTCAGAATTATCAGCCGATTCTGATGCGGAGAAAATAGGCTTTTCGCATCGGCTGTCCACCAATATGCATAAATAACTCACGAAAAATGTTGCTTAACAGAAAAAAGCTGCTTTTCTTTAGCTTCAGAATCCGCTGGAATTAGGTTAATTGTGTACAGTTACAGTAGTCGAAAGAGGGTCAACACTGGATCTAAAGCACCGGTGATAATGAGTTAAATGAACAGTTATGCTCCACACTGTGGGCTAGGTAACTGAAAGAATGACGGTGAACTTCTTCTAGTCCCTGGATATTTCATTGAAACCTTTCCTCTCATCATATCCAGAGCCTCTGATCAGGGGAAAAGGAGGCAGATATGAGTTTCCTCATGAAGGAAACTCACATCACACTTATTCAGGCGGACTGCCAGTCTACTCGCCTGCATAGCCTTGTGGAAAGCCCCCCCCCCCCTCCACTCACTCCCTTTTCACTGCAACATCCTCCTGTCTGTCAGTGGCTTATGTAACATCCACTCCATGTTGCAGCCTCTATCACCCGGAGCCGTCGACAGGAAACCCAACAAACCCAGCAGGTCTGAAAATGAGAGATCGAGGGCTGCTTTCACACCGGGCTGCTTAGTTTGGACTGGAGATGGCTTTTTTATTTGCCAAGAAGTTAAGCTACAGCCAATCAGGATGCAGAAACCATGTACTGTAAACAGAAAAAAGGGGAAAAAATGGCATGTAGAATTGTACAAAAAAATCAGTCAAGCAGCGAAACCGCAAGAAGAATTTAACCATGTTATTTATTGGAAGAAAGCTCTATATTGATAGACCATAAATGTTTTCTATCGTTGTCAGCAGATGCCAATAGTACCGATATTATTGTCCATCCAAACCCAATCACTAGGGCCCATCTGACAGCAAAGGTCAAGGTTCATTTCCAAAGCAACCCGGTGATGGGGCATATTACTAACATTACATTAAAGTTACTAACTTCTAGCCACAAAGTAATAATTTAAGGAAACTTGTTTTTGTTTTTGAATGCAGAATCCTAAGAAACCTGTTTAACACGTCTCTGTTGGACTGTCTATTGTTGGAGACGGCTGGAACATACCAACTTGTAACTTCCACTTTACCTCCTCGTTTCCTCTTTCTTTGCACTTAGAACCTTTACGTCTTTGCATGCATAGACTATTACACATACTTTAAACGGTACTTGGAGATGAAGTGCAGCATTTTTCTCACTAGATTTTTCATCAGTTTTCCAGGGTACAAAAAAAAGATCACCCTGCAACCTCAACATTTATGTAAGCTGACGCATCAGCTGGTGTTTGTGTCGCTGCAGATACCAGAGGATGTGGTCTGAGCATGTAGAGTTGACATGCAGCACATCCAGCCTTGACGTCCTATAGGCAAGATGGGGAGGTTTCACATGCAGTGTGCTCTTTTCATTTTTAGATTTACTGTTCCATGCACAAGTTTTAGGCAGGTATAAAAAAAAAGATTGATTCTTATTGTTACACCTACAAAACATCTGGATTTTTAGGATAATAATCAATAATAATCAGATTTGTGATTGACCAATTCTACCTAACAGGTGCTGATGATCATCAGTGTCACATGCAGGCTGAAACTCAGCCATGAACTGAAACAGAAACGGCTGTTTAGGAGGCTTTAAACTTGGTTTGAAGCAGCCAAACTCTGCTTTCAATGTGAGGTTGTGAAATAGTTTCATGTCACAGCAAGAGTGACTGCAGCGACACGACACAAGGTACTTCTACTTTATGGTCACTTTCACACAAAGATTTGAAAGCAGATTGGTTTTTCCAGCTCTTCCAAAGCAGCACAAAGAAACGAGAAACATGGAGGATCATAGATGTTGTTCCGACACAGTCTGTTCAGTTTAGACGTAGTGGTTGGCTGAGGAATTTCGTGTAGTTGATAACACCCATCAAACTGATTATCTTTCAAAATAGTCCAGCTATGCCATCCAGCCAGAATTGGCAGAAACCAGTGGGACTCTGGTACACTCATCCACCGTCTGGAGAAGTCTGGACAGAATGTTCTTCTTGAAAGAGTTGCAGCCAAAAACACCAAACCTTTGACATAGAAACAAAGTCTTTCTACTTTCAGTTGAACCTGGGTGCGGAAAATTTTAGCAAGAGAAAGAAGGGCAGTTGGTATGTCAAAGGGCTGGAGAGCTGTACAGTTGTCTGCAGGCAACAGTGAAGCATGGTGGAGGTTCCTTGAATGTTTGAGAAAAAAAATTAGTAATGCAAATAAATCCCAGGTTGTCACCATTCATGTTTGTAAAAGCAAAAATAACTTTTTACAAAAGAATAATAAAAAAAAGTTGTTTTTTTTCAATGTAGACCTACAACAGCACTGATGCTAACAGCAGGTGAATGCTACATGCATTTTAAACCAGTCTTTACTCAGAAAATCTCCATGGGTTCATCAAATCCATGGCATTGTTTTTTTTTTTTTTTTAATTAATTCTGGTGTTTTCTTTAAGGTAAAAAACATCTTTCTGTTAACTGCTACAGAGAAATGCGGTTTTAGAAAAAAAAACAAGTGTTAAAAAACAAAACAAAAAAATGTAGTTTTAAAAATCTTAATTGGTTTTTGAAAAAAAGTTTTTGACTAAATCAGTCTAAAGGTGTGGGAAAGTGAATTGAATTTTTTTTTTTAAATTGAACCATTGACCACCACCCCCCCCTTGTTCCAAACAGGAAGTATCTACTGGCTCCAAGAAGCCAGAATCCCATAGACTTCTATAGAGAAATAAACAGCTTTTACTCGTTCTATTTGTCAGAATAATCATTCTCACTCTGCTAATATTTTTTAACATCCTATTTTTTTTCTCTAGTGCAAATCTTCCAAGTTAAAAACTGGCCAATCAGATGCCTCAATAAAAGTATGTGGTGTCTGCTGGCCCCCATGTCAAACATTCAAAACGTTTGACAGATTTTGAGTAGCCCCCTTTTAAAGTGGAGGGGATGGGACTTCCAATAAGCTAAGTCCTGATTGGTCAGAGTAGTTGGAGCCTGAAGTTAACCATGATATACGACTTACATCACAGTCACTCAGTCCAGTTCTCATATACAGTCAATGATTTGAATTGGAACCAATTCAATATTTTAACAGTGTAGCCCAGTCCTGGTCCTAATGTACCCTCTGACCTTTTCTTATTATATAAATGAGGTCAATTTTTTTCTTTGGCTAAGGTCTTTTAAACATTTGCATATTTTGCCCATGTGAGCTTTGGAATGTAGTTTTACTCATCTAGATTTTTTTTTTGTTAGTTGTTTTTGCTCTGGAAGCAAACTTGCTTATCGTACGATCATAAACCTGAAATTCCAGCCGTTTCAGAGGTTTTCCATCAACTGAACGAGGGAGAAAACTTGCGTCAAACAAAATGCTGCAAAAAAATACCCAACAACTGATTTGTTTGGTTAATAATAGATTGACGGCATTTTATTTTTTGAGAATTTAAAATCAAGTAGGATTTTCAAAAGTTTAAAATAAGCATGAATTATTTTGTTTCTATACACTTGTAGAACTTTCCTTACCTTATTTTCTTTTTTGTGCCATTCCTATCCTTACTGCCTCTTTGACTTCTTCCGTTTATCCCTATCATCACTTCTTTTGTTTATTCTTTTTTTTTTTTGGTCATCTGTCCGGTGTAGAGGTGCTGGTGGAGTTCGAGTACGAAGCGCTACATGATGACGAGCTGACCCTGCGGCCGGGGGACGTCATCAGGAACGTGCGCTACATAGAGGAAGATGGCTGGATGGAAGGGGACCTGAACGGGAAGAGGGGAGTTTTTCCGGACAACTTCGTTAAGGTGGGATAAGAAATGTCTGGAATGGAGAAATGCATTTTGCCCGCCGGTTGTTTATGTGGACTTCTGGCTTGTTGGCTTGATTTTCTGTGTGGGTCTGACTACATTCCTGCTGAGGCTTTGAAAACTTGTCTGCTGCTAGTAAGAGTTTCCTTATCTTAAGTCAAGCTAGAGTTTGTTGGCGTTCTTTAAGGTTGTGTCTGAATTTCCTTCCTGCTTAGTGCACTATGTAGGGCGTTTGTTATTTTTTGGAGTGTCCAAATCTACAATTCTACAATCCAGTGCCCTTGAAATTCCCCAGAAGGCTCTGTGGAAAAACTAGTCTGCATTGTTCCTTAAAAGATTAGGGAATATAGACCACAATGCATTGTGTTTAAGCAAGTTTTGTATTTGTTTTCATCATAAGGAAACAGTGGATTCATAAAAAGTATTTCTTAAAGGCTCATATTTGCTCATACTTTTTACAAGTATAGTCTAATTTTAAAATCTTTTTTGCATAAAGAAATATCAACATTTCACCATATTTCTACAATGTCCTTATGTGTATTTTTGCTCTAGAATTACATTTTATAATAATAAATAATGTGAGGATGTCAGCCGTATCTTTTGAGACCCACTCTCATCTGCAGACTGTCTGAAGAGGCTTCTGGTAGCTCACTTGCAGACAACAAAACCCACGTGTCTTCGAGGATGTGTCATTTGTGGTTGTCGAGATGAACCGCAGACTGCAGTCGGCTTTGTTCAGTCTGTTGCTACACACCTGCCTGCTAAGGCTTGATTAAAACTTTGAGACGGTGGCTTGATTGTAGAGGTTCAGTAGAACAGCTGGAGGAAGATTATTGTTAAACATTCATTTTGTTGAGTTTCTGCAGGGTTTTATTAGTCTTCTTTCTAATGTGTGGAACATCTCAACATTACTTCCTTTACTTGCACTTAAAGAAAACCAGTTTCCTCTGGATTATAATAAGCTTTATTACAGACTCGAGGTCCATTTGCCAAACCTTCCACAAAACATAAAAGACTTAAGGATAAAAAATATTCCACTCAAAGAAGTATAAGAACGATGCCATAAAAAGAATAAAAAAAACAATGTCATAAAAGTATAAAAATCAATAACATAGGAGTATAAAAACAATGACATAAAAGTATAAGAACAGTAAAATAAATAGGTATCATGAACTTAATAAAAAGACTAAAAAGATTCTAAGCATCTTCCTGTTTCTTATGCTTCTTCAGGAGAGGAACTAACCGTTTTGGCTCTAGAATTCACACCACATTTGCTCTAAAGTATATTGTATTTTTAGAAAGTGATGACTTCCTATGATCTATTTAATAACATGAATAATAATGAATTGGATTTATCTGCACTTTTCCAGACGCTCAAAGCTCTTCCAGTGTGTCCATTATTCATGCACTCCTCATTCATACTTGGTGATGGTAGCTACTGTTGTAGCCACAGCTGCTCTGCGGCAGACTGACAGAGGCGTGGCTGCCATTTTGCGTCTACGAACCCTCTGACCATCACCGGGACATTCGTACGCATCGCCACACTGGAGGAGGGAGGGTGAAGGGTCCTGCCCAAGGACATGATGACAACTGGCTGGGGGGAGCGAGGATCGAACCCTGACCCTTTGATTGTTGGCCTACCTGCCCAAGCCCCCCAGGTGGTTATTTAGAGCAGCGGTCACCAGCCTCTAGCGCCATGTTGTCGCGGTATGATGTCACACCAAGTTGTCATGGACCGGTCTTTAAGATGTAGGCGGAGGATTATTGTGGGAACGCTACGCTGAAGGAGGAACAGATACGTGACAAGACGAACCCCGAGCTTTTATTTTGACACGGAAAACATTGAACATCGCACAGGTGTCATCATCGTCTCCCCTTTCCACACTCATGGTGCAAAAAAGAAGTACTGTCTATTAAATGTAGCTTTCTTTTTTTGGTACTTCTCTTTTGCCTCCTCTTCTGTCTCCTGGCTGGGCGTTTTCCCTTTGGCAAAGAAACTTTCCAAAGACGCTTGTTTTTTACTCTTTTTGCTAGCTCCTGGGTTTTATTTTAGCTGTAATCTATCACGTGACCGAGAAGAGCGCCTTGGCCTGCGTCAAGAGTGACATACACGGATTTAACAGAGAATCAGGCAATTTTCAAAATAAAACATCTTTCAGATTCCGAAATAAATAAAATGGTATTAATGTCAGTTATTTATTCTTTCTGTGCGGCCCAGTACCAAATAACCCATGGACCGGTACCTGTCCGCGGCCCAGGGGTTGGGGACCGCTGATTTAGAGTAATAATAAAAGAAAGTATGCAAAAAAGAAAAACTATAATGACATTGAAATAAAAAAGCAGCCATGAAACAGATTTTCTACTGATGGCAGTAAATGTTAAGGTAGCAAAAAGAGTCTTGATGAAACTACCAATGAATTGACAAAAGAAAGTACATTTAAAATGATTTTGGAATTGAAATTTCTTCTTAAACCGCAACACCAAAGTTATTATATTTAAAGTACAACCTTTTTACTTAAAAAGAAATATTAACGAGAAAGTGAAGTGAAACAAAAAGCAGTTTGGTGCATACGTCAAATCTACAAACATTCGGTGCTTGGCAGCTTTTAAATGTTGAAACCATTTTTAAATGTAATACATCCGTGTAACTGCAGCTGGTCCGGTTTGCAATGACAGAGGAATGCCATCTCCTCTACCTCAACAGTTTCAGTTACAGACCAGTGAGTGGTGCAGGAAACTCAAATGCTGGTTTCCTTCAAACTTTAATGACAACATTTCCTTTGACATTGGCACAAATTGTAATTTTTTTTCTCTTTTCTTCTTTTTCTTTTCTTCGAGTCAAAACCAGATAAAGGTATAATGTTTAGAACAAATACCTATTCAAACTGAGAATATATTCTAATGTAACAGCACTACATTGGTGTTGTTTTGAGTGTTAGCTCTCCCACTTAGCCATTCTTTATGTTCACAGGTGTGGGTTGTAATCTACATGAACTGCTGTAAAGCCATCACATAAGTTTACTGCTTTTGAAGCCATGGCTGTTTTAAACTGTGCTGTATTTTTGTATATTTGTTAAACAGTCCTTGCATGAAATGGAGATTTTTTGTCTTATTTGGTTAATGGAATATTCTAGATCAATTCTAAGATTGCAGTTCTTTTCCATGATGATTTCATGTTTATAATGGAAGTGCTGAGAGTGCAGCTGAATTTTGTGTGGAAACCCTTTAAATTTAGCAAAACCATGTGACCATACAGTGTGGTAGAATGTTCTAATAATTGATTATTTTGATGTAGAAAAACAACAGTGGGCTGAACTTTAGGAAACTACAATGTGAATAGATATGTCATCAATTCTTGTTTACGTGTTTGTTTGTAAATAAATATTTTTATTTACACCGGAAAACTTCACCAGGGGGATATTCCAGAAAGCATGTTTAATCTACCCTGACTTTAAGCCTGAACTCTGGCTGAAATCTGCCTGAACTTGCTTACTCTGGGTATGTCGGTTCCAAAAGACCAGATATGAGTTGGCGTAATTATGCTCGACTTGGTAACCCTGGGTTAACGCACGTGCACAGCATGTACATAAAGACATTCTCAATGGATCGCCGATTTCCAGAGACGCCATGGAAACGCGTGGAGAAAATAAGGAAGCGCTATACTTCTATACTTCAGTGAGACGGAGTCGGAGATTTTAATTTCGGCGTATGAAGATTATACGTCCATATAAAAAGTAATATGGCTGCATCTGCAAAAGAAAGAGTTTCTGCTTGGAGAAGAATCACGGACAATGTAAGCATGCAATGAAGAATATTTTCATATATCATGACTATGATTTTAACTTCAGTACTTGCAATATAATAAAGCACTATGGGTGCTAAATAAGCTCATCATCCCCTCCCTCCCTCTCAGCCATGATGCAGAAAGAATGAAACATAACAGGAAAAAATAACTCAGTAAACAAACCGGACCAGCTGCAGTAAAACACAGTAAAACAGCTACAACTAAACATATTTAGACAAAACCTACACTTCCCAAATCCATCCAGACAGGCAAAGGGAATGATATCCCACAATTCCTTGTGCTCCCAATCAAACAGCAGCACCAAAGTTACACCTACTTAATTGAATTAATTTGAATGAAAGTAAAAATAAATGTCTGATAACTATGTGTTATTTTTAAGATTACTGAACTAAAAAAATGATTTATCTTAACTGAAGCAAATATTTAAGTTAGATCAACGATGTAAGAAAGTTTATTTTTCCAACATCCATATGTGGTCTTATCACCCTCTCACGGTGGAAAAAGTATTATCTGAGCTTCTTCATCCACTAAATCGTCTTCAAATGGACACGGCATGCTGCTTCACCTCTCTGTAAACAAACTAAGCTTCAACTACACCTGCTCCAGACCAGGTTATGTTCAGAACATGAGTTCCTATGGGAACTTGACATACTGTGAAACGTACCTCCGTTTTTGGAACCAAAAGCTGAGGTTATCCGCTTCCTTAGCCTCAAACTTACCGTGGTAACTCGCATAACCTGCTTTCTGGAATACCCCCTGCACTGTTCAGTTCCCAGGTATTTATCTGAGTCTCAGTGGTTGATTATTTACCTTAAAGATGTCCTGGATCTATTTTAGATCAGTGAATCGGATTGTTCAAAATGAACCAAGATCCACGGAGTCCTTTTGTCAACCACAAATGATGATATGAAACAAACTGTTGTCGACATGAATCATTACACCCGCCTGCAGGCTTTTCCTCTCATCATCCTCCTTTACTTGCTTCTCCCGAACATCCAATCCTGTTATCCCGCGTAGTGAGATAGGTAATCTGCTAATCTGCCTGGCCCTGTCGCTGGATGGATAATCCTGTAAAAAGCCGGCTGTTGAACTTTGCTCCTTACAACCGGTCATCTGACATGTCGTATTTCCTCTGTGGCTGAGTAATTGCGAGACGGGAAGCATGTCCAGGAGAGACGCGGTAAGACTGTTGATTGAAACTCTGACATCACAGTTTAAGTGTATTTTCTTGATTGTTTTGCATTTCTCAGGTTTATGAGCGTCCATGTGGCATAGCTTCACTTTTCCAAAATTCTCTGGAATCTGTAGGACTTTTCGGTGTTTGCTCAGTTCAGGTTTTCAATGCTGCTGTTTTAATAGTCTACCAATGAAGGAAACACCCCACATTCTAATATTGCTAATTCACAAAACTTCAGAGTTTGAAATGATAGAATAATGGTTTGATCTAAATCTTCTAAAATTTGAACGGATAAACTTTGTCAAGGTGCCTCAGGTTCACCTGAACTAAATGTGAATGCTTGGTTGGAGGACCATAAAAGCCAGACCTTTGGTGCTTGCAGTAAAATGATTTGGATCTTAGCGTTTCCTTAAGGGATTTGTCCTGCATCCATTGGAAAGCTCACTTAAATTCTTATATGGACCAAATAAGCCAAGTGAATTTGTAAAATCCCACCCCTATTTATGTTTTTATATACATAACATAGTTGCCATAATGCGGTTCTTTGCATTAATTTAAAGTTATTAACCTTTTTTAGTCTTAGTGCAGCTTATTTATCAATGGACAAAGATGATGCGCTTTTTATTATTGGAAACTATGACTTAATCCAGGAATCAATATTCCACGTCATGTAACAAAAATGCAATTGTCATTATTATCAAGTAATAAATTTGGAGTGCCGATCAGTCACGTTCAATTGTTTCACACGGCGGACAGTGACGTGGAATTGGTTTGAATGGAATGCTTTGTTTTCTTTCACATGTGGCTCTCTCATAAATACATTTTTATTCTTTTTATTGTGTGGGGTGTGAATGCAAGCAGCTAGCCGCTTTTTAATTTCTAACAGGATCAATACAGCTGCTTCTTCTTCTTTTTCAACCATTAACAATATTGACGTACGGTAATTCCAGCGGATTCCGGCGCCGGCAAAAGCAGCCTTGGCCTGATGTGCAACACTTTAGCAAAATGTTTATGCAACCAAACAGGTGAAAAGCGCTATTCGCACAAAGCTCCTTTTCTCTGCATCAGAATTGGTTGATTTGTTGATGGCGTGAACCGTCGAGGTGTGATGGTATGTGCCGCGCGTCAGCAGCAACATTTCTGGGGTTGAAGGGTAAATAGGAAACCTTTAACTCTAGAAATACCCCTCATTTACCCTCTGAAACTACTGTTTGTTTGATCCATGTAGCTACAACCACTCACTTTGCATAAATGTTGGGTTTGTTCATGAAATGTTTTTTATTGATTGTGTAATTTCTACATTTTTGGAAATTTGTCAAATTAGTATTATTATTAGAAATCTTCTGTTGAAACATTTAACCACGAGTTCTCTGAGGATGACTTGACTAAAAGTTGGAAACATTGTGTCTGCAGTTGTGGTCACTGAGCTGTCGATTCTACTGCGTCTCTTAGAGGGAATTGATTTATATAGATCTCTTTTAGAGCCATTGATCTGTCTAAATGGTTTGACACCCCAGGCAGCATTCGGCCACTCACCCTGCACTTACTTTTTCCACAAACGGAATGGTAAACTCGTGTTCTGAGTCTGTTAAAAGCTGTAGATTTACAAAAGAGAAAACTGGAGCTTCAGTAAAAGTTCGAGCGTCTTCCTCTTAACAGGCAGTGAGAGCTCAGTCCAAACCTCACATTTAAACCTCGTGTTCCTCTTTCAGATGACTCCAAATTTGTCAGCAACAGTTTCCAGCACAATATTTAATTTACATTTATATTTTGAGCATCACTGCTGTAGTTTGTGCTACGAAGTTTAATATGGTTCCATTTTGTATTAACATTTGGCTTAAAGGAGCAGATTTGAGGTCATTCACATTTCCTTTCCAAACTATTTTAGGGTGCATCTTCCTCTTCACTACCGCAAAAGAACCCTTTTTAGACATTTAGGTAGTTTATAAGTTTGGAGCTTTTGAAACCTTACACACATTTTTAAACCAACGAAATGTTTATGAAAGAATTGGAACTGATGATAACCTAGAATAATGATTATTTTGTAGTTCCCCCCCCCCCCAATGCTTTAAATTCTCTTCAGTAAAGGTGTGTTGCGGACTTTGTTATCATCAGGGAGTTTCCCGGACCTGAGCGGAGGTGTCGTCGGTTTTACTGCCCCTCTAGGTTCATAACAGAGAGCTACCTTTACTTTGAGTGGCTGTAAAGTAATCGCTGCAACAACCGCGCCTTTTTTGGTGTCTTTCAAGATGTTTAGCTTCTCAAAAAAAAAAGTTAATTTCTGTTCATCCATAGCAATACTTAAATAAAGTAACTGATTAGCTACAACTGTTGATTGTCTGAAGGCACCACAGCCAAACTGCTGATTTGACTTTGATGAATATATTCACGATTCAATGTGCTTCATTTAAATATTTATTTATGAATGAATCTTCCACTCTAAAAGCAATTTTTTAAAAATATAAAAAATTGTTTTCATGTAGCTAGTGATTTTAATTAAAAATGTTAGAACTTTTATCAAAGTTATATATTTGTCCTTTAGAATTCTAAAAGCGATACGTTATTGTTTTTGCTTTAAAAAAAAACTTTTAAGCAATAATTGCTTTGCATGTAATTTGTAGCATATGAACATGAGATGTCTCCAACAACGCCTTCATAACACACGCTCTTTGACATACTGGAACTCTTCAGCCATTTCCGCAGTCAACGTGAACCAGCCGATTGCGGAGAAAGGTGACTCAGCATATCCACACGACGCTGCTTTTCTCCGCTTCAGAATCCACAGGTTAATAGCAGAAACGGTTAGAGTCTTGGTACTTCAAAGATTTTCAACACACCGGTATAAGAAGTTAAACCGATATAATCCCATGTGTGATAAACAACCACCAAAACGATTGATCATAATGACAAATTTTAATAAGCCCTACTTTTGAGTTGAAGTACTTTAAGTTGTGAAAACAGTCAAGTTAAATATGTTTTAACAAACATTGGCCCTTGTTTTTTTTATTATGTACCATATTTTTGGGATTATGAAGCACATTTGGCAAATCAATTGAAATATGACTCCACCAGGGTCCTGACTACATGAGCCATAAAAGTCCAACAAACCATCAAGCGATAGGACTTAATAGTTTACCAAAGTTGTACTGACCATTGGACGGATTGCTGAGCACTCCGATCCACAGAAAACTAGCTCCAGGTCAGTTAGCGCATCCAGAATGAGTACCGTATTTTCCGGACTATAAGTCGCCCTTTTTTTCATAGTTTGGCAAGGGGTGCGACTTATACTCCGCAGCGACTTATATTAGAACTAAATTGAAATAAATACATTGTTAACCCTCCTGTGTTTGTTAATTTGTGAGGAACAGAGATGATGTTCCTGGGTCAATTTGATGTATGAGGTATGTTAAGTGTTAAGAGTATGTTAAGTGACTCAGAGAATCGGCAAACCTTTTTTTAAAATAAGATCTTGAAGGCTAAAAATATAATATTCTATTTTCCAATGATTTCATAGATTCAGAAATGCAATAAAAATGACTACATTCTACAAATACAGGATGAAAACAGAGTATTAGTTAGCCAATGATGCTTCATGAAAAGAATAAATAAATAAGTATGAGAAAGAATTACTGTGAAATTATGAGATAAACAGTCTGCTATGATTGTGTCATATGAGGTTGTGCAAGTTATTAGTTCTTGGTCTCAGATTTTGTCAAATAAATTTCCCGTCAAAATGCGACTTATAGTCCACTGTGACTTATCTGTGTTTTTTTCTACTTTATAATGCATTTTTGGGCTGGTGCGACTTACTCCGCAGCGACTTATAGTCCGAAAAATACGGTAAATCATTTGTGAGAAAATAAAAAATTTATTCGTGCCTTATGGTCTGAAAAAACTGTAGTCTTTTCTTTTTCTCTCCATTTCCATTCTTAATCAAACTACAACAGACTTTTTTTAATAGGTACTTAAGCATTTTATTGTTTTTTACAATATAAAACTTTTTTATGTACTAGTATCCATTTTTTTATATAATGAATGTTGGACTTAATTGAACAAATTTTTCTTTCAAACTTAACTTGCAAGGTTTAAAGGTTTGTTTTAAAAAAAAACATTCTTATGTTACCATGGCATTTAGCAACATTCTGAAAATAGCTAGGTTAGGAAGTTAATGAAGAATTTTGGGCGTTGTTATAATTTTTCAAATTCTTATAGGTTTCTTTAGCTAGCTTAACATTTACCAAAACAAATTTGTTAGAAAACCCTGGAGTTATTTTTATTTCTACCGGATTCTATTTTGATTATTCAAGCATGTTTTTTGTGTGTGCCTTTTTTATAGAATTTTTCATTTTTCATGTGTGTGTCTAGAATTGATCTAATTCATTGCTCGACATTTCTCTCCAATCCTTCAGCATCTTTACTGATGAGCTTTCACATGTAGATTATGACATTTGCTTCTCACTTCTAAGTCTGGTTCCTGTAACCGAGGTAGCTTGACCAAACTTTCCAGCAGCATTGTGCAAGTGTGGTCAGTGACATGTCAAAGCTGCTAAATGGCGTATACATGTATAGTGTGTTTCTACGTTCCTCGGAGGCCCAAAGAGTTTTACAGTTGCAGTCCCGTTCACTCACACATTTACACACTGCTGCCAAACACTGGCGCAGACCTATAACCACCAGAGGCAAGGTGGGGTTCAGTGTCTTGCCCAAGGACACTTCAACATGCATACAATTAACACAGCGCACTGTCCTGCGACCTGATTGGTTGTAGACAATTATTGTCGAGTCTTTTGGTCTCCTCCAGCTCCCGTCTGACTCGATAGACCTTCTTTTCCAAAGGACATGGAATCAACTCCATCACTCATCTACTTTGGCAGGTAGTTGTCTGATAAATGATGAACATGACAAGTTGAATCCCTTAAAAGACATAAATTAAAAAACTTAACATGTCAAACACACATCAAAATGCTCTTAAATTTAACTTAGAGCCAGCAGTCAACATCAAATACATTCTTAATTCATTATTAGTCCATACCGGTTGTGTCTTTGGTTTCTGGAGCTGGATTGGAATCAGACCAAACAAAGATGCAGGTGTAAGTTTTTTCAGTGACGAATGAGATGGGGTAGGTCTTTGTTGTTTTTACATGGGCATGTCTGGCCCGGGTGGAGACGTTCCCAATTGCTGAGATGTTGAACATCACAATTATCAATCTCCTCCATGCTGTGTCAGAATATGCTATACAGAATAAGCTCAGCTTACAAAATAGATGCATCTTCTATCACAATCAGAGCTTTCCTTTCTCCAGCATGTAAAATAATTGTAGAAGGTAAAGTTAACTACTTTGCGAATTTCACTTATCGTGGGTTATTTTTAGAGCTTCTTGCGAATAACGGGGGTTACAAACTTTGAAACAAAACGGAACTCTTCAATTGCTTCCCGTTTTTTTCCTTTGGTTTTTGTTTCCTTGGCTTTATTTGTTCATGGTTTTTTCTTTCCATTTGTTGTTGTTTAGGAAATAAAAAAGGAGAAGGAGCCCAAAGAAGTCAAGGAGACGAAACATGAGCCGAAAGAAGAGACCTCCGTGCCTCAGAAGAGAGAGAAAAGCGCCCACGTTGCCCACCTGGTCCAGAGGATGAGCACGATAGGCTTCCCCACCGGCGGCTTCCAGCCTCCCACAGTAAAGAGTAAGAGCAGTCTCCTGTCTTTCGTTTTCTCGAGCTCTCTGGGAGATTTGGCTCCAAATATCGCCTCATCTCTGTCTTCTGACGTGAACCGCGGCGCCTTCACAACCTCAGACGTGTCCATTCCTGCTGAAAGATGTCAGCCGGAGTTTCCCCTGACGCGAGCGCCGCTCGATCCATTTGTTGAATGCATTCTTGATAGCAATGATAGCAGAATGCTGCCACGCGTGGCTGTCTTTTGACTATTATTATCAAGTCCAGCTTCCACTGCCGTCAGTGCGTCATGATCACCGTCAGTCTCTTGGAGCTGGGCTGCAGTGTCACTATGTTTGTTGTTTATTTTCTTGAAACGTTTGTAGATAAATAGGAGCACTTGCTGCTTTATTTCTTTTCAAAGATATTTTTCTTTTGTCTGTTTCTTTTGCCTGATAGTTTGTATGTATTTCACTCATTTTTTCATGATTTTTTTTTCACTTTTATTTTTCCCATTTTTTTGTTCCTTCATGTTAATGTGAATGCATCCGTGTGTGAAAACATGTCTGTCATTGGCTGTTTGAACGCGTGTGTGTGTGTGTGTGTGTGTGTGCGCGCACGCGCGTGCGTGCGTGCGAGCGAGCGTGCGTGCATGCGTGCGAGCGAGCGTGCGTGCATGCGTGCGAGCGAGCGTGCGTGCATGCGTGCGTGCGCAGTGGGGCAAAATAGTATTTAGTCCGCCGCCAATAGTGCAGGTTCTCCCACTTAAAAAGATAAGAGAGGCCTGTCATTTTCATCATCCAAAAATCTCCCATAGCTGAAACTGTGCCCTCTAACCCAGTGCGCCCTGTGAAAATACGGTACTGAGGATCTCCCTCCATCTGCTCCCTGCAAGGTCTCACCCCGTGGGGTCCAAGTGACCGCTAGAACAGTGAGCAAAAATCACACGGGGCAAACTAGTGAATGACCTGCAAAGAGCTGGGGCCAAAGTAACATAGGCTACCATCAGTACCACTCTACGCCGCCAGGGGCTCAAATCCTGCAGAGCCAGACGTGTCCCCCTGCTAAATCCAGTACATGAGCAGGCCCCTCTAAAGTTTGCTAGAGAGCATTTGGATGATCCAGAAGAGGACTGGGAGAATGTCCTATGGTCTGATGAAACCAAAATACAACTTTTTTGTAAGAACTCTGGTGTTTGGAGGAGAAAGAATGCTGAGCTGCATTCACAGAACACCCAATACCTGCTGTAAAGCATGGGGGTGGAAACATCATGCTTTGGGGCTGTCTTTCAGCAAAGGGACCAGGACGACTGATCCAGGTAAAGGAAAGAATGAATGGGGCCCTGTATGGTCAGATTTTTGAGCGAAAACCTCCTTCCATCAGCAAGAGCATTGAAGATGAAACGTTTCACCATGGCAACGATCCCAAACACACTGCCTGGGTAACGAAGGAATGGCTCCGTAAGAAACATTTCTTGGTCCTGGAGTCTCCAGATTTCAACCTTGTAGAAAAGGCTTTCTCTTGAGGCTTGAAAGTCGGTGTTGCCCAGCGACAGCCGCAAATCATCACTGCTCTAGAGGAGATCTGCATGGAGGATGGGACCAAAATACCAGCAACAGTCGGGAAAACGTACAGAAAATCTTTGACTGCTGTCACTAACAAAGGGTGTAAAACACCTTTTGTTATTTGAGGTGAACCTTTGTCCACCATGATTGACAAATACATTTAAAAAAAACAGACAACGTGATTTTGTGTAGTTTTGGGGGATTTTTATTCTTATTTTGTCTCTTAGTTGAGGTATATCTAGGATGAAAGTTACAGGCCTCTTCCATCTTTTTGAGTCCGAGAGCTTGAGCAATTGGTGGCCGAATAAATACTCTTTTGCCCTGCTGAATATAAATGTCGCAACTCTAGGTTTTCTAAATGAATTTACATATTTCTATATTGTAAACAATTTTTTTGTATCAAAGTTACTTTCTGATTTTCTGATCATTCCTCATTCCAAAATTTTTATCTGCTTTTGCCTCATGGAAGAGACAGAAAGGTGCAGGTTTCTTGTTATTTTTACAACAGAATCTCCTCTGACCAAAGCTTGTCTTTCCTGCAGAGGCCAAGAAGCGCCATTGCAAAGTGCTGTTCGATTATCAGCCACTGAATGAAGACGAGCTGGAGCTTAAAAAAGGAGACGTCATCGAAATCACAGAGGAGGTACCTCAAATATTTCAGGCTGTTATTCTGAAACCGCTGAAAAAACGAACGGTGTATATTAAAAAACACTTTTTGTTTTTTTGTAAAAAACACTTTTATGTTTTGTGTTTTACCACTTAAACTTAACTGGATTGATGTGATGTTGACAAGTCAACATGACAGAACAGCTGGTCAAAGCAGCACAATGCTTTGAAGATGGAGACGTTGTTTTTGTGGCTGCAGTCGTTCAAGCCGATCTCGGAGCAGGTGGCTTCTGTGTGGCGGAGCCTCTGTTCATATTGTCTCTACGCAGGTGGAGGAAGGCTGGTGGAGCGGCAGCCTGAACGGCAAATCTGGACTGTTCCCATCCAACTTTGTGAAAGAAATGGAAGCAGCTGGAGAGGACGTGGAGTCCAGCGACGCCACCCCTGATGACGCCGGTAAAGACGCCATGAACCCTAAGCCTCCTGAGATGTCTGCTGGAGAGCAGGAACAACCTGCAATGAGAGCGAAATCATGAAGCCCCCTCCAGGCTTCAGGCTCAGGCTTAGATGCTCACCACAGAACCTCATGTAGCCGCTGGCTGCACCAATTCAGGATCTCTGAAGGAAAAAGGTGTTCAGGGAAGTTATTGATTACAGATTTAAAACCTTAAGACACAAATATTAAACCTCAGCGTTATTTATGAAGGCACCTCAAAGGAAAACCACATGCAGAACAATACATAAAAAACTAAAATAGTTTACTGTTGTTTTTTATTTTTATTTTTTTTTTATTAAGCTTGCGTTTTGTTTTTTCTTTTTCAGTCATACATTTTTTTGTAGCATCTGAATTAAGATTCTTTTATCCATCATTTGTCAAAAGGGTTTGCCCCGCTTCCAGCACTTTGCTTGGAGCATTACCCAATCTGTACCAGAATCCTGATCGGCCCAGCGATCAGGGTCGGGGTAGTGATACGGGTCGGGTAGCGACTTGCCTCTAACCTCCGGGATGCTTGGCCTCTGCTCGTCTGTCTGGCTTCCTCCACTTTCAAACGTCCTTTAGACGCTTTTATGTTCTTTCTTCCTTTCATCCAGTGTGACTCAGAGATAAATACCTGGGTATTGAACAGTGCAGGTGAAGTTTTCCGTATTTCTTGCAAAATTCAATCTAGTTTAAATCCAAATGGTATTTTCCAATATCGATATAATTGATTGATACAATTTTGAAATGATTTTATAAAGTCAATTTACAACTTGCCTCAGATGGATGGATCTGGTTGGATCTGAGAGATAGAAATCGATTAATCTGATTAATGGTTCCTCACTAGTAGCAGATCATAGAGGCCTCCTTGACACTTGTGTCTTCTCAGAGGGAAGTGTAACAGATGGAGCCACCACCCCCACCTCACCTCAGTCCGCCTCCGGGAGCGGAGCCATCGCTCAGCCCAAGAAGGTCCAAAGATTCGGATACGGAGACATTTTCAAAGAGTCGTCCTTCAAGCTAAAGGTAGGAATGCTAAGTCCGGAAACAGACGAGAAGAAGAGGAAAGCTTTGTTTGTCCTGCTGCTCTCAGAGTGATGTGAGAGCGGAGAAGGGCTTTGTTTAGCTGAGACTTTAAAACAAACCCAACAAAGGTTGGCCTTAGACACTAGAGTCAGAGGAAATAAAGAATCAGGAGCTGAAGGTGTTGAGCTTCTCCTGAGGAGGAAGAAGAAGAAGAAGAACATCAGAAGAAAAGCTCATCAAAGATATGGGTGCAGAGAAGTCAGAGGGAAACTGTTTGGACATGTTCAGACAGAGGAGGAAGAAGGGATTCTGGGTAATATGATGTTGAAGAGGGGGGGGGGGGGGATCAATAAATGTGGCTCCACAAGAGTCCGATGCATTCTTTCTCAAAACTCTAAACAAAGAGTTTTATGAAGGCAAACTGTGATGAAGAACAAAAGCTGGACATGTAGGTTTGTTCATGTTTTCACTGGAGAATGCATGACCTCCCAAATACGACCCCAATTACAATCAACATACTTAGATGCGAGTTGCTGGGTAAAAATGACCTCCTGAGTTAGAAATGGTTGGGGTCATTTCTGACCCCACTTGTTGAAAAGTGGAGTACTGATACAAAAGCTACAATTTCTTAAAATGTACAAATGTGTCTTTATAAAATGCAATGGCTTCATGTAACAGACATGTTTTATGAGGACTACATGAAAGATTTTAAAGAATCAAAACCCATAGGGTCTTTTTTGACCCCACGTAACCCCCATGAAAGGGTTTCCAGTCTGCTTGAAGGAGCTAGATGTTTGATTTTCCTTTTTCCCTTAATGAAGGATTGTATGTATGTAGCATCAAGAGCATACAGAAACACATGAAGGCCCCTAAAGTGGTTTATCTTGAAGATGGGTTTCCTAACCAGCAGCTCTTCTGAACGTCTTCCTTCTCCTTCTTCTCTCCTCCCCTCGACAGCTCTCACTTTGCCTCACCACTAACTCTGCTTCCTCCGCTCTGCTCATCACACCACATGGCCCCCCCCCTCCCAGCATCACAGCTCCTCATTAGGTCTCCAGCAGCTCCAAACCTTTGGATTGAAGCTGTCTGCTCCCAGCGGCGGCCAAAGCCCCGCCCGCTGCGCCTTAAAGCGCCATCCATGCTTTCCCTTCTCTGTGTTTCAACATTTTTCCTGTCCTGAACCGCTAACCTCCCGATTAATGACCCCATCCATCCATTAGAGGGCATTTTGATTTGGAAGTCACGTAAATCCGCTCCGATGCCGAAACGTCACACATCCAGTCCAGTGAGTCACTCCCATCTGTGTGGTTTGCTTCATTTTAGCCAGTGCCATCATTACCATCCTCTGCAAAGCCCACCCCGACCAACACCACCGAGCCACCGAGGGCGGAGGCAGACGCCAAACCCAAAGGTAAACGGCTCCAGCGGTGATCAGTGCGTGACAATGTTACTATGGGGGATGAGGGGGGACGATGTGAAGGCGAGGAAGACTATACGAACCGTGGGAAGGAGCCGATGATGGGATATCAGATTGAAGAATAGAATTTATGAAGCTGGGAGAATCCAAAGCATGATGAGAATAAAGGGATTAAAGAGGATCATGATGGGGAGAAAGTTATGGATAACAGGGACAATCTAAGGAATGATGATGAAGATTACGAGGATGATGGGAATAACAGTTGGGATATTTTTCATCAATGACTTCTATCTAAAGGCAGTTAGAGGTTGTAGACATTTTATACTCATTTCTCCTTTGTGATCAATTTTCAAACGGTTGGTACTTCCGTTCTTTGAATAGCTTCATGACCAAATCAGAGTCCCTGATTGGTCGAAGTTCAACTGGTGTAACGTTCAACGCACACTCAATGGCGGCACGTTTTGTACGCAGAGGCTGAAAACGGATGAAAACGCACTTAGAAGGTTGCAAAGTGACACGCAAATGCAGGAGTTTAACACACAAACACGCCTGTTTACATGGACTTTTCATTGGAAGTGGACGCTTGAATGCGTGTTTCTGAGCCCGGTGTGAATGTAGCACAAAACTCCAGCTAGATTTTAGCAGCATCCTTAGTAAGTTTATTACAACATTATTATGTCAAAAAAGTAAAATGTTTATAAAAGTTAAAAAAGTTGGAATGTTGAGATTTGTTTTTATGTTTTTATTAAAACTGTAATATTTAATAAGAAGTTTGAAGTCAAATGTGACTTTTGGTCGCTTGAATTTCATTTCCATTTGGTTACATTTCCTAAATCTTTTATTGTGTTTAGTAAAATGACTGATTTGGCAAATGTCACCAGATAGAAAAAAGGAACTGAGGTAAAAAACGGGATTGTACTTGATGCAATTAGTGATTGTATTCAGTTGGATTTCCTAAAACAGTTATTGTATTTAGTTCATCTTCAGGTTATAGATATGAATCCTCGTCCAGCAGATGTTGACTGGAGAGTTGGAGCCAAAAGAATCAGTTTTGATCTTAAACTTCTGAGGCTGCGCCCACAAAAGCTTCATGCAAAGAGCAGCATAGATAGACGCTGTTGCTGCTGAAGAACAGAAGGAATCAACAGTCGCACATAACATCTGTTATTCAGATGAAAAAAACCATCAGGATAAAGTGGAGGAAGTGTCATGATTAGGAACCGCTTATCTGCATTTAAAAAAGTAATCATTCTGTCCTGCAGTTTTCCTTATGGTTTTTTTTCTGCTCAATAATATACATTCTGTAATCCAGGGATCTAGAAATCCACTGTTCTCACATGTCAATCTTTTTTTTTTTAAATCTATTTTAGACTTTGACTTTGTTGGTTTTCTTTAATCTGCTGTGGTTTCTGTCTAACAGATGCCAGTGTTTCGGTTCCATCAGCGAAGGAGTTCTGTAGGGTCATGTTTGCCTTTGAAGGAACTCATGAGGATGAACTGAGCCTGAAAGAGGGAGACATCGTCCAGATACTGAGCAAGGTGAGTTAGTGGGCGGAGTTACAAACACACTGACGCTGGAAAAACAGACTTAAACAGATTATGAGCTCAGAGTTTAAACGCTTCTTTATCTTTTTAGTTGCTTTTTTGGTTTCAATTATCTCAGATTTTGCTTTATCATTAATTAAGAATACTGTTGTTGGTTTTTTGTTTTTTTGTTTTTTGTTTTGTTTTTAGAAATGAGTGATTTTAGTTTCACAAATTTACAGTTTGATTTGTGATTTCAACCCAATTTATTCTATATAACTACTTTTTTCTTTTTCTGATCCTATCTTTTCTTTTTTTTAATGAGTGTTTTAAAACCAGATTACAACAAAGCTGAAACTTTTATTGTGAAAGTTTGAAATTTGTACCAAAAAAAGCTTATTTTTTTTAAAGGTATAAAACACAGTAAACAACTTGACTGAACAATGGATGGTTGGTTTGGATAAATCAAAATAAATGCAAATATGTTTAACTATTGGTTGAACCCAGTCCAGTTTGTTGTAAATAAATGAAAAAACTTCCATGTTGCATTTCATCACAACGCTCATTGACGAGTTCTTGAGCAACGTCCCGCTTCAGGCTTGTTGTTGGCTTGGGTCATCTCTGTTGACTGACGTGGTTGTGACTCAGCGGCACATGGCGACAGACGGGCTTTACTGGCAGGGATGACGAGTGACTAGTGATGAAGAGGAGGGACGTCCACTGCAGGTCAATCCTGACAGCGGAGCAACGAACCAGAATCAGCTATGAAACTAAAGGGTTTCACGATCTAGTTAGGTTGAAGGTTTGCTCCATGTCGTGGTGATAAACTTTGCCCAACGGCTGTGTTGTATTAGAACTGAGGCAGAATGAAATCAATGGATTCTGGGGGGAAAGGAATGAGAATTTCTGCCTTTTTTGTGTTTTATTTGCTATTTGTGTGTTAAAATCCCAGAACTTTTGTAACTTTTCTCCCTGAAACTTAAAATGCCTTGATAGTAATAGATTTTTATTCTTTAATTTTATTCTGCTTAGTGTAGGAAAAATCAAAACGCAAAGAAAAGCAGTTTCACTTAAAGAAATAAACAAATTAAGAATCCAAAAAACATAATTAGTAATTAAAAACTCTGTAATTAGTGTAATTTTTTTGCATACATGAAGTTGTTTTTTTTTTTTTTTTTGCAAACAAAGCCACAGATTTTTCCAAAAATATAATTTTCATTTCATGTCTTTAAAAAAAAGAAAACATTCATTGTTATTGTCAGCAGTTTTTTCCCGTTCTTGATTTTAATTTCCATTTTTTTCTTTTTGTCCTGTCAGGTGGAGGATTTCTAATTAGCTGTTCGTTGAGTTTGTGTTCTCTTGACGTAATCTTTCCGGCGGTCCTTTAAACTTTTATTTTGAAATAAAGTAAATACGTTAAAAAAATCCTGAATAAGCATTTTAGTTTATTCAGTTCTGTTTTTTATTTTAATTTTCCTTTCCTTAGCCATTCCTTTTAGTTTGTTATTCTTTTGCTATTTTTATTATAATAATCCAGTAGTCTAGGTAAAAAAAAGGCTTTCAGGCATCTCCTTCCACCGCCTCTACGCCTCTGCACCGCCTCTGCCTCCATCTAGTGGACACTATAGGGAAGTGCTTGTTACTAAAAAGTACCAGATCATTTGCTGTCCAAGGATTGTAAATAGGAGGGTATAAGTATGGAAAGGATGCATCATTGAGCCTAAATGTCGACGTTTACTTTGTTTGACTGTCAGGACACGGGGGAGACGGGCTGGTGGCGAGGCGAGATCGGAGGGGAAAGAGGCGTTTTCCCCGATAACTTTGTTGTTGTCATTTCTGAGACCGAGAGGGAGGTGAGATGAAGCTTCAATTTTTTTTTTAATTTAAACACGTCTGTTTTATCATCTGAGAGGGAAAAAACCCCTCATCTTTACTTTATTTAATTTAACTGTTAAATAATATTTCCTCCTTATGGAGATGTTTTTTATGCCAAAAATTTAGTTTTTTTTCTATTAATATTCTTTTTCCAGTTAGTTTCAAGGTTCCTCTTCAATTTTGTTAAAAGGTTTTTACAAAATAAAAGCTGCTAAAAAAAAAAATGATGTAAAGCCAAAAGAAAATGTTTAACACTAGAACGTCCGTAGGGCAGCCATTTGGCTTTTCTACCTACAATGTCCAAGGGACAGCCAAGTGGCTGGATTAGTTAAAATTTACATGCCCAAAGAGCAGCCTTCAACATAGTTTGCACATGAACAGCACAGCCATTAGGTTGTTCTTTTGGCATGCAAAAAGGAGAAGCCAAGTGGCTGCGCAAGTTTTCACTATTTCCCCTCACCACTGTCACTTCTAGTAAGAGGTCACCACATTTTGATTTTTCTTTTTGGCTGAGATTTATCGTTCATCCACAAGAGACACTTCTTTACCGACATAATACTGAAATGTTCAAGCAAAGAAATCATGTGGTCAAAGTCATATCTTTAACCCACTACTTGTCTGCACATACCTGGTACTGCTCCAAAATCTCCTTTCTGCATTTGCCACATGGTATACTTGTAGCAATCAACAAACCGCACTCTGGCATTATTGTTCTTGTACTGACTATTCACCTGGCATTTTGCCCGTGTCCCTTTGCCAGGTATGGGAGCTTGTCACCAAACACGGTATTCCTTTTTCGCCTTCTCAGCTCCCGCATGTACCTGTGCAAGGTTTTTTACTGATTCTGGAAGCTCCCAGTGAATTTTGCCTGGGTTGAAAGTTTGATGCAGTTGGCAACAACAAACCCACAAACATTGGAGATTGCAGGAAACCTGTCAGTCCCAACTCGTTCCATGCGCGTGCCCTTGACATCAAAGTGTAAATGCCGCATGATTTCTTTGAAGTGGTTTCTGACCATAGTTTTTTTAGATCAGTGGATTTCCCATTTTTGCCAACCATCTTGCATCTTGCATGGATGGAAGTTTTATCCCCCCCTTACAAGGAGGATGGCAATGAACCCCATTAGTTCAGGGAGTGCCATGAACCAGCTGTCATCTTCTGTCTGACGTTCATGCTGAACAACACAGTCCCGAATAGTCTGAAGCATGTTCAGAGTGAGGAAAGACAGGAAACTCTGTAAGCGAGCCGACACCGTACTTCTGACCAAAGCAGTAGGCTCTTCCTCAGCAGTGTAACATTCAATTGTGCTGTGATGGAGAGGCATCCCAACCTTTTCTGAATGCCACATCGTGCCATCTTTTGCTTTTATGTTGGCACAGTGTGTCTCCTCTCTGTCGTCCTCTCTTTTCTGATGGCAATGAAATCTCCTCATCTGTGATCTGATTTCTGAGATCTAAGCAATGAAAACCTTCAGCAATGTAAAGATATATGTTGTTTCACTTGTTTATTTTAATTTTTTGTGTTGAATTCTAGTTGAAACTATAAATTCCAAAACATGTCAAATAGGCCTCCTTTGCCTCCCCAGTCCAAGAAACATGTGGTTAAATTAAATGACTAAATTTCTCATAGGTGTGTATGTGAGTGTGCCTGGTTATTTATCTATATGGCCCTGCAATGGACTGGTGACCCATCCAGGGTGTACCCCTCCCCAGTTGCTTGTGACTAGCTGGGATGTGCTCCAGCAGACCCCTGTGATCCTGACCAGGATGAGCAGGGACAGAAAATAAATGGATAGACAACTGCTAGAATCAGCAAATGAGAACAAGATGTTCATGAAATCGTATCAGAAGAAATATCAGTCTGAGTCCAGCTGAAGGACTCTCTTCTCCCTCAGAGTCAAATGGGTTGACTTGCTCCAGGATAATTTTCAATGTCTGCTCAGGGTAGTAAAAATAAGGCATCTTGGTTTTTCAGTTGACAAACTGGAAGTCAAAGTTTGTCAGAGCTTGGAGGCTCTTTTGAAGCAGAAAAACCTCCCCCACCCTGATCTGAGTAAGGAATGTGGTTAGCTAGGACATGTCTTCATCCAGATGATCAGGTAGTTGGTGCTGCATTTACAAATGAAAGGTGGCTAATTGAAGGCTGTTGAATTAGTCATTTCGAGCCACCCAGCCATTTGGCTGTGCTCTGGACGCTGCAGGGGGAGTGAAAAATCCTGGGCGTTCTAGTGTTAAATTGGAGGATGTTAAAATTTTTTTGAAAAATACAAGTCACTAGTAATATAAACATTCAATGATTTTTACCCTGAAGCTAAATGGTGCATAAATGCTTAGCGAAAAGCAAAATGTCCATTTACACATAACCGGCGACAGTGAAATGAAAAGAACAACTAAAGTGCATTATTTAGCGTTTTTCTGCACAAACCGACTTCATGAAAGCAAATGTTTTGGTAGCTTCTTTTTCAGATTTTTGTACAGATTTATACAGTATTAGATAATATTATCAGATAATATCTGATTTATATGATTATGACAATCATTTGTCACAGTCACCTGTAATTATAGTTTACAAAACACCTGGGAGATGAGTCCCAGCTCTAAATCTGTGTGATGTACAGCTTTTATATGAATTCCTCCTCAAACCTCTACCTCCTCTGAGCGTCCGTCTTTGTTTTTCTCTTGAGCTTCTGCTGTGTTTGACTGGAACCGGATCTTTCTGTTTTCAGAGTCTGATGTCGAGAGGCTCCATAAAGTCCTCGCCAAAGCAGGAGTTGGACCCGGTAAGACGCTTTGTTTGTCAAAGCTTTTAGTCCAAAACCCAGAACAAAAAAAGAAATTCTGAAACACAAGACATCAGCGATCAGAAGGTCAGAGTCTGGTTCTGAAGTGAAGCGGGCCTGGATTGAAGCATGGGCACGAGGGTAAATGACTCTGCTCCCCCAAACATGACGCCATGGAAACGCTCTCTGCTCCCTCTGGCTCTCATTCAAAGTAGCTGCTGGTGCAAAGCCGCTTTTCTCTGCTCCAGATTCAGCTGATTCACATTGACCGTGTAAAAGTGGCGCTATTTCAAAGAGTGTGTGTTATTTAAGCGACTCCGGTGTGAAAGGATTTAGAAAAAAAATAAGCAGAGATAAAAACCGAAAAGTCCCGACGTCCAGTTCAGAAGACGCTGAGAAAATGGAGCATTTGAAGGAACCAAAAATCGGATCTGTTCTTAAAAACAACTGTTCCTGAGAATTTCAGTTTGAATGAAGTAAAACCTGAAAGCAAAATCTGTTTCAAGTGGAGATTGTTACTTTGTGTTTTCATCATTAAATGGGATTTATGACATTTAGGCTGTTTTTATACGCAAAAAGCGGTAGAAGACTGAACCAAAGTCTATCATGTATATTTACAGAGTTATCTGCATTTAATGTTTTTTTTTTTTATTATTTTGCACATTTTAACCTTTCATTTGCAGAAAAGGAAGAAACCACCTCCACCCACAAAAGCCACAGGTCCGAGGCCAGACATCCCCTTCACTGACAGGAAACCTCATCCAATCAAGCCTGAGGAGAAAGGTAAAGACAGCCCAGAGTTTAGGACACGCCCCCCCTGGAAGAAAAGCCTTTCTTCCAGGGGGGGCGTGTCCTAAAATCTGCTGCTCACAGCAGAGGGTCACATCCACTAAACCAGTGTTTTTCAACCAGTGTGCCGCGGCACACTAGTGTGCCGTGGGAGATGGTCAAGTGTGCCGTGAGAAATTGCCTTCATTAACTGATTTAACAACATTTTCCATCTCCAGGATTTCAGTTCTTTGTTCATCCCTACAGGTCCTGATAAAACACTAAGAAATTGTGAATATGAAAGATCGTAAAATACTTTTTTCTTTGTGTTTATTTGATTCTATAAAATACATTTTGATAAGGATGACAGTACCGCGATTTAGCCGCAGTTTCAGCTGTTAGGAAAATTTCCGCCCCTTTAACTGTCTCCACCAATCAGTCTTGGGATCTTAATCACATGTCATCAGTCTGACCAATCAGAAGTGGTTAAAGTCTTCACTTCCTTGTTCTGAATTCTGCTGGAAAAGTCGCTCAGTTCTAAGAAAAATACCAGCTAAAGCTCATCTTTAGCGGTGTAGCTTTCCACAGAATCCGGTGTCAGACTGTGGAACAAGTGAACAAAACAATAAAGCTCAGAGACGCTAGTCTCTCTGCGTTCGGCGGATTTATGAACTACATCTCCCATGATGCATTTGGTTAAAGCGTGTGTGAGCGTCTGGGCGCACGACTCTCTCCTCTTAACATTGTGAAACCACAACGACCACAAATCAGTTTTCAAATCTTTTAACGTAACTTTTATCACATCTTAAAAAAAAACAGCTGCAGCTTCCAGCTTTTTCTCCCACAATTATCACAAAAATGCATGTGAGATCATGGAGGGACTGTGGATCAATACAGACCGAGTTTCTCCTTTTTTTTTTTTTGAATGCCGGTGTGCCGCGGGATTTTTTTCAAGGTTGAAGTGTGCCGTGGCTCAAAAAAGGTTGAAAAACACTGCACTAAACATCCTGATTGGCAGCAGGTGGCGCTGCAGGCTACATTTATGCAGCTATAGATGGTTCAACTCTCAGGAAAAATCTGATTTAATATTTTCATTTCATAGTTCTGGGGGGTGGGGCATATTTCATTCAGACATCCAGCTAAATGCTTCATTTTTAGAGGGAAAGAGTCTTCAAATGCGTTGATTCCTTTCCTTTTATTTTCTTCTTCTTCTTTCTATTCCTTCTGGTTCATCATGATCAGTGTTTCAAACAGTAAACAAGGAGAAAACCTTCAGCTAAATTCCTCATTTTGAGCGCTTTGGTTTGCAGTGGAGGTGCCGTCATCTCCTCTGAACATCAGCTGCTTTCTCCATCCTTCAGTGCTGAAGAACAACAACTCTGCAGAACATCTTTCTGTTTTAAGCAGCGGCGTTGCACGGCGGCGGCGTTGCACAGCAGCACGTGCAGCTCGCTCGCTCTGCCCTGGAGCGCGGCACAGCTGAGTCATGGCAGAGTGCAACACTCTGACTGACAACACAATGACAAAGCCTCAGACTGATCTGAGTTGATGGTTTTAAATAGATTTCAGTCTGTTGTGTCAAAGGAATGCAGACAAGTTGTGTTAAACATTAAGACCTTTAGAGTAAATGAGAAGAAAAAAGGATCAAAGGAGCAGAGAGAAATAGGAGGCATTTGCAATCTCAGTGGAAGACATTTGACTTTTTTTTTTTCTCGGCTTTTGTGTTTAGATCAAAGTGACGGGAAAAAATGTAAACATATGAGGATAAACTTGTAAAATTCTGAGAAAAAATGTCAACATTTTACAAAAATGAAATAAAAATTAATAGAAAAGTTTTAAAATGATGAAGAATGGAGTTAGCATTTTATGGAAATAGTCAAAAAATCAGAATTTTCCAAATATATTTGAACTAATCATTTAAAAAGTTGTAATTTAACTACTCCATCGTAGAACTTTTTTAGATTCCCCTTTAAAAATAAAAAATAAAAAAAGCTACAGATGACTGATTCACAACTGTTTGGAACAAAGTCAGTTCAGGAACGGTCATTGAAGTTCATCACAAATGAACAGAAATAGCTTTGCTGAGCATCAGAATTGTTCCTTTTGTATTGTTGCATACGTCAGACTCGCCGCATTGTTCCTCTTCCAGAAAATGAATTGCAGAAATGAAAACCTTTTTTCCAGGTTTCAGTATCTTCTTGGTTTCTTGTTTTCACATCCCGTTTTTTAAATATGTTTTCTCTCCTGTGTTTCAGTGGAAAGGCCCTCTCCAGATATCAAAACCCACAAGCCGGCGCCCGTGGTACCACCCAAAAAGCCCCTCCCACCAGGAAAAAATAAACCTTCAAATTTCCCTCCAAAGAGACCCGAGAAGACTTTTGTCCCCTCAGCAAGTTTCAGGTTGGGGTTCCCCTCCGTTTTCACATACTTAGTTAGTCATTAGTGCGGTTATTTTAAACCTGAACGATTATAGTGTGTTGGCCAGCACCCCCTTCAGGCATCAATTTGTAGAAACCCTTTGTTTGGTTTAAAACTCTGACTTATTTAAGATAGGAGACAAAATTAACAAAAATGGCAACCAGCCTCCTGTGGTCATTTGTGGAACTGCAGCATATTTCCTGATTATCCTTCAAATCTGAAAAGTTGGCGGTTGATGCTAATATTCCCATAGCACCTGACTTTTACACCATGATGCTGCCACCTCCATGCTTCAGTGTAGATTCTTAAAAAGAAAAATGTCCTTGGTATCAAACAATGTTGAGCATAAATTCATTGCTACTAACTTTTATTGCGTGAAATGTCTTACATGTCCAAAATGCATTGCAGAAGTGGATCTGCATCAACAAATGAAGAAATGCACAAAAATATGTGGATCAAACGTCTATGGAAACATTTGCCCTGTCAGGTGTTTAAAATAGGTTTTTGCTGAACAAACAGGGAGGCGTTGGAAATCTCACACATTTCACAATAAGGCCGCCTTTACACTGCAGGTCTTGATGCCCATATCCGATTTTCTGACTATATCCGATTTTTTTGACGATCCGCTTGCATCCTCTTTTAAAAGTGACCCGTATCTGATTTTTGCATTTACACTATACAATGCTGAAACTATCAAACGTAGACGTTCTGAGGACTACGTAGCAGTATTTCCGCCCTCCGCGGACCTCTTTCGGACTTTTGTGATTGCGGTTGTCATGGACGCAAGGCGGCGACGGAAGGAGGCGTGGCCTTGGGCGCTTCTGAGGGGATGCACGGGGGAGTAAAAATGAGGGCTGGTCGGCCGTCTTATGTGCTCTCTCTGAGTTTTGAATGAGGAAGTGTTTGCAGACGTGCTGTCCGAACAGTTTGATCCAAGTGTTGAACCTTTCCTGCGCGATGACTTCTCTTTTCTGACCGTAGTCAGAAACACACGGGAGATTTCCTCGGGGTTCACTTTTCCGTTCTGAACCCTCCAGAGTGGGCTAAGAAAGACTCCAAAACTTTTGGGGGAGACACCTTATTTTTAATTTACGGTTCTCCGACACTCCCCCGCTCCGCGCTCACACCCCCGCGCTCACAGGAGAGAGGGGGGGCTCTCTCCTTACACACACGCAAGCACGCGCGCGCGCTCACACACACACACGGTCCCCATCATACACGCCCCCCAAAGAAATAAACGGCTTCTAGCCTGCTGTTCCATAGCAACGGTGTCCCGCTTCATTAGTTACCGTTTGCGTCCGGACCGGGACCGGACCGGACATAACAGCGGTTTCCAACTACGGTCTGAAGCCTGAGGCTGAAAGGTAACACGCTGACAGCAAAATCATCCCAAAAGCACCTTAATAAGTCATGTGATCTCAGTTGGTGGTGTCCTGAATTGACGTCACTGACGTACGACTCGCATTTACTGGGGAATATCCGATCTGTCTGCTTACATGGCACACGCAAATGCACGTATCCGATTTGTTTCCGATTTATTTCCACATATGAGAGAGGCCTGTATCCGATCTGAGAAAAACGGAATCCATGCACTTTTGTCCTGCTAACACATTCACCGATCATATCCGATCTGTGCCACGTGAGAGGAAAAGATCGGAATTGGGTCACTTGAACCATGCAGTGTAAAGGCAGCCTTTGATTCACCCCAAAAATCTCAAATGGAGACTTTGTCATTGTTAAATTCAGTATTGTGCATCTTTAATAAAGTTAATTTAAGATGTTTTTCATCATCCCAAACTTTTCTGTTTGACATTTGTATTAATTGTGTTTATTAGAAAATACCTTTTGGTACTTTTTTTCCAGTAAAAAACAACTTTACTGATCAAATAAATATGTTTATTTTTTTATTCTTCTTTTTTAAATGTAGAGAAAATGGAGAGGTGTCCTCCTCACGGCAAAAACCAGAAGTGGAGCCGCTGGCTCCCTCCAAACCCAAGCCTCTGACAGTAAACGTGGAGGAAAAGCCCCCTGAAGGGGCCAAGGACCAGCTTCAACCAGCCCCCCAAACCCAGGTCCCACCCGCATCAGGCAAGTTGGAATTGAAAACCCTTCAATGTTGGGGGTCATTAATAAAGGCTCATTTGGTTTCATTGGCATTAGTGTTATTTGAAGTTTAATAACTGAATGTTCCGTCTTAAAACCCTTAAGTAATAACTGGAGAAAGGCAGAGAACTTCTGTCTTTAAAAATGCATTCATGTAGCATCGGGGTGTGATGATAACCACAACACCGCATTACCGCACGGTGTTTCTCTTTTTTTTTTTTTTGAAAGATCTGCATACGGTGCATGATTGAAACTATAATAAACACATTAAACACATTCATCTTTGCGGATAATTTACTTTTTCTGCTAGTCCTGTGTGAAAAGCTGCAATCAGAATGAATGAAGCGCAGAACTAGACGCTGCTTGCGCAACTGGACGGAAACAACCGCAGATCACTTTTCTCATGGATCCTTTAATGCAGAGATTGACTGATGAGATCCCCGCTGGTCACATGATGCAGCAAGAGAACCGGAGATAAATGAGCAGAGATCTCTTTGAAAGAAGGCCTTGTTACGTTTTGGAGAACGGAGAATTCCCCGTGTGTAAAAGAGCTGGTCTCAATCTGCTGTCCACGTTCTCCTCAATATGTGTCCTCCAGTCCCTGTTTATTACCTTGAAACACGTGAAATCAAGGCATCGGTCCGTTCTGACTGACACTCACGTAAAGGAGCTGATCAGAGAGGTTACCGGGAGTTAGCCCCGCCTTCAGCCCCTAAGACTCATGGGAAGGGGGGAATCTCAATTGTAAAACCATAAGTCAGGGACCTGTTTGCAAAAGTCAGCTGAATGCCGTTAAGCTGTATATGTGTGGATTCAAGTTAATGAGCTCTTAATGTGTACGGGGAGAGGGAATAACGTATCCAGTTTAATGGTAATTCAGATGATTACTAGTCTAAAGTACGAACTTAACTGTTGCAATGTAATTACATTTAATATATTATTTGCTTTTGATGCAAAATGTCAGTCATTCAATTTTATATAAAAACATGTAAAGGCAAGAAATTCTAATGAAGTTAAAATTAATTTAAGTTGCACACAACTGAAATGTAATGTATTTAAGGTGTTTATTGTGAATATGAATGACTCAGACACCAGAAGGATGCTCTGTCCAGATGTTTGTGTATTTGTTGGTGTAAGTGTCATTGAAAGAGGGAATGTTGATTAGTTATAAAGAGTTACCAGTTAAATGCTGTTGGATAAACGATGAAAAATTCAGTTTTATCATCATAAATCTGACTTCAGAGGAGTCACATTCTCACCAGCATCAACCTCACTGCCCGTCACTGAGTAGTTGTGTGTCAGAGAGAGGCAGAGAAAAGAGTGAGATGAAGAGAGAGAGAGAGTGTGTATGAAATGAGAGAGAGGTGCCTGTGTGTGTGGAGGGGGTATCTGACCTCCAGCGTAGTCGCTGTGTTAACTCAGGCTAAGCTGCATTGATGTGTGTATTGAGGGTGGACTCTTTCCTTGAAATAAACACAAGTACAATACTTGCTGTTCTGTTGTAGGGAGAGGAGTGTGTTATGGACAATAATACGGCTTTAATTGCGTGTGTGTTTGTGTGTGTGTGCGTCTTGGCAGGTCAGTGTGTGGTGTGGCTCTTTGACTCTCACAGTGAAAAAATTCGGCTCTTGGTGTCAAACTTGTTCGCTAGTTCGCAAAACTAGTGGGTCTAGATGACCCAACTCCCAATGTTAAAGTGCCTAGGAGAGCACAAGGGCTAATGTAGCATCAACATAACCGTCCCAGCCCTGCTTTTTTCTGAATTTATCTTAGTTTCCGTTTTTCTCCCCGTCTTTCTGCTGCGGTGCTTTAGTCGACGTTCTCTGCAGCAGAGCTGCCGGCTCACTTCCTTCTGAAGTACCGAGCAGCCCGTCCACCGCCGGCATGCCGCTGTTATGACAGCCTGTAGGGATCATCATGCACAACTTCTGGGTGACATTCTGAAAACAGACGCCATTTCAAAATAAGAGCGGCCGCATCATTAGCAGGCAGGAAATGAGCCACCCGTGAGCAATAACACTATTAAACGAGTGAAATGAAATCAGAGGAGTCACTTGTTCTTCCACTTAACAGTCATTCCCTCTGGTTTTTCCTCCTCCTCCCTTTTCCGCAGACCTGATGAGTTTTGACGACTTGTCGGCTGCGTCAGAGAAGCTCTCTCACCCCACGGCTAACAGACCCAAGATGCTCGGCAGGAGGCCGCCCACCCAGTTTGTGGCGGAGAAATCGGTGAGGAAGCTGCGAGCATTCCATGAAAATAATCTGTCAGAAATCTCAACGTCTGAATGGATTTAAGCAGAAGAATTGACATTTGAAACCCAGAAGACTGCCTTCTCTCTGGTTGACATGTCATCTTTCTCTTTCCAAAAATATTTAAATAAATATTTAATACGCTTTTTTTTTTTAAACCTCTAAGCTGATTTAAGCTGGAATACGCATAATAAAATAAATCCTACCTTTTTAAATCTATGGATCAAAGTTTCATCAAAAATAAGACTCGGAATCAATATTTGTGCAGCATTTGGGAAAACTTAAAGTCTTGCTTCTTTAATAATTATTATTATTTACTATTAAGTGGAGCTCATTTCAACAACATGAATTAAAATCTAATTATATTTTATTTTTGATAACCAACACTGATTACCTAAATCTTTTATTCAACTGCCTTCTGATTTTTAGGGAAACAAATGCTTTTCTGTCAGTTTTTCATGTAAAAATTCAAAATGGATGCACTAAAAGCTCTTGGTTTACTTTAAATCTCTAGCTTTGTGTAGAAAAAAAAAGGTTTTCTTTAAGCTTTCTAAAATGGATATAAAAAAGGAAATGAAGAAAGAGAAAACATTGTCTTAATAGGAACACCCCCCCCCCCAAATCTTTTTAAACCTGTATATCCTTGTTTCTCAACTTGTTTCAGGGTAAAGCTTAAATACAGTTTACTGAAATAAAAATGCCAATAAAAAGAAAGAAATCTCAATAAAAGCTCAAGATGCTATTTTAATTTTAATTCTACAATCATGTGACCAGGGCAATATTATTCTATTAACACAAAAACTTGATAAGAGCAAAAGATCCGCTTGGTGTTGCTCCTATGAAGCCTTTTGCCGTCCGTCCGTCTTTACTGTTGAAATGTCTGCGTGGCATCAGGACGTCACGTCTTTCCTGTTGTCTTGCAGCCGACAAAAGATACAATTGGGGAGAAGTTCTTCAGGCCTGAGGATGAGGAGGCAGCAAAGCCAAAGCTAACCGAAACCAAGAAGGTAACGACCACTTTGACCGCCAAAATAACAGATCTGTTATCGATAAAGATTTTTTTTTCCCCATTCAAATCCACCTTTACTTTTCGGTTGACCGTTTGAGATGTCAGCAGCTAAATCATACTCGCTCTTTGACCTACCATTACTCTTCATCCCTTAACATGATCAACGGGAATCAGCTGATTCTCACTGATTCTTTGCGCAGCTATAAAGAAAGCCGCTTTTGTCCACAACAGAATCTTTTGGAATCACGATGACTGCATTTATCCGTTAATCCTTTAATAAAGAAATATTCTTACTCTTGACTGAATTCCCTCATTTCAGTTCTAAACATGAAAAACAACTTAATTAATGGTTTAAAATTCTAATATACATTCATACAGACATGCAGTGGGGCAAAAGGGTATTTAGTCAGCCACCAATTGTGCAAGTTCCTCCACTTAAAAAGATGAGAGGTCCCCTCATTTTCATCATAGGTACACCTCAACAAAATGAGAAAAAAAAAGAATTTATTTGTAAATGGTGACAAATAAGTATTTGGTCATCTACAAACGAGGAAGATTTTTGACTCTCACAGACCTTTAACTTCTTCTGTAAGGCATCCTCTGTTCTCCAGTCGTTAGCTGTGGTAACTGGTTATCTATGGAAAAGACATCTGTCCACAACCTGAAACAGTCACCCACCAAGACCAAAGAGCTGTCTAAGGACACCAGAAAACAAATTGTTGTCCTGCACCGGGCCGGGAAGACTGAGTCTGCAATACCAGCTTGATGTGAAGAAATGAAATGTGCCCCAAACAAAACGTCACTGCTCTAGAGGAGATCTGCATGGAGGAATGGGCCAAAACACCAGCAGCAGTTTATGAAAACTTACAGAAAATGTTTGACTGCTGTCAGTGCCAAAAAAATAATGAGTCGAACTTTTGTTTTTGACCAAATACTTAGTTTCCACCATAATTTACAAATAAATGATCAGACAATGTGATATTTTTCCCCCCCTCATTTTGTCTGTCATAGTTGAGGTTTATCTATGATGAAACTAGCACGCCCCTCTCATTTTTTATGTGGGAGAAATTGAACACTAGGTGGCTAAATGCTTGTTTGCCCCACTGTATATATATTCTGCCACAAAGACAAAAAAATATGATTTACTGAATAAAAATCTCTTTGGTTAAAAAAAGAAAAAGGTCCTGGAGTTTTTCTGGAGCTGCAGAGTCATCAAACCTGAAACTTCACCAACAGATCCAAAGAAAATCCGTTTTTCCTCATTTCCTGTGTCGACACAAACCGATGATCAGCAGCACTAAAGACTCACACTAGCTGGTGTTGGTCATTTAATTGGCCCCCTCCAGACCCCGCTCTGCCACTAAGAGAGCCCCCCCACCTGCTGCCCCTCCCCCTCTTTGTTAATTGCTGTCGATGGCGTCTGGAGCGGCGGTCAGCAGAGGATCGTTACCTGAGGACTGCGAGCCGCAGGTGCTCGGCTTCAGAGCGACCGCACGTCGAGGGGGGGACGGGATGAGCCTGAAGTCCCCCCCCCTCCCTTCCATATGTAATTATAGTATGGTCACACTGGTGTGTCTGTGTGGGGGGGTATGGGGGTGGGGGGCTTAGATAGCTACAGTTTCCGGTACGTTGCCCACCCGGTGGGGTCGTGTGCACACGGCGAGTGGAAGAAATGCAGATGAGACACATCAGAAGATAAAACGGACGATCTGCTGTGGATATACGCCGCGGCGTGAAATGTATGTAGCGAGCTAGCTCAAAAGTTCAGAGCAGCGTTGCATTAGTCGGCAAAAGCCTCAAATTAAATGTCGCCTAAAATCACACAAACCGCGAAAAACTGTACAGATTGAAGAGGTAGCTCAGATTTATGGCCGGACCTCCAAAACTGGAAATTGATGTAATTCCAGGCTGCCTGAGCGCAGGAAGTGCTGGTTGGACAATTAAAGGGGAAGAAAGGGTTTCTATAGAGCACTGGATCAGAGACTCCTGCTTTGTCTGTCACAACATTGTTGTAATGGCTGCATTTGGACTCGCACACCGGAGCGGGTTTGTGTGTTTTTTCTCTTGCGGTGCTGCTCTGTGTCTCTGTGATCTGCCCAGCGGCTGCGTGGCAGAGCGGGATCGTCTGTCTGTCAGAGCAGTTTGATGAATCAAAATCATCATTCTGATTTTTACCTCACTGGGCTTTCATCAAAGCCCAGTGAGGTAAAATCAGAATGATGATTAATTAATTAATCATTTAAGGTAATGCTCAAAAATATGTTTATGTTGATTTTTTTTTTTAAGACACATTTAGCTAAAACTAAACGATTGTTGAGAGCAGACACTAAACAAATGTCTCATTAACTTAATGTCCCCCATATTTTACCCCCTTAGTGGCAGATAAAATGTCAATTAAACCTCATAAATACATGTTTCTACTTGTTCACATGTTGTAATTTAATCCATTGATTTCCATGTAAACTTTTCACACAAAAAAATAACTGTGAAAAAATTACAATTTTAAAATATCTCAGTTAAGTTAAGTTTTTCTTCATTGTGGTTTTATTTTGAAAGGATTGATGTAGAGCCGCTAAAAGTTCAGTTCCATCAGTTCTTTTCATTTTTCATTTATCCATTTTTTGTTTGGATTTCCGCTAAACTCTCATCCAAATGCTTATAGATGAAAAATATTTCAGTTTTTTTTTTACTTTTTCAGGCGACAAATGAGGGAAAATGTCCTAAAATTCCTAAAAATGATAGTTTATATAGTTTAGAAAGAGTAAAAGTTGTTCATGATTCATGAAAGGTTGTGGATGTATATAAATTAAAGATGAGTTTTGCTCATGGCAGAAAAAGGTGGCAGACTTAAAAATGGAAAACAGTCTTCATATCTAAAGAATAGATCTTTAATGATGTATAAAAGTTTTAGCTAATTCAGTCATCAAGCTGCAACAAAACAAAAGGTTAGTTTGTGGCATAATAATTTCTGACTTATACTTGCTGGAGGTTTGGGTTGCCAGATCTTTGACATTTTGCCAGCGCGTTTGATGGACAGCTGTCAACATTGTTCTCCTCATCCACACAGCCTTCCATCAACAGCCTGTCGCCGCTGCTCAGCAGGCCCGCTGAGGCGAAAGCGGCCCCCGCTGCGTCTCCCGGGGTGGACGCCAACGCCTCGCAGAGCGGCAGAGCCCGGCTGGAGCCAGAGGAGCCCAACGCTCAGCTGGAAGACCTCAGGGGCCAAATCAAAGACCTGCTGCTGACCGTGGAGCTGCTCAAAGTCCAGCAAACGTAACCAGAAAACACCTTTTTATTTGTAAATCGTTAAATTTAAGCTTAACTTTTGCTTTTTGAGCTTATATTTGTCCTTTTATTAGAAACGTTCATAAATTGATAATTCTGTCAGTTGTATTTTGTGCTTATGAACGTCATGTTGGAGGTCAGAGGACGGCGGCCTCATGCTGACCACTCCTCTCTGTTTGTTTCCAGGAAAGAGATCTCGGAGCTTCGAGTGGAGCTGGATGAGGAGCGGCTAAAGCGCCTCACGCTGCAGGTAGCATTGATGGCAGTGGAGCCGCACGCTGAGCCGTCTGCGTTCAGCTTTAAGCACTTATTGAGCGTTTGTGGGTTCATGGTCAGATCAGCCCCGCCTTGTTTACGCTCACTGCTCCTCGCTGGCCTCCAAATGTACACTGGTCCGGGTCCTCTAGCAGACTTTTCTTTAATGCCAACAATAACTTCATAAGCTTCTATTCATAAGCAGCACATTTGCAGCTACTCAACGGGTAAAAGTTGGTATTCTCTCAAGATGCTTCTCATCAAATGAGTAAACAAACTTTTTTCATTTTGGAATACATTTTGCAGCAGTTCAAAGAAATGTAGAGGATCCTGGTTTTCTAAAAGTTTGGGCTTTTATTCTGAAAGAGGGTTGCAGCGCTGAACTGTTGGGAATCAAATCCAAACTTTATTTCTGTGGCACTTTACCGACTCAAAGGGTTTTACAGAAAAACAAAATCAGATTTGAAAAGCAAAAGCCATTAAACAAACATTTAGTGTAAAAGCCATCCAATAATCTAGATTCTTCTGTTATTATAATCTAAAAATGAAATGTATTTAGTAAAACTGCTGCTCTCTCTCCTCCCCCTCTATGATTTATTCATAGGCGTTCTCCTCCGTCAAGCGGGGCGGTTCTTATCTTCTGGTTTGACTGTTTAAGGCAAACATTTGAATGTTTCTGTCCTGAAATCTAGAGAACAAAGAAAGAATGGAGACAAACCTTTCCATGAGACGTTTACTGATCTGTGTGTAGATACTGTAGAGAACATATTTTATCCATAGATTGTAAGAATCCATGGACTGAAGGAGCCGGCCTTCTCTGGACTCACGAGTCAGAGTTACAGACTGCCTGTGCGGTCATGTGACGCGTGGTTGTCATTGGCGCCTTTGGTCCCGTCGTTCTGTCAGTCACTTTGGGGTAATCCCTTCAGCGAAACGCCGCACGCCGTCTCCATATCTGTGATTCCCGGCAGGAAGGATGACTTCAGTGCAGCCGAGTCTCAAAGATGAAGCAGCTTATCTGCTTTTTCAGTGTCATCAACCAAGAAAACCGCCTAGAAAACAAAGTTCAGTCGTTTTCTGCTCATGCAGAACAAACTGTTGATGCGTTCGGGACTTTGTCACTTTGTCTTCTAAACCAACAAATCTTTGGCTTTTACTTTCATTAAATATACTTTTCATGTTTGAGTTTGTGTAAAATATTATCATCTGCGTACAAATCATCAGAATCATTTACACTTTAGGATGGAAAATAAAACAAATAAATGTTTTATAGTAAAATCTAGTCAGGTGGTCATACAGGTGTAATGATAAATGTTTGCAGAGAACAGGAAGTGATTCTCAATGTTCCATGTGGTTTTCTCTCCTCCATGATGATCCCCTTTGTTTGTTTGTTTGTTTGTGTTCCTCCCAGATGGAGATAGAGAAGCTAAAGAAAGCCATCCATTTGACGTGAGCCCAGTCAGCCGCCGGCTCCCAGCCTGTCCACCAATCAGAGAGCAGGAGCATTTCCCCGAGCCCCCTCCAGCACCAACTCTTCACCAAGACAAAAACTCCTCCCCTGCTTGTCAGATTTTCCGTTGGCACACTGGAGCCGGTGGAGTTGGGAGTCATTTGCGTCCAGATGTTTAACCTTTGCCAATGGAAAGACTCCGAGGCCTTACCGCTGGAAACGTCTCCTGCTCTCTCCAGGTTCTCTCTCAGTACTACTGACTTGACAGAAGGCAGGGGGCGCTCTTTCCTGGTTGCCTGACTTCTTTTCTCCCTTTGTTTGTGATGCACACAGAATAGATTTTAAGGCTTAAGCTGTTGGTTTGGGATGGAGACGGTTTCCTGCCTGCACGACGCTGCAGCGCTTCACTTTCCACTCTTTTATATGTTTTCTAACATTCCTATCCAGGGTAACACTACTGTGCCTGTTCCACTCAAATGTTTTCTAATGGGATGTTGAATATTTGCAGCCTGGTATATATAAATATATATATAAATATCTATATTTTTAACCTACAGACATGAACAGTCAAATGCTATATAGAGGGCATTTTTCTATCCTATTTTTGTCACTGGGAATGCTGTCAGAGGTTAAAGCAGAGTTCTAATGGGATTTCTCTCTTTTTCCAGCCTTTTTTCTTATCTGGCACTTTAGCTCTAAATGAAATCCTGCTCTAGTATATGTTTTTCCTGCTGGATAACGTCATGCATGAGCTGCACAGCAGGCACCTGCCCCCCCTCCCATTCCAAACGGGAGCCCCTTCCCGACGTTGCACAGCTGTGCCGATAACCCGAGCGCAAAGAAAATGAAGTTCAGGGCGAAATGTGAGGATTCTTGTTTAGTTTGAGCATTTCAAAATTGGCGGAAGGATCTTCCAGTCGATCCCACATCCGATGGCTGCAGATCCGACCTCAGCTGCTCCTCCTCCAACCTTCACTTCCAACTGTGATGGCAATCTCCTGAAACCTTTCACCTTCTCTCCCAGACGTGTGCTGAAGAACATGTGCTCTCACGTTGCTCAAACGCACATTTTTTGGCTCTTTATTTCACCTTTTTTTTTTTTTTTTTTTTTACTGTCGTTTCTCATTTTTATGTATTTCACAAATGTCTTAAGAGTTTCTCTGTTTCTTTTTTTAGCTTTGGGAACAGAGCAGAAATCTGCTATGAGGCTTTGACCAGCTGAACATTCCTGACTTTAAACACATTCTTTGCTGTATTCAGTTCTTATTTCCAGTGACTTTTGTTTACAACAGCTGTATTCATCGCAGGAATGAATAAATATCATCTCTGTTTACTCGGACTCTTTCTTTGCTCGTCAGAAGTTTCTAAAGATGTAGAGAAAAGAAAATGCAAAGCTTTTTCCATCTGTTTTCCCCGAAAGGTGTGGAGTGGAATGTATCCACTCATATGGAGAGTTTAAGGATCTTTTTGTCAAATTAAGGGAATCATTTCTGCAAATTTTAACCTTAAAATTAGCATTTAATGACTTAAAATTTGCAGAAATGACTCATGTACCTGATGAGTTTAGAATTTAATTTGCATAGTTCCCAATCTACAATATTATCTGAAAATAAGAGAACCACCAGTTAATTTAGGAGGTAAACGTTTATTCTACAAACCAACTTTCTGACTTCCTGTTTGAAGCACATTTCAAATCTAAAGTTGTTGGAGACATGTTAGTTTACCAAATGACCACTAGGTGGCATTGCCTCTGAACAAACTAAACTGTAAGGTTCAAAGACTTATGGTTCCGTATCAATCTGTACAAAATTCCTCCTAAAAAGTTTCTAGAGGGAAGTCGGCTTTTGAAGTAACTTTAGATTCACAAAAGCGCTTCTATTCCTAGAAAAAAGGGGAAAAAAGCATTTTTCCTCATAAAATCCTGCTTTAATCCCCCTGGTGGGCAGGTCGGACTCTGAGGCTTTACATAATCCAGAACCAGCCGAGAACATGTTGGGGAAAATTTCCTGGCTCCGCCTCCTGAGATCAAATGAACGGATATTTGTGGAAAAGAGGAATTCTTTCACTTTGTGTCAAAGGTTTTACATTTTATGAAGAAACCTGTTCACTTTTGACCTCTGATCAGTATTTTATTTTTGAAACCGGAGGCTCTGCTGAGTTTCTTACATAACGCCACGCCGGGCCTTTTAGGCGATTAAACGGAAACGCTCATTCTCTTGAGTGCGTCCGTTGTCATTAGCAGCGTTTCCATAAAGGCCCCCCCGTTCAGCAGGAGTTGAGACCCCCACCTGAATGTGTGAGACATCCAGCTCTGACCCGTCTGCGGCGCTTCGATAACGCACCGCGGCTTAAATCCGGATCAGACCGACAGCAAAAATCCTTTGATGGATGGAGAACATTCATTTCCTGAAGAACCCGGCGCTGGCGTTTGTCAGAGTAAAAGCCCACGAGCGTGAAGGGGTTGCAGGAGCCGAGGAAAGTTTTCTAGTAAAGCAGCGGTGCATCAAATGATAAAAAACGGCACATTTATTATCATTATCGTCTTGGCAAATTGCAATTTTACTCAGAGTGAATCCATTTTTCAAAATAAAAGCTCCGATCTTGAGGTCTGTTTTCTTCTTGACGGAGTTTTTGAGGCAGAATCGCCTTCACTGTGTTTGTAGTTTTGTTTCTTGATGACTGATCTAGAAAAGTCTGCCCCCCTTAGGTTGCATTTCTCTTTCAAAGGTCAAAAGGTCATGATAATCTGCATTCAAGTGACTTATCATTTGCTTGTTATCCGTGTCTGAGCCAATTTCAGGAAATGAGCTTTTAGTTCTGCTGCATCTTCTTCCTGAGACTTGACAAACTCACACAAAGCTGTCGTTTTATTCCTCGTAGTACTTTTCATATCTGAAAAGAATTCCTTCACTCCTGACTCCAGAGTTTTTTTCCTACTGTGTAAAAAAAAGGATCCAGTTATTAGAATTTTTTTTAACGAAAAACTATAGAGTAATTATTTATTTTTCCCTTTTCAATGTGATTTTATTAAAAAAAAAAACGTTTAGCAGTTTTGATTATTTAGTTTCATTAAAAAGAAAATGCTTTTAAATTTCTCCAAACTACCCATTTAAAAAATCAATACTTTGAAATCCAAATCCTTTTCTTGACATTTGACCTGTTTTTTCTGCAAATAGTCCCTAAAGGAAGCAGAAACTTGAAGATGAAGCTGTGACATCACTTCCTAGATTTTTCGGATTGGTTTTGTTCAAAATGAATATCTGAATTCCAAAATAAAATCATTTCAAATATAAAATTAGACTTTATTATTCAGCAATTTAGCAAACAAAAGTTATTTTTGACCTGAAACTGCAGGTGTTTGATATTATTTAATGATTAATGATATGATCAACAACATATGACTCACACTGCATTGATTTTACTTGACAACTTCTAGAAAAAGAGAAATAAGTCACAGATTTTGACCCAAACATTTCCCTTTATTCCAATACTGTTTGGAATTGGTGCCGCGTCTAAAGCTGTCGAGGTTCAGAGAGCTGTCGCAGGAATCTGTGCTTTGTGACCTGAGTGTGAACCGCTGAAAGGCTCCATTAAAGGTGTGAAAGCTGAACCGAGAAGAGGGAGGAGCCGCGTCTGCCCACGTGCCATGGAGCCAGTCTCCCGAGAGATCGGCAGGTTGAATGAAGACCAGCGCTCTGTCAGCAGGAACCGAGATGGACTAAATGGAACCAGGGGGTTCAGTGGGAAGTTTCTGTCCAAAAAATACTCGTCAATCTCAGTCTCTTTAGATTAAAAGGAGGTAAAAATGTCAATGTTACAAATTAAACTTTATATATATATAAAATACTTTTCACTCGAAAGTAACGCAAAGTGATGTACAGGAAACAATAAGAAAAATATAGACTAAAGCCTCAAATTAAAATTATAAAATGAATGAAAAAATAAATTCCAGTTGATGGCGTACATAAAAACAACAAATTCCTGAGATTTGGATAAATAAACTCAACTGTGTCGTTTTCTTTCAAAATTGATTTGAAAGGATGCGTAGAACACATAGAATTGGATGTCATGAAAAGGAAAACATTCAAACCTTTTAAATAAAATAAAAAATCGACATTCTAAAGATTTAACTATGACCACTCTTTGTTGAGAGACAATAGCCAGAGCACAGACTAACTTCACTTTGTTGTCCTTCACAATAAAAGTCTGTCACTGTTTCCAGGCCTCTCTGTAGTTTTTTCTTCCTGCTGAAGAATAAAAAAAAGAATAAAAATGGAAATTAAATTTCAGGAATCTGTGTGGCCCTGCAACAGACTGGCAACCTGTGCAGTACTTACCCCATCAGCAACCCCCGACAGAGATCCAGCGGGTTCTGGAAATGGATGGATGAGTGGTTGGATGAATGGATTCTGCTTATGATGCATGGAGCCACGCAGGAAATCCACAGGGCTTCATTTCTATTTAGAGGACGTTGACTGGGATCCACATTATCATTTCTGGTTTAATTCTTTTGGTCTGATTTACGGGGGGGGTTGGGTTTTGCCATCAGCCTCTTTCAGGCTACTGCTTTTGATAAGTGCAGGGGGGGGGGGCATCAAATCTTGACTTATTCATTTTTTGGACTCTCAGAGCAGACGCCGTCAGAATCCATTCTTCTCTGTTTACTGCAGGAGAACAAAGATCCCTGCTGGATATTTTTTAAGTAATCCACTGAAAACATGAGAACCTAAAGGTATGAGAACTTCAAAACATCCATTTATGAAATATGAAGTGAGGAAAGAAATCGTGATGAGAATAAACATGGATTGAATAAATAAATAGTAAACATGGATTCTTGTAGACTTGAGTAGGGAAACTGTCTGTACTTTGGTGTCACTAAAGTGTTCAGTAATGCTTTAGTCATATGCACTCTTACAGGGGGTTGACCCGTTCGTGGGCTGTTTTTGGGTTGTCTGGGCCCATAGAGGGTCGTGGAGTGGAGGGGCTGCATCTTAACCCTTGTGCTATCTTAGATGACCCCACCCTTACATTGACGTGTTCTTTCTACTATGACAAAGGTGGATAAAGGTGGAAAGATTTCATGTAATCCATGGACACCAGTGAAGATCACAAATCATTGAAGAAAAAAGGTTCAGCGCACTGTCTAGTGGGTCTAGATGACCCAACTCCCAATGTTAACGTGCCTAGGATAGCACAAGGGTCACAGGGACCACAGGTGTGTCTTGCAGTTCAGGTACATCATGAAAATGGAACCATTCTTGTGCAAGTAGTGAATGTATCTTTTACTAATTGGATTCAATTCTTATTTGTCTTTTATTGGCTGTTGTAATTCTTAGCTGTTGTTTTTTATGTTTTTGCTCTTAATTTGCTCAATTTAAATTATATTTTTCTGTCTTTTTACTGTAAAGTGCTTTGGTACCCTAACAGCATAGACTGCTAAATTCATTTATTCATTCATTCATAGTACATCCATTCATCCATTGCCTAAACTTAAACTCCATTTAATACCTCTTAGGGGCACAAGGTAGCTGGAGCCTATCCCAGCTACTGTTGGTCGAAGGTGGGGTACACCCTGGACGGGTCCTAACAGCAGGGTCTGTTTTATACTTATTGTTGGAAAAAAGTAAATAAATATAATAAAGAATTCACCAACAACAAATAACTTTTGAGCCAGAAACCTTCAGCAATAAACCTTAGCACCTGGAGATCAAATGGAGATTTTTCTGAAAGGGATTCTAACAAAGAGGTGCTCCATTTGGCGAAAAAAAGGATCTTGACCAACGTTTGTCACAGCTGCAGCTTTGTGCAGCAGCTGGGATGACAGTGGCAGTAATCGAGTGTGGCGGTGGAGATTGCAGCTTGATGACAGTCTCACATTTCCAGCGTGTGAACAGGTCGGCTGCTCCTCTGACCCGCCTCGTGCTCTCAGCGATTACAGCCTCCTCATTATCGGCTCGGCTTGTTCGCACCTTTCGCGTTAATCTGCCGGTTCACGGCCGACTGCTCGGATCTTTCCTTTTAATCATCCGCTTGCTCTTGTGTTTGCATGTCGGCACACTCATTAAAGGTCAGGGGCTCCAAACAGCAGAGCAGCCGTCCCCTGCTCTGCCTGACAGAAAGAAGACGGGGATTTGGAGCGCCATGAAAACGGATTCTGTTGCAAACTCAGCATTGATTTTTTTTCCCCCAATTGCTTTTATGTAACCATGTGTTTGTGTCAAACATCTTTTTGTTCTCATTGTCAAAACAATCTTCTTTTTCAGGTTTTTCTAACATAAATGTTGAAAATGAAACCATAAACACACAGCAGCTTCTCCAGCCCTCTGGCCATAATTTCCTTTCATAAGACTTTTCTGTTCGCTTCTTTTCATTTAAACATCTCTACAGATTTTCTCTGAAAGTGATGATAAAAAACAAAAACAGTATTTCCACAGATGTTAACAACTAAAAAGGGACAACAAAAAAGTACAACAATAAACCCCAAAATATATGAAAGGAAAATATAAAACCATTAAAAAGACAGATCAAAGGATGAGCAATCAAGAGATGACCCCTCAGTGACCTCCTTGCCTATTTTAACTGCACTCTTTATTACAAACACCCTTTACACTACAACAATATACACTCTGTGTAATTCATATATTACACAAGGTGGGGCCCCTGATCTTCTGTCCCCTAGGGTTAGGTGAGGGGGACCTGGGCCCTCTGCAATGGCAGCCGAGTCCTTTGGGCCCAGCGGCCCTCTCTCCACACAGGGAGAGAGGCACCTGAGTTTTCTGGGGGTGGGTCTCCCTTGGGGGTCCTACATTGTGCCTGGGGTTGGGGGATTCTCAGACCTCCCAGGTGGTTGGCGGGCTGCTTGTCTTTGATTAAAAAGGCTGCCTTGGCGCAGTGGGAGGGCCATTCCTCTGGCTGGGCTGGAGCTGGCAGTCTCTGTGCTCCTGTGCCTCCCTGCTTTCTGGCGTTGGGGGCCCCTATGGCGGCCCTGCTGGCCCTGGTCTGGGTGGTGGATGGGATTGCCCGCGGGCGGATCTTCTCTTGCTGGTATCCCGTGAGGGTGTCAGGGGAGGGGGGGTCTGGGTGACGCTGCTATTTTGGCGGGGGTCTTGGTGTGGGGATGACCGGGCACTCTCTGTCTTTTATTACATTCAGAACTTAAACACTCACCTGAGCACAGGTGACAACAACCCAAACATAATGTAAATAAAGTTTAACCTCAATACAAAAAGGGGTTTATACAAATATACACCCTGTGAGTCAGAAGATTCAGAACCCCCTGTTGTCCAACACAAGAAGCTTTTAACTCCTATCTGATTGCTTAGCTGGAAAGGACAAGTTAAAAAAAAAATTAAAAAATAAAACACAGATTAAACATCAAAAGAAACAAAGAAAAACCTGACTGAAAGTCTGGGTTTTCTACATACTTAGAATTATTATGTAAAAGAGTCAGGGATTTAGTTGTCACCGGCAATATAAAAAAGTGGCTCAAAAACAGGCCCTTGGGGAACACCACAAGTAAGTGCGGTTCAAGGAAAGAAACCAACTAGCTTCTTCGCTTGCTGCTTTGAAACTGTGAAACAAAAGACAAGTCTGGAACATCTACATACCTATGGACTCTTTTAAGCGTTGTTTATCGGACTCAACTCAAATAGATTGGAAATGCAAAAAAATAAAACAAAACCTTTTCATGTTTTTTATGGCATTTTTTGGACTTTTGCACCGCTAGTCCATCTGCAGTTACACTGGCTGGTGCGTTAAAATGCACCAAGCTTCAGCTTCAGGAATTTATTGCAATTATTGGCCAAAAATAAAACTTTTCCTCTCAGTTTGTGCTTTCTTGCTGGTCCAGGTTATTGAAACGATCGCCTGGAGTCTCAAATTTCACTTTTGTCTTTTTTTTATCTTTAGAAATTTTAAAATTTTAATTTTTTTTTTTCATTTTTACGTTTTAAAAAGTAAAGACAATTAATAACAGAATCTCAGATGAATTTATTTTCTCTTCCCAAAGTAAATCTTGATCAAGAAAATACGACTGGCTTGTTTTATGACTTGGAAGGAGAATGGGGTGATTTAGATCTGAAAGTGGGAACTCATCAGTTGTAAACATTCCAGGATCCCATTCTAGGAATTTCAAACAACCAACAGTCAGTGTGAATTTTCCGACCCTGAATAAACTGGAAGGCTGAACAAGAATCCTCTCTGTTTGGATAAGAAACCATGACCCAAGCGACGATCACAGGATGCTGGTCCAATGTGCTTTCTTCTTGTAGCTCTGGATCCGTTTTGGAAAAAAAGAACAATGTCCCACTTGTTTGTGCTTCTAGTGTAACAAATAAGGAGACAGTGACTTCAGGCGATTACATGTGGAGACAGTGTCTTTGTTAAAACTGCTTCACATCCAGATGAGACCTGAGGAAGCTACTGGGTGGATGAAAAAGCTGCAATACGGAGAAAGCATCCCATCATAAATGAGAAAGACGCTCCAGGTCACAGAGTCCAGACGTTTTCTGCTGGCTCTGACATAAACCATGAACTCTGAGGAGAGGTGTCTATGAGCTCCTGAAAGAAACCCCATAAAATCAAAATCACTGCGTGTCTATTTATGAATGTCAGTTTTCATAGAAACGCAGGCAGATGATCTGTTCTGGTTTGGCTCTGCAGACTCACTGATGTTCTCCATCCCATAAGACAACAACTGTTGCATAACACTGATTAGGATTTTGTTTTTTCTCTACTAATGCAACATCTGTTTGCTTCCTTTAAAAGATTTGTAAAACTCTGAAGGGAGAAAAAAAGTCACAAAGATTTTAAGATTAAATGAAAAATGACAAAAAAAACATACACATAAGGGGAAATGAAAAAAAGTGTTGAGACAAAAGAAAGGAAACAAAGACGCAAAGAGAGAGGAGACAAATAAAAGAAATAGTAACACTTTGAGTTTCTTACTCAAAGTGTTGAGTAAGAAAAAGAAATGAGAAAAACACAAAACCCGAAAGGAAAACAATAAAATAAAAATAAATAAATGAATTCATAGATGATGTAGAATAGAAAAAAAAGGAGAAATAAAGAAAAAAGACACAAAAAAGGTAACAGTGAAGTGAAAAAGGATAAAAAAGTGAAAAATGAAAAATAAATCTGAATAGGTGTCAGGGATTGACAGAAGGACAACCCAAATTACGAATTTAGTGGCTTTGCACTCTTCGTAACACACTTCCCACACCTCAACAATCGTACATAAAGTCCCTTTGAGGTGACTGTCTGACTCTCAGGTAAACTGCAAGACTCACCTGCGCTCCCCTAACAATGCCGCCGCTCCTGTCTATAACCCTCCATGGGCTTAGATGACCCAAACGTACAGCATCAGGTCACAGGTCAACACCAGCACCCCCACTCGGAGACAAGTGTCCTTCCTCCTCTAATCACTGCAGTCTGCCGGTCTCTACATTCTCATTGAAAACAAGTTGGATTTTGAGGTAAATGACGAAAATCACAAGAAAAGACAGGAATCAAAGGTATTTGTCCGTCTACGGTAACAATGACGGGGCACAAAAATCCACTGCTGTTCAACAGACTCATTGATGACCTGACTCAGATGCTTCTCAACCGACAGATTAAAGTTAAGTTAGACTGTAGAACATTAAAACACGTTATCGGAGCTCCAAATACGAGTTTCTAACAGGCACAACTAAAACTGTGGTGGGGGAGGGGGCCCATTGGAGGGTGTACAGGAAAAGTCCGATAAAAACCAACGCAGACAGTCTGTGTTTTGCATTTTCGATTAGCTTTTTCAATTAAATTTTAATTGGATTATTCTGCTCTTGCAGCTTTAAACATAATAATGTTTTATATGTTTCCAGAATAATCTACATGAAGATAAATAAATAAAAGAAAACAAGCTCGGCTCAGAGCTGCTCTCAGTCACAACAATGTTGTTTTTTCCAGTGACAGTGTGTGAGTGGATTTTTCTTCATCTTCCATAATCTTCGCTGCTTGCAGGCCCAAGTGTGGAGTCTTTAAAAAGTCGGTTCAATTCTGCCTTTCTGCATCCAAAGACATTCAATCGAAATCGAGCTTTATACTGTGAGGAGACCCCTCCAGGTGTGTGGGAAGAACCTCTGGCAGCTGGAGAGGCAGAGGCAGAAAGGACGGATCGTCAGGACCGCATGGTCCTGTGAAGAACGGCCGTTTTCAGGTTTTAATGAACCAAACGCAGAACAACAGCTGAGCCATGTCCTTTATCCACAGTGGGGAGGAAATTAAGTGGGGATTTGGTGAGCACAGATTGGACACGGGTGACCAAAACGCCGCTTCTTGTATTTTAGGTGACCACAAACCACTTATGTGGAGTAGCACCATGAAAACAGACTATCATTTACTAATGTTTCCTAAAACAGACAACAGCCTCCATGGTGGCTTTCACCCGTAATGGTTTGGGGTTAGAGTCTGGTTCTTTGGTTTTCCACTGATAAACTACTGAATCCAAGCTCTCAAAACTGGTTCTTCACAGGCACCAACATTCCTCTAGGTCAAAGTAAAGAACAGGTGGAAGAAATAAAATAAACATAAAATTAGAGGACCTTTTTATTATTGTCTTGAAAGACATTTAGTTCAGGAGGAGAACAAACAGCAATAATCAGATTCTCCTTCAATCATACTTTGAGTGCCAGATTGGTTCAATTCTTTCTGATGCTACCTTCAAATCAGGCATGTGTCGTACGCTCAAGGACGTGCTTAACCTGGGTTCTTGAACTCACCGTTGGCACATGCTGTTCACACTGGACTGTCACAACCTGATGTCCGCCACCTACAGTTGGAGAAGGCTTGGTGCAAAATGTGGTTGGGTGCAAATCTGGTAAATCTCGCTCCAATCTTTCTCTTTCACAGCTCCATTCTGATACATGAAAGACTTGGTGTCGTTTAATTCCAGCTGGGAACAAACTGCAATTATTAACTTCTCCTCCATCATCAAAAATCATCATTAAAAAGGACGCAACCCTCACGTCGCTATAATCTAAATTCAACCTGGCTTAACCTGCAACGAGCATTCAATGGGGCGCGTTTTGCACATAAAGCCCCAAAACGGTCGTAGCAGCTTGCTTAGCATCATGTGAATGCAAGGGTTTTGGAGGCAAGAGCCCGAAAAGCGCGTTTACGCACATAAACATCTACATCGCAAGTGGTTGCTTGAATACACGCTGCAGAAGGCAGTGCGAACATGGCTTTGTGCTCAAAGTGTTCTGCAGGACTTTTTTGACGCATCCGCACATTGGTTTAACTTTTGCACGCAGCTTTGGAACTGGCCTTTGTCACGTTTTTCGTTTGTTGGATGGTATGGACCGTTCGTCTCCATTCACACTGTTCCTGTCAGACGTCAGGGTAATAACGTTGTTCTGCTTGCTGGTTCAGGAGATATTTACCATTCTTTACACAAAGTAAACATCTGAGGAAATGTCAGTCAATCAGAACTCTACGCTTCTTTTTTATTTTTTTTAACTTGTCCTGTCCAACAGCTGGGCAAACAGATGAGAGCTGAAGCCCTCTTGTGTTGGACACATTTTACTTTAACAACAGGGGTTATGAATCTTCTGACAAACCAGAGGTATGTCTGAATAAACCCCTTTTGTAATCAACGCCAAACTTTATTCATACGGAAAAGGAAAGGAGGGAAGAAGAGAAAGGGATGTTGGGGGGGTAGGAGGGTGATTATTGAAAGGGGGGAGTAAAACCATGAAGCCTGGACGGTTATACTCATTACAATGAGGTTCAGATGCAATACACGTCTATAAGGGCCGGGCCTGTCCACACACACTCAAATGTTATAAACAAACCTCGTCGTCGTTCCCTTTCGGCTTTTCCCATCAGGGGTTGCCACAGCGAACAAGTCGCATGGTAAACTTGGCAATGTTTTACGCCGGATGCCCTTCCTGACACAACCTTCTCAAAGCAACTGGGCTTGGGAACAGCACAGAAGGGAACAGGGAGCAGCCCGGATTCAAACCCTGGTTTCACGGACGGAAGGCGCCGCAAACCAGCACGAGCTAAACTGGCTCCTGTTATAAACAAACCTGTTGGCTCCAAAAAAGTTCACGTGTCAACATGTACACAGTACAAATATTGTTCACATGCGCATACCTATGCATTCAAACCAACTAGTGTGAGATATTTCATTCAATCACACAAACTATTTATGTAAAGGTGAGCTAACACCTGTGCTCAAGTGAGTGTTTATGTTCTTCTAAAATGGATGGTGGAATGTGAAAAGAAGGAGGGAGAGTGCCCAGCCATCCCCATACCAAGACCCCCGCTGCAGCAGTAGCGGCAGACAGAACCCCCCAACGTCACACGGCAGCAGATAGAGAACAACCGCCCCCCGCGCGACCGCATCCGCCACCCAGGCCAGGGCCAGCAGTCCTGCTGGGGCCCCCAGAGCCAGAGAGCAGGGAGGCATGGGGGGACAGAGAGTGCAGCTCCGGCCGAACCAGGAGAGTTGACCCCCGCCGCACCGGGAGGGCCCAACGCGGGGCTCCGGCCCAACCAGGAGAGCAGCCCCCTGCCACACCGGGAGGGCCCACCGCGGGGCCCCGCCCCAGAAGAGCGCCCACAGCCCCAGACGAGCACCTCATCACCACCCAGGAGTTCTAGGCATCCCTGCCCCAAACCCAGGTACGAGCCAGGACCCCCCCAAGGAAGACCCCCACCCGGTCCTTGGTTGGTCCAGGAAGGAGCAAGGCAGGGGCCAGGCGTCCCTGCCCAGGTGGAGTACACCCAGGGGAAGAAACTACTCTCCTTCCTGGCAAGTTGGATGACACAAAAACAATTTAAAAAATGTCTTTTTTGGTTGCTGGAAATCTAAACAGTCAGGTTTTTTATTTTATTTGGGGTGGAAATTCTTTCCATGTGGCTTTAACCCTTGGGCTTTCCTATGGGATCAAGATGACCATTGACGTGTTCTCCCTACCATGACAAAGGTGGATAAAGGTGGAGAGGATTTCATGTAATCCAGGGACACCAGTGAAGATCACAAATCATTGAAGAAAAAAGGTTCAGCACACTGTCTAGTGGGTCTAGATGACCCAACTCCCAATGTTAAAGTGCCTAGGATAGCACAAGGGTTAAGAGAGTCAAAGTTTCCCTGTTTAGCAAAGATATTGCTTAAACATGCAGAAAGATGTTTTTGTTTTTCACCTCTAATGCAACAAGTCCTGATTGTAAAGAAGGAGGAGTTAATGAAGAACATTAGCAGTTTTCTGGTCCTACTTAATACCAGACATCAGAGCTTGTTGTGTCTGGGATGAGAGCTGGAGACTTCCTGTTGGGTTTGTAAGTGGCTCAATGAAGGATTTGGTCAGATGAATCCCTCTAACCCTGTGCTTCTCTGTTACCTGTCTGTCAGATTCCACAGTCAGACCTCTGGTCAAACCAGAAACACAGAGACATGACCAGGAAGCAGCTTTGATTTTCCACTTTGAATGACGATATCATTGCATTTAATAAGGTTTTTGATATTATTTGTTGAAACGTACTTACAACTATTTCTCTCATCATGTTGGAACAGCATTTAGCCCAAATAGGCTGTAATGTCAAAGGGGAAAATGAAAAAGAAGAAGCCATATTTTTCCATAATAAAATCCAAGCCCATCTTTCTGTTCTGAAGTTGAATGTTAAATGTAGTCTAGGCAAAATTACTCTGACAGCACATTTGAAGACAATCTTGAACAAACAAGAAAGACAAGAAAAGGAACTTCCAAAGAGCCTAACATAGCTCTGCAGCTATAACATAGCTTATTTAAAAGCATATATTATGACAAATAACTGAATCACTTCTAAATAAAAAAAAACTCACTAAACCTTTGTTTTTACAGAACGCACATTAACATAAAGAGACCTCCAAAATAGGCCAAACAGCTAAATATGGAAAAATAAAGCACATTTCATGTCCCTGAAATAAAAACATTATGCAAACATTTAAAAATAGCTATTTCGTAACCCTTGTGCTATCCTAGGCACTTTAACATTGGGAGTTGGGTCATCTAGACCCACTAGACAGTGCTCTGAACCTTTTTTCTTCAATGATTTGTGATCTTCACTGGTGTTCATGGATTACATGAAATCTTTTCACCTTTATCCACCTTTGTCACGGTAGGAAGAACATGTCAATGTAAGGGGGGGGGTCATCTAAGTTAGCACAAGGGTTAAACAGAAATAATCATGATTTTGCTTACAAAATCCCAGCTTTTAGTTTTGCTTTTGAGCCACACTTTGGACATGCCTAGTACAGTGTCTGTTCTGGAGCTCAGGGTCTGACTCCACATGCCAATCAAACAAGACCAAACAAAGACTTTTTTGGACCACTTGTAACGTTTCCTGATTTGTTTTTTTGTTTTTATTTCCCCCCCACAGTTATTTTATTTTAAAACAATCCTGTTCCCTCCACAGACTTTTAAGGTGGACACCAGTCACATAAAGGTGCCTGTTAATAAAAAAAGTAGATGAAAATAAAAAAATAGCTTAAATGAGTATTTGAAAAAGAAATAGTTGAAAAGGTTTTATAAAACGTTATAAACTTGGCATTAGATCAAAGAAATGTATATGGATTCTAAACATTAAAGGGAAATCTGAAGTGAAAAAATGAAATCATTTCTGATTTAACCCCGCCCCCTCTATTTCCAAGATTGAAATTTTAAAAAAGCAATACACATGGAAGTCTTTTTTTCTATTTCAGAGCTGTTTAGTTTTGAAGCAAAGTTTACATTTTTAACATGTGAACAAAGCAGAAATGTATCCCTTCTGTAACCTGCCTCTAGTGGTCTTTGACGGAACTGCAACCTATTGGTACTTCCTGGTTTGCATCACGATTGAGGCTTGCACTGATTATACCGCTGTTTTTAGACACTTAAATAGTGTTTTACTCGGTGGTGAGCAGAAAAAAAGACAACACATCAAAGTTCTCGCATAAGAAATGACTTGAAGCGAAGAGGAAAAGAATCTGTCAGATCCTTTATTTTGAAAAGACGGACAGGAAGTAGCTCCAGGCAGTTACCGGTCTCCAATTTTCTAAAGCCGGGCTGAGCTGCCGCCGCCGCTGGACCTCCTCCGGAGCAGCAGGGCGTCTCCGCGGCTCCCACAAGTTGCGGCAGCTGCTTTCACGGAGCTTTTTCCCGGAGCCGTCTACTTCCTGCAGTGGTTCGGACGTGGACATTAAAGTTGCATCGGAATGGCTGATGAGCATGAGTGAAAGGTAAATGAAAAACGACGGCGGCTTTCTCGCTTTATTTTGGGTCATTATTACTTTAAACCCAATTTTATTCACAAAATAAAATAAAATAAACTTAATTTTTACATTTATTCTAAGAAAAGGCTCGTTTGGAGGCTTGATTTAGGACGAGACGATCTGTTTTACTAAAATTATCATTAAAAATTAATATATAAAATGAATCTAAAAGGACTGCTAACAATAATGTAATCAAACTGAATTTTCAAGTGTTTAAAATACTTTATGTAATTTATTATTGTTATTACTTTAGTTTGAGTTAAATTTTGTGATGTAAAAGGTGATGAGGAACAGGTGGAAACATATATAAGTATATGTATATACTTATTTACTTATTTATAACTATTTGTTTGTATAGATATATTACTATTTATATATGTATAAAGATATATAACTATTTATTTATGTATAAAGATATAAAACTATTTATTTATTTGTATAGATATATAACTTGTTTTTTTTTTCAGCACCTTTAAAAATAATAATGAAATAATAATCTCAAATGTATTTTTCAATGGTTTCAAAACTTTTAAATAAAGCTTTTTTGTCTTTTTTTATTTTTATTATTTGAGGGTCATTTGCTGCAGACACATAAGTAACCCCACCTTTTGCCTTTTATAAACAACCAGTTGCACAACATAAGAAGAATTCCCAACTGGGATTTGAAAGGGATCACATTTCCAGAGCAGAAAATTCATTAACTGCGCTATAACTGTGCTTTTTTTGAGGCCAAACAGAGGCACTTTTCAAAATCATGCATGTGAAGACCTCTGTCTGCACTCAGAAGGTTTCATGTGAGATGCATATGATAAAACACTCTGCTTTTAAAAAAGATTCTATTGATCATTTCAGAAAACATTTCTTGTTAGTGGGAAAAGAACGACTGTGACCCATATAATGTAAAAATGTCCACAATAAAAAAGAATTGAAATGTATTTATATAAATGAAGTTGTTAAATATATAATAATGCATTTAGACAGTTTAAGCTCTGTAATTAGAAGAAATAAATACATTTTTTAGCAAAATATTTTCTCGTCAATTTGATTTTATCAAAACGTTTGAGTAGTTTTGATTATTTATTTCACAAAAAAGAAAAAGGTTGAACCTTTTTCAAAAGATCCACTAAAAAAATGAAGATGAACTCATATTTTAAATCCAGACATCAGTCATTTCAAAATAAAATGTTTAGGGGATTATAGTGTGGAGTCGACACACAGGAGGTGTAATGCCAAAGCTTCCTCTCCTTCCCATATCTCTTTTGTTTGATAAAAAGCCATCAGATAAGCCTAAGTAAGAGCGATGGCACCCCCCAAAAGAGAAATCCAGTACCATGATAAGTTATCTCGGTTAGGAACTCATCCTGTTACCAAGAGCAGCTCTCTTTGATTCTTAAGAGTTTTATTTTTCCCTTATATTGTCCATCTACAAAGCAGGCGATTCTTGTCAAAGGAAATCTGTCGTGAACGTGTCAGCAATTTTTGTTTAAACTTGCTGAGTCATCATCTATTATGAAATAGTCACAATCATCACGGGGAATGCAGAAAGTGAGCGGTTGGAATCCAAAATCCTCAACGTGTTTGAGGTCCAAAACAAATAATGTCACCAAAGTAATCAAGACGTTTGGAACAAATTTAAAAACTTTTACAACTTTTGGGGTCGGTCCCATACCGTTACACTGCCACCGCCATGTTTGTCTGTTTCTATGAGGTTCTTTTACTGAAATGTTGTTACTGAGACACCAGAAAGGAGACGCACACCTTCTGAAAAGTGGGAATTGTGTCTTGTTAGTCCACAACTGTATTTTCCTCAAGGTTTTGGGGATGATCTAGACACATCTGCCTCTTTCTAATAGTGGAGTCCTGAGCTACAAACCAAACCAAGAAGAGTGAGACTTGCAGTTCTCTGGAGGTGGTTTTGGTGGCTGTTTGGTTGACTCTTTGCTGCAATCCCTGGTTATTTTGATCGTTTAATGCTCCAAAAATTCCCCCCCGTTGGTTTTCTCCATGTGTGGATGATGGTTCTGATTGCAGTTCACTGAAGTCTCAGAGCTTTGGAAGAAGCCGCTTTCACGCCTGATGGATCTGAGCTGCTTTGTTTCCCGTTCCTTCCCATTGTTTCACTGATCTGGATCATTTAAGTGTGAATCTGTAATTCCAAACAAATGGACTTTCTCACAAAGAAAACAAAATCAATTAATATGGTCCACAAAAATTAATGCCTTTTCTTTTTTCTTTGTTTTAGATTGGATTGGCCGATCCATCAGTTAAATAATCAGTTCTGTAAAAAGAAAAAGGTTTTCAAAACAAGAAAAAAAATGGTTTCAAAACAACAATATGAAAAATGAATTGATATTAAATTCAATTGTTTAAATTTTAAATAAAATTGTGAATTCGTGATAGAAATGGAATTGATTCATAAGTGATACCCAGCTTTAATTCATTTCTACTTCTAAAAGTGTTTGGGGTTTTCCTCTGCGTTAACAGTGGATTAGGTGGAAACTGCGTTGGTTTCTATTGGGTAGTGTACGGCTGCTTAGGAATAGATTATCCAACGAGACTGATCAGGAGGATCTGGTTTTGAAAATTGGATTTATATGAATGAGTATTTTTGCTAAATCTAACTGACTAACAGTTGATTAATTTAATTTAATATTTCCCAGTTATAGCCTGAGAAAGATTGGAAGTCAAAAGAATTTATTATATGTAGCACTGCAGTCAACACAGATGAGGGTTTTTATTGGTGTCACTAAAAACTAGAACAGCAGCTAAACCATAGGCTTAACTTTGAAATGGATTTTCTGGCAATTTCTTCAGTTTTTGAGCTTTTCTATTAAATCCATTCCACCTTCCTATTTGTTAGTTTTCATTCTGGCACAAACCTTTGTTCCTTTGCGTTAAGCTGACTCTGGTCAGAGGAAGGCGGAGTCCGAGGTCAGTTCCTTCAAATAAAGGTACAGAGATGAGGACTGGAGCAGGAGGTCATGTGACTCCCCAGAAACAGGAAGTCCACGATGGCTGTATAACATTATTGTCCATCCATCCGTCCGTCCCTCCATCCATCCATCCATCTTTTTCTGCTCGTTAATTATTATCATAATTGTTAACATTATTACATTTTTTGAAATCAGTGACATCATTTTAAACAGTTTAATACAAAAGAGCCACAGGCACAGTTTGGTCTAACGTGAAATTCATAAAAAAATACTCCAGCTGTCCCCATTTGACCTCAGTCCCAGACGATAAGACTGCTAATGCCCCCTGAAGCCAATCAGATATTTAATTAATTTTGAAAGCTTAATAACACACAAAAGCAATTAAATACCCAACTAGTTGATAAAAACTTCTGTCACCAATAAATGTCATCTTATTGTTATTGTTATTAGTGTGATTTCTTAGACCCCGGTGTTCAATTTTTACTTTTCCATACTAAGGTTGTAGTAAATGTTGGCTTGAAGTGTACAGAAATGCCATCTGACCATGGACTCTGGCCCTTTAAATGGTAAATGGAGTATACCTATAGGACATATACTTATATTTAGCGTTTTACTAGAAGGCCTAAAACGCTGTACATTTATCCATGCACACACACACTCAGACACTGCCAAACACTGGCACTGACACTGTCTCTAACCACCAGAAGCAATGTAGGGTTCAGTGTCTTGCACAAGGACACTTTTGACACACAGGCGACAAGAGCGCTAGTTCTAGAATATTCTCTATTGGAAACGTTCTTGGCAAGTTCTGAAGAGTTGTGTAGAAGTAGACATCTGGGGGGTATTCCAGAAAGCAGGTTATGCTAGCTCCCACGGTAAGTTTGAGGCTAAGGAAGTTGATAACCTCAGCTTTCGGTTCCAGAAATGGAGGTATGTTTCAGGGTAGGTCAAGTTGCCATGGCAACTCATGCTCTGAACATAACCTGGTCCGGAGCAGGTTTAGTTGAAGCTTAGTTTGTTTACAGAGAGGTGAAGCAGGATGGCGTGTCCATTTGAAGATGATTTAGTGGATGAAGAAGCTCAGATAATACTTTTTCCACTGTGAGAGGGTGATAAGATCACATATGGATGTTGGAAAATTAAACTTTTTTACTTTGATCTAACTTAATTATTTGCTTCAGTTAAGATAAATCATTTTTTGTTAGGTCACCTTAAAAATAACACGTAGTTTTCAGACAATCATGTTCCTTTCATTCAAATTAATTCAATTAAGTAGGTGTAACTTTGGTGCTGCTGTTAGATCGGCACCGCAAGGGATTGTGGGATACCATTCCCTTTGCCTGTCTGGACGGATTTGTGTTTAAGTGTGGGTTTTTGACCAAATGTGTTTAGTTGTTAAGCTGTTTTAGCTGTTTTACTGTGTTTTGCCGAGTTATTTTTTCCTACTAAGCTTATGTCTCTGTACCATAAGTGAGAGTAAAGTAGAGGATGATGAGTTTATATAGCACCCCTACTGGTGCAGTTGTAAGTATAATGACAGATAATCTTTAATGAATCTATACACTCCGTGCAATTTTTTTCCGTCCTTTTAATTGTTCTAAAAATGAGCATATCTGCCGGCTCAAACGTAGACATATGAGAGTTCAAGAATCATAATTAATTAAGATGGAAAAAAGATTAATTGAATTGGAGTAATATGACATTTAGTTAGATAAATATGTAAATATGAGTTGTACAAAACATTACTGAGTTTTATAGATGTGAAATGAGGTTGAATAAATTTAACTCAATTACTTGTTACCAATAGAAGTAATTAATTTAAGTTGGCAAAATTGGATAACTTATATATACGCGTCACAAGGAAAATGGAAATAAGATCAGAAACTCGTGCGTTTACTTTGTCTGTTCTTCTACTACAAGCAAAAACTCTTTCTTTTGCGGATGCAGCCGTATTACTATTTGATGGACGTATAATCTTCATACGCCGTCATTAATCTCAGACTCCGTCTCACTGAATTGTCGCGCTCTCTTTTTTTCTCCACGCGTTTCCATGGTGACTCCGTAAATCGGCGATCCATTGAGAATGTCTTTATGTAGATGCCGCGGGCGTGCATTAATCCAGGGTTACCAAGTCGAGCGTAATTACGCCAACTCATATCTGGTCTTTTGGAACCGACATACCCCGAGTAAGCAAGTTCAGGCGGATTTCAGCCAGAGTTCAGGCTTAAAGTCAGGCTAGTTTAAACATGCTTCCTGGAATACCCCCCTGCTGAAACTGAGATGAACAAAAACAAAACAAAAAAGTCATTGACTGATTTCAATGAAAAAAACATTGCATTGAATCAGCCAAGACTGAAAGCACCCACAGTGTCATTCAGCTCTGTAAAAAGAAATTTAGGAGCTCCTTGAGGCACCCAGAGAACATTTGAACATTTGGTCGAGAAAATTTATTTTTTTATTTGCAGCAAATGACAACAAAATAAATTGTATCAAAATATTTCATGTGTTGCAAAATACACAAGTAAATGTAGCAACAATACAAAAACTTCCACCATTTTTCAGACCATAAGGTGCGCATAACTACAGGGCCCATTAAGTTGAACAATTAATTGTGGGATGACTACACTACCCAGAATGCCTAGGGGGTCCAAGAGGTAGGTGATTGGACAGAGAAGTTAATGGGAAGTTTTCCCTCTTTTATTTGCAATAAGCAGCCTTTGCAAATGAGTCAGATGAGTCAAGCTTTATTGACAATAACTCTGAATTGTTGTTCAAAATGCAAAACACTGTCACTTTTTCACTTTATTATAACCAACATAAGCTTAATGCTCCAACAATCCATCAATCAGTGCAGCCTTGTAGTCCTACTAAAACATTTTGACAGATTTTTGAGCGACATGTACCTTAATAAATTGCTTTCAGGCCAGTAGGTACTACCAGAATTCATCAATTAGGCACACTGTCAACTTTTGAGAAATTAAGGGCTTTTAAGTGCACCTCATGATCCAAACAATACAGTAATTCAAAAGTCTACCTTAAAGAAAGACATCAGGGCTGTCATAAATCTACTGGTCCTTGTGATAAGCAGTACTGTTTTTACATTCTGCCCAACATTCATGCTCCACACGCTAGGTTAACACACAATTGTCTTGGGTGCAAGAGTTCAAGCAGGGCTTCCTGTCAATATTTGGTGTTTAGTTGGTGTTTGCCCCATGACACCAAGAAAACCCAACAGTGTGTTCCAGAAACCCAGAACCAACAACTTTTTTTGTCTCTCCCTATAACCCCAGAATAAGGAAACAGAGATGGAGAAAAAGAAGAGAGAGCATAGTATGCGCTTCTGTCTGTCAAATCAGTTTTCTTCCACAGACAGATATCCACTGGACCGGTTATTTTTGACTTTATCCACTGCCAAAAATGAAGTTTAAATTATAAAATGTGCGGAACATTCACCAGAGTTAAGAATACTGAGCTCAACAACTTTCTGAAAATGGCAGACACAATGTAAGATTTAAAGCTCTGTGTTGTACACCTATTTATTAAGAAACCACACTCCTAAAAGTTTGCAAATATGAAGTTGATAAAACAGCTGATTAAAAAGATTAGTCTCCATCGAAATTCTTAAAAATAATACATTTTGAAATAATTAAACCTGTGTGTACAGGGTTATTTAAGATATAAAGCAAGACTTTTTACCATTAAAGTCATTGCTGATTTCTGCAGCCTGCCCTTAGTGGTATTTGGAGGAACTACAATATTTGGTATTTGTTGGCTTGTATCAAATTCAGGATTGGAATGTAGAAACTTTGTATCGCCCATGTTAGATTGCACATGTGCGTATTTAGGTAGTTTTACCCAAGAAAATGTTGGAAATTATTTTAATTCTACATTGCCCTAACTGGCTGTACATTACAGGTCAGTTGTGCTGCAACTTTCCTCATTTGAACGACCTACTCCAAATATAGACAAAAGCAACTATTCAAACTGAGACAACACAAACTTCCAAACATGGCAACAAAAGGCTGGTGTTGAGCTGATCTTGAATATCTGCTGGACTCCATGTAAATCCATCCATCTTCCGAACCCGGCGAATCCCTTACAGGGTTGCTGGAACCAACCTAGCTTCTGTTGAGCGAAGGCCGGGTAGACCCCGAACAGGTCTGTTGCAGGGTGACCATGTAAATAGCAGCAAATAATAAAATCTGTTCGGTTGTGATGTAGAGAAGCAGTGGCATTTTTGATAGCTTGCCAAAGGAGTAAACAGTGCCAACTACTGTACCAGAGTATACAGCAGAAGATTGAGTTTGACCAAGCGTTGGAAATAGTAGGTGGAGTGCAGTAAAATTTCTATTTACATGTCTGCCACTAGGGCTGGGAATCACTGGGTACCTTACAATACGATGCAATTTGCGATACATCGCTCATGATGATGATACTATCACAATATGAAGATAATGTGAACCTCGATATATATCGTCTCTAACAACTCACGATATATCAAACTTCAAGGAAGAAGATCTTGAAAAACCGTTTTTGGGAAAATATTTCCCCATGTATTTTTTTGTTTTCAAACACAATGATAATAAACAACTTGTGTCCTATTTGGTGTAATGAATAACAGACCTTTGTGTAACATTGCTGAAATTAGTAATACTCTGTCTTTGACAAACGATGACAATTTTCCTTTGGAAAAATCTGTAAAATTCAGTTAAAACAATAATGAACATGAACAGCAGTGCCATGCATTTTAACATCGTCTATAAAGTATTATAAAAGAACTGAGCGGAAAATTTTAGAATCCTTTTTGAAAAGGCTTTGCATTTTACATTTGTCTAAAACCAACAAAACATAAACAAAAACAAAACATAAACAAAAACATTTTATTCTGTGTTGTTTATAAGACTCAACTAAAATCTGACGTTTTAAAACTGTCAAGCAAAAGCAAAATCTTTGTAATAAAACATTTTTCTATGAGTTTGTTGTCTTTGAAATAAAAAGCCTTCATTGTTACATTTCTGCTACATTTTGTTGCTATAGCAGGTACTGTTAGTTCAAATTTAGGGGGATGTGCTTATGATTTTTCCGTTTTATGAAGCTGAAAAAACCAAAAGCTTTTGTCGTAACCCTTGTGCTATCCTAGGCACTTTAACGTTGGGAGTTGGGTCATCTAGACCCACTAGACAGTGCGCTAAACCTTTTTTCTTCAATGATTTGTGATCTTCACTGGTGTCCATTGATTACATGAAATCTTTCCACCTTTAGAATAGAATAGAATAGAATGCCTTTATTGTCACTGTACACATGTACAATTCACATCACACACACATGCATTGTCATGGTAGGAATAACACGTCAATGTAAGGGTCATCTAAGGCAGTGTTTTTCAACCTTTTTTGAGCCGCGGCACACTTTAAGCCTTGACAAAAATCCCGCGGCACACCAGCATCCCAAAAAAAAAAAAAAATGCAGAAACTCATAGTCTGTTTGAATTTACACCCCCCCGGCAATCTGACGTGCATTTTTGTGATAATAGTGGCAGAAAAAGCAGGAAGTTGCAGCTGTTTTTTCTAAAAGATGTAATAAAAGTTAAGTTACATACAAACTGTATGTTCGTTGTGGTTTCAAGACATTTAACAAGGACGACTCATCGTACGCTGAGGCGCTGTCCCTTTAAGCCAATGCATCATGGGAGATGTAGTGTGAAAACTGCCACAAAAGGGCAGATAGACTCACGTCTCTGAGCTTCATTGTTTTGTTCACTTGTTCCACGGTCTGATACCGGATTCTGTGGAAAGCTACACCGCTAAAGACGAGCTTTAGCTGGTGTTTTATTTAGAACTGAGTGACTTACGAGCTAAATTGGAACAAGGAAATGAAGACTTTAACCACTTCTGATTGGTCAAACCGATGACATGTGATTAAGCCTTCAAGAATGATTGGTGGAGTCGTGGAGACAGTAAAAGCTGCGGGACTTTTCCACAAACAGATATAGCTGCAGCTAAATCGCGGTACCGTCATTCTTATCAAAATGTCTTTAATAGAATCAAATAAACACAAAGAAAAAGTATTTTACGATCTTTCATATTCCTAACTACTCAGTGTTTTATCAGGGCCTGTTTGGATGAACAAAGAGCTGATGTCCTGGAGATGGAAAATGTTTTTAGATCAGTTAATGAGGGTAATTTCCCACGGCACACTTGACTTTGAAGTATCGTCTTACCAAAGGATGATTTAATACAACGTTTTACAGGGTCTTTAAACGTGAATAAAAGGTCAATACTTAATGAAGACGCATCAAAAATCAATCACGAGACTAAATATCACGAGTTTTTGCTTCTGTTCTCATGACGTTTCACTGTTATGTTCTATTTCTGCAACGTTCCCAATGGTGTTTGAGGACACGCTATGGTTTCAGCCTATTTTTTTCTTCTTTTCTTAGGACCTTCCACACTGACGACAGTAATGGAGAACACATCGTGGCCTCACTCTTCGTATGTCCCGCATTATCTCCTGCGTGGTGACCCTTTTGCTTCCAGGCTCTCCAAAGAGGCAGACATTGTTGCAGCTTTTTACATCCTAATCATAGGTCAGTCGCACTGTTGTACACTTGTTTTGTGTTGTTGTTGCAGTCAACCTTAAAACCAGCGTTATGACACCCACGTCTTCAGGAAAGGTGTAAAGTTTGATTTGGCCCTTAAGGAGAGGATCAAGTAAACTCTCGTGATGCTGGTGTGCAAAAATACAGGAAGCCAAGTAGAGGTTTAGGTTTACTTTGGCTTCCTATAAAGGAAGCATGCAGCGCTTCTCATTTATGGCGGGAAATTCCATAACACCTATGTCTTTGTGCACACACAATTACAGTCTTTGGCCAAACATCCTTTAGGCTAAGAGCTATTTTCTGCCATTGTTCATTCTGAGGGAATTTATCTTAATATCTAAGGCTTATATTTTTTGTTGCATTGTGGTGCTCTTGATCTTTTTCAATGAAATGAATTAAGAATGAAAGACAGACCCCCCCCCCCCCCTTCAGGGAATTGCACCTGTATGCTCAAACATGGTGCTTGAGATCAACGTCCCTGATTGTTTTCCAGCTATCTCTGCCCCACTCAGCACTGATTAGCTGGAAGAAGATTTTAGACTCTGATTGACTGGACACACCAGACAGAGGCAGTTTGCAGAATAATATAGTCAAAAATTAAAATTCCACGCCAGTAGCTGCCAAACACCAACAAAAATCAGTTTGTGTTCCTCAAAAAGAGTATTTTTATTTAGTTTAACCCTTCAAAACTGGAGATGTCGCAGTGAAATCTAATTATTCTATGGTCCGGGTTAATACGCGATTCTGATTGGATGCTGGGTGTGCATTAAAAAGTGATAACCATTCAAATGAATGGGAAAGTGTGTGTCCCCAAAATTTTGGTCTGTATTGTATATATCACTTTATATCACCAAATCTTGACTGCTGCGGTGGTGCAGCCTTGTCATAATGACAAGGCGCCGCACCACGTGACAAATAGTCCGCTTTTTGTGAAGAAAGCGATCCAAATCAGGAAAAAAACATGAATTAAGGACTAAAAACTGGTTAATGTTTATGTCTTTTGTGAGTGACCATGGTATAAGCGGGTTAATGGCCTTCGAAGTATTCATGATCACTTTTTAACGCACTTCGTGGAACAACCATTCAGGCTTCTATGGCGTGCGTTAAAAAGTGATAATGCACACTTTGTCGGCCATTAACCCCCACATAATGCTCTCTCTGTGACCTACCCTTACTTGTTTACTGTTCATGGGATCTACACGAATCAGCTGATTCTAATGTAGAGACAAGCGGCTTTTTACGTCAGCTTTTCACAGAAATGCAACATATTACTAACAGAAAGTGCTGTATCAGCTGATTGTTGCTGATTGCATAAATTAACGTTCATCTCCTAAAGAAATTGAGTCATCTTTGATTCTGGTACAACTCTGCGATGCAGAAAGTGACCCTAACCTTTTTTGCTAAGGAAATAAAAGGCTGGATTTCAGTTCACTGTTACTACTTGCAGAAATTACCATCAGCATTTGTGAAAGAGTGACCAAAATGTCCTGAAACCTAAAAAAGAGGTTCTGGGTTTCCTACCACACATCACATTGTCACTGGAATCCTACTGTAGACCGCTCTTCACTTTGTCCGTTACTGTAAAGTGGCAAAATGTGGGTGATCTCCAACTGTATTAGGAGCTGTAGCATGCAGGTAATGCTGACATTGTGTTTTAACACTGTTGCAACCTGCTGTAGCCAATGTTGAAATAACTGGAGCTAGGTCAGTTCACCAAGTAAGAGGCTGGTTAATATTATCGGGTACAGGTAAATGTTGACACTATGTATTCTACAATAGTTTAAATCTGCTGCAGCCAATGTGTAAAACTTTGCAACCAGATTGAAGCAATCATAAAATGTAATGGAGCCAGGTCAGTTCACCAGGGAACCACTAAGGGACTGGTTACACTAGCAAATTGATCGCGTTTCACTTTAGTATAAAGCTGCCTACTTCTAATCTATCAAAAACTTTACAGTCGGATTCCAAAAACGTTTTCTCCTCTGTGGTTAGATTTAGTATCTATGACAACTCTTTCGGGGGTGACATTTCATAAACAACTTGTTTTATTTTTAAGATTAAAATAGTCAACAGATGAGGTTGGGATCTTTTAGGTGACGTGCTGTCAAATCTCGCCACTTTACTTGAAGTGTTCCAACTCAGAATACTTCAGCCATTTGACCACACGCAAGATTTGGTTTATACCTTAACCTGCCAAGACTGGGACAACCTAGAGTAGAACATATGTCTTAGAAATGGCTCAGTACAAAAGACCATCTCCTTCATTGATCCTTTATACAACCGTTAGTTCAGAAAAAATATCTTACAACTGAAGAGTTCAGAGTGATTACAATGCAGATTTTCCCATGTGGTTTAAGTTTTGGTCCAAACTAATAGATCCAGTTTGGCCTGGATTTAGGTGTCTCCAACATGACTGAATACACATTGACTTGTCAATGATATAGTTCAGTCAATGGTCTTTTAAGTCAGTTTGACGGTGGTTGGACATCTGCCATTGGACCCTCCTTTAACTTCTAATTCTGGTCAAAAACCAGAACTGCATTAAATGATTCCATTTGTAATGGAAAGTCTGTTATATTATTAGGGATTGTGTGGCTTTTGTCTAATCTATTAAATCTGTGTTTTGTCCAAAGACCTGTCGTCCTTAATGTGCAGATGACGAACTGCAATTAGAAGGATTTGATAGAAAATCAAATTACTGAGCTTTTCCTATGAAGTAAAGTCTATCCAGACATGCTTCAGGCAGATAGATGGGTGTATTAGCCGATCTTATTGTCATAGCAGTCAGTCACAGGAAAATCTCCAAATTCATTTATGGCTACTGGAAGCTTTAGCGTTCCAAATAGTCAAAGTGGAATCTCCCATCCATGTTTGTTGCACATACAAACACGGACTGATAGTGCAGATTTTAACCATGCTAACTCCCTACATTGTACGTAACAGGTAAAAAAATAAATAATTCAACACCACTACACGTTAGCAATAAAATCCAACCTTGTTTGCAACTTCTAAAAATTAAAAAAAAAAAAAAAAATAGACATTTTGACAGAGTGCTGTGTACTTCTCCAAATTGCTTCAGCATCAGTAAACATAACCACAGTTAATCCATGTAAAAGGCGTTCTGGATGTTGTTTTTAAAATTATTAAGGCTTTTAGGTGTGCCTTACTAAAATATGGTACATGCAAAAACGTTAAATTAATAACATAGCCGGTTTAAATATTTGATTACCTTTGACCAGGAGGCAGCAGAAGATCATTTGCAGGTCCTTAAAACTGCAGTGAATGTGTATCAATTCAAAATCAGGAAGTCAAGTGCGGATATTTTCATTTGGATTCTCCATGTCATGAGAATTCCATAACTTTACATCTGACAGTCAAAAAACAATGCAATAGTCCAGGTCTTTGCATACAACAGGTTGATGAAAAGCTCAAAGCCTCCTGTAGGGACCATTTTCCAATTCTATTACAGTTAAGACATCTGATTTACAAACTAGGAAAAAGACGACCCAAATAAGCAAAGTTTTTGTTTTTAAAGATTTTCTAAAACTGGGTTTTAGGCCATGTGGGAATATGTGTTGTTGATAGCTGTGGTTGTAGTCTTCTTACTGCCGTGTTGTGTTGATTCAGATTCAGCATCGCTGTGATCAGTTACTATAGCGACGCTGCTCCCTAAAGATTTCTTTAGATTGATTTTTAAAATTCTGCTGATGGAAATGTCTGACTGAGAGACGCTGTTAAAAACAGAGATCGGAGGTAATCGTGTGTTGGGAGTGAAGTTAGCGGAAGTTTTGGACCAGAACTCTGTGACCTGAAGTGCTTTCAGACTCTAACTTCATCTGAAGGAATGAGCTGGAATAGTCTTTTATGGCCTTTAAAAACCTTAATTACAACATCTACCACTTTACCATATGTGGTTTTCCACATAGTGATCATGGTATCAGAAAAATGCACTTTAATGAGAATAACACGGCTTTCTATCTTTGAAAAGATGATTTTAGTCTCTTGAAGGAGCAGCTTCAATCAGTTCTTCTGTGAAGCATTAGTGCAACAGCTTGAAGTTCAAAGCATTGTTTTTTTTTTACTCCTACGTGCATACCTCCTGCCTAAAATGAGGATTATCCTGAAGGACCTTGTTCAATCATCGCTACCTCGATGGAACAAGAGTGCTGGTCTCTGAACCACAGCCTCAGAGGAGTTCGTGATGTGCAATCACAGCCTCGCTGTCTGACTTTGCAACGACAAAAAAAAACCGATACACTCAAATTTACGGGGGAAAAAAAGGTTTCCACTCAAAAGGAAAAGACGGCCTGAAAACATTGTTCATCAATTTGCGAGAACGAGTGAGGCATCTGCCAGACAGCTGAAAGGGAAGAAGTCTAATCAAGCCGCCACGCTGGTAATCCTCCTTTTCATGAAAACATGTTTGGATGTGGTTTTTGTTACTGGAGCAAAGACAGCTGCTGGTAAATCTGACAGATTCCAAAAATATCACATCCTTCTGAATTTGTGCAGATTTATTATAGAGGTAAGAGAATTCACATTTACCCATAATTTAACCACAAAAAGGGCTTTAGTTATTATCTGGAAAATTCGAATTGATATTCTAATTTCTAAAGTTTTATCAATAATCTTTTTTATTTAAATTCTTTTTGGGGCAAATTTCTGCTACAAATGTAAATGAACCTTTTGGCTGATATGTGCAGTTTAAAAAAATGCTTTGTCCTTAGATATATAAAAAAACCTAAACATAAAAAAGTTCTATGAAGTATTTTCAACTCACAAGAACAAAGTGCACAGTAAATGGTTCAACTCCTAGACTCCATTTTTTGATCTGTTGTAAAAGCGTTCCCAGTGGTTTTTGAATTATGATTGTGTTGTTTTCAGCCAACATATAAAAAACCTGTCACTTTCTAGGCCATAATTTCTGCAGAGCAGCACTAGCTAGATTGTGGGCAGGTGCAGAAGTAAGCCTCTACCGATATCCCATCATCCCTTTGTGTACATTCTCTCCCGCTAGCTTACAGCTCCTCACAACCCAAACATAACATTAGTGGTGCAACAAAAATGGCGAGCAACATTGAAGCTACCAGCTCAGTGGCCTTTTGGTAGAGTGTCCATCCCGAGACTGGAAGGTTCAAATCCGCGGTCAAGTCATACCAAAGACTCTAAAAATGGGACCCAATATCTCCCTGTTTGACACTCAGCATTTAGGGGTTGGATTGGGAGGTTAAACCACCGAATAGTTCTCAAGCGCGGCTGCTCTGCAGCTAGCCACGCCCCCAGGGGAGGGGTCAAATGCAGAGAACAAATTTAACACGCCACCAACACACTAATTTGTTATTGAAGTGGTTCCCTTTCAAAAAATACTGACATGTTTCAAAACTGACCTTGGTTTATTTCTGTTGTTTCTTTGAATCTTTTACGCTTTGTGTGTAAAAGTTTTTGTAAAAACATCTTTAAACTTTACTTTAAGGACCTTTTCTTGCTCCAAAACGGAACTTTGCACTCGTCCTTTTAGGCTAGATGTTAACAAGCTGTCCGACATGTCACAAAAACAAAGCAAAGGGGGAGTAACAAAATGTGTTGCGATAACATCTGTTAGACATTCTCATGGGAGCCTGAGGCTTTTAACAGACGAAGCTGTTAGGAGTGCAGAAGGAAAAGAAAACACCATTTTACTGGTTTACCCCAAACAAACTAAAGGAAAGGGCCAGATTTATCACAATCGTATCTGAAAGGGATTAAAGACATTCAAACCGTGAATAGTACTGTGTTAAGCCCTGTTTTTAATACTCTCTGCCTAATAATCGACTGCCAGTTTTTTTTTTTTCAATGTGGAGTTAAATGATGAATAATTTCTCCTGCGGTTAGGGTTGAGAAAGTTCTGTGGTACGGGTCAAACGCTCTTTTGTTTACTGAAGTGTCTGCTGTATTTCAAAAATATGACGTTCAGCAAAAAAAAACGACGTCGCCCTATCTTTGTCCTCAAGACACCACTAAGTGTGTTCACTAAAAGAATACGTCTACAACATTGAACATGAAATTGCGCAGAGAACCGATAAGTGGAAAACATTTTTTCTTTAAATCTGCTTGGAAATAGAAATTCTCCCACAGTTCAATCCTGGCTGAAAGCCACCTTCATTTAAAAAAAAGGCTGTTTTTTTTTTTGCTCTGATGTTTTTTTCCTGCTCCTCTGCATCATATGAGTACATAAAAAATGAAAAGATATAGTCTGCTTATTGTGCTGCTTGTTCAATTCATTTTCACTGTAGACACACCAAACTGAATCTGCTTTGTGCTCATCAGGCTGGAAGAATGTGAAGCAGATGAAGGAGAAAGAAAAAAAATCCTTAGTTCTTGAATGCTTTTTTTCATCATCAAATTGTTTCACGACAACAGAACTATTTCTTTAGAATAATTTTTACAAGAGATTTATGCTACGTACACAGCGTGTGACGCATTCAAGAACGTACTGAACGTGGGTCTGTGAACTACTTTTAGCATATAGATACTAGATCAATACTAGCCCACAGTTGGAAGAGGCTTGGTGCCAAATGTCAAAAAGGGTGCAAATCTTATCAATCTTTAATTCTGTCCAAGCACTAACCGCATTTATTAATTTCTCCTCTATTATCAATTTTCTGCCGGTTGGCACGTCCATATTTTGAAAAGGATGCTACACATACATCACTACCAGATCCGAGTCCCTGATTGGTCAAAGGTGAACTGCTTCAGTTGCAATAAGCATTCATGGGGGGCGTGTTTTGTGCTTTAACCTTGAAAACAAACATACAAACTTGTGAAGAAATGCGTGAACGTGAGAGTTTTCAATGCAGAAGCACCGAAATGTACGCGTTTATAGACTCAAACTTGCGTTTCTGAACCTGGTGTGAACAAAGCATTCAAGTAAAAATGTATGTTTGCCACCAATTTTTACAATAAATACTTTTCCTTCAAAGTAGGTTAAAAGAAAAAGATTTAAACAGTCATATCAGACCGGCTTTGAAATGTTTAAAAGGATGTTAAAACAACAAAAAATAATGCACTTTTATGAGTTTATTTTAATTTTAGAATGACAGATGTCAAAATAATTGAGTCGGGGGCATTAACCCTTCAACACTGTAGGTGTTGCCGGTGACAACGCCACAAAGCTGCTGTTCTCCGCAGCAGAATTAGCTGGTTTACGTCGATTGCATAAAGACTTCATTACTGCAAAGTGTTGCATATCAGCATAAAGCTGCTTTTCTCTTCGTCAGAATCCAATAGAGTTACGTTAATTGCTAAAAAATGGTAAAGAGTTACGTCAGCGCTAGGGCTAAAACTCTGATGTTAGAGTTAAATGTCTGAAATAAAATGTTTTCCTAATTACAACTTTCGGTGATAGAACTTCTAACCACTTTATAAAGTATTTCAGAATGACTGCACTGAATAATTCGCTGCATATGTTTTAGATGAGCAGACATGGATCAGTAATAGATGCCTGGGCCTTCAGCAGAAAATGTTTCATTCAAAATAATCACAAATACATTTCTATCAAATGAAAGGCAGAAAATAACGTTGGTAAATTTAAGATCTCCTAATGTTTGCCTGTTTTAGATTTTAAAACCAAAGACTCTATTTAAATGTTTTTTATCCAAAATTTGACAAGCGTTTCTTTTGGCTCACATTTCATAGATTTTTTTGATTTTAAAACAGAAAAGTTAGAACATTATGTGAAAAACTTCTTGAAATCATGGAACACAAAAGGTAAATTGTTCCAATTTTACAACAGATGCAACATTTTAACAGGATTATGGAAATCTAAATTAAAGTCTATCTATAATTCCTTTACATCTTTTTGTAATGCTTGCCAACCTGTGGAAATGTTCCCGTTGTCTTTTTCTTTTTTAGCTGCAGCTGTTAGTTATTCCTGGAGAATGTCCAGCACAATAAGCCTCTTTAGTTAGGGACAGTTTGAGGCTCTGGTAGTGTGACAGCTGATTGACGCTGTATTCCCCATAACTGTACACCTGTCAGGTGATGGGCGGAAAAAAGCTGTTAACCTTGTCAAAGAAAAATGGGAAGAAATCCACGAAGAAAGCTTAAAACATGTCGACACAAATTTAAACAAAACGTTTGTTTTCAATTTGCAAATAGACATAGGCATAAGATGGAAAACAAATAAGTTTTAAGAAATGGATAACAAAAGACTAATGGATTTTTTCCCCTAAACTTAATATTTGATTTGATTTGAAATGGTTTATTTCAAGCAATCAAATAGAAATAATGCACAAAAACAATACAATCATCAGTTATACATTCATACAATAACTAATCAAATTTAGGATAATTAGACATATTAATAAATATTGCTTGAAAGGGAGTGGAAGGAAGCGAATTTATATAATTCCACCCCTGTTATACTATAACCATTTTATTACAGGGTTTATCTTTATCCGGTTCCTAGCTTTTATCAGACAGGATTAAGAATCTTGAAGTATCAATAAAGCACATGACAAAGATGAATTACTTAAATTATAAAAATAAAAAAATAACTTTTAGAAATCAACATGGCAATGAAGTATCCAAAATATATGCAATTATGTTACTTATAAAAGTCATTGATATGATTAAAAAATAATACTATATGAGTAAAATAGACATAACACTGTTTCAGAGATTTTCATAGCAAAATTTCTTTAAGTATCTAAAGATAAAAATATGTGCAAAAATATGTTACATTAGGAAAAATCCTAAATCAACTTATGAATTTTTTGGAGCAAGTGAAGTAGTATCATTTAAAGTCAATCAATTTAACCATTTTCACTAATTGATTAATCATTAGTTTTATTATTTAAAAAAAAAATTTTTTTATAATAAAGTAATGCTGTAAGGGAAAATCAAAAGGGTCCATAATCTGTCGAATGACCAAGGTTGGTATTTCTTCTTCTCCTGAGTAACAGCCGTTCTTCTGGGTTTAAACAGAGTTTACAGTTCTCTTCGATGTTTTATCTGCAGACATTAGATTCAGGTCCATATCCTTCTTCAGCTGATAACAGCGACGAGGTCAAGTTGTCTGCAGGTCAGAACTTTCAGACTTTTGGAGAAAGTGATGAATCCAGGCGTCATAGTTCTTGAAATTATTTGGCTCTTTAAACTATTACTGCATCTTGGTTCAGACGTCTGAATAGAAATTGTGTTTTCACTTCTCAACTGTTATGTTTTTCTCTATTCCTATTTAAAGTTTTTCTGTACACTGGTAAAATGATGCAATTTAGAAATGCTAATAGAAAACTTCAGTAAAAACAGTATTTTTTACTAAATTAGACTGGCAATATTAATGCAAAATACAAGAATGCTTCTGATGTTATTCATAGAATACTTTTAAACATTTTTAACTTAATCTTATGAATCCTTAGAGCAGACAAGAGTTTGCCAGCAATGATAATTGAAAGATAAATACTCTCTAATATGATTTAGCTGCAGTCAGAGCTGATTAAAATAAAAAACATTATTTCATATTCTCAGCTCACTGGATGTCTACGGTGTGAATAAAATCTCCAAAGGCTTGGTTTTTAACAAACAGCTTGAAGTGTTTATGACCTTTTTCTCAGATCAATTAGCTTCGATTCAGAAATCAATGCTGGAAAGTAATTAAGCATTTCTTTAGCTAGACTTGTCTAGTTCCACGACTCCGAACCATTTGAGGACTAACAAAACCCCAGTGCCTGCAGCACTTCACATATAAAAGGTGTTGCTTGAAGCTTACGTAAAGTGTCCCACAGGCAATTATTACTCACCCCACTGAATCTTACAGCTCAGCCATTTTATTCTCACCACCTAAAAGGAATCTAGGAGTAAGTGACTGGACTTTAGCACAGAAATAAACCGAATAAGTTGAATTTATAACTGACGAGACTATAACTTTAAGCTTAACTTTAACCCTTGTGCTATCTTAGATGACCCCACCCTTACATTGACGTGTTCTCCCTACCATGACAAAGGTGGATAAAGGTGGAAAGATTTCATGTAATCCATGGACACCAGTGAAGATCACAAATCATTGAAGAAAAAAGGTTCAGTGCTAGTGGGTTCTAGTGGGTCTATATCAGTGTTTTCAACCTTTTTTGAGCCACGGCACACTTTAACCTTGACAAAAATCCCGCAGCACACCAGCATCCAAAAAAATAGATAAATAAAAAAAAAAAAAAGAAAAAGCTCATAGTCTGTATTGATCTACAGCCCCTCTGCAATCTCACATGCATTTTTGTGATAATTGTCTTTTTCTAAAAGATGTATTAAAAATTAAGTCAAAAGATTCAAAAACTGTTTGATGTGTTCGTTGTATTAAGACGTTAAGAGGAGAGACTCATTGTTCGCTAAGACAGTCACTTTAATGCATCATGGGAGATGTAGTGCAGATAATGCGCCGACCACAGAAAGACCAGCGTCTTTGAGCTTCATTGTTTTGTTCACTTGTTCCACAGTCTGATACCAGATTCTGTGGAAAAATATACCGCTAAAGATAAGCTTTAGCTGGTATTTTTCTAAGAACAGAGAGACTTTTTTGCGCTAAATCGAAACAAGGAAGTGAATACTTTTTTTTTCATAAACTTTATTAACAAATATTGCACATACAAAATACCAAAAACAAAACTCCACAGTGTGTGCAAAATACAATCTTCACGTTTGCCAGGGGAATGAACAAACTTTGACCACTTCTGATTGGTCAGACTGATGACATGTGATTAAGCCTTCAAGAATGATTGGTGGAGACAATTAAAGGGGCGGGACTCTTCCTTACACAGTTAAAGCTGTAGCTAAATCACTGTACCGTCATTCTTATCAAAGTGTCATTAATAGAATCAAAAAAACACAAAGAAAAAATAATTTTATGATATATCATATTCCTAACTACTCAGTGTTTTATCAGGGTTTGTTTGGATGAACAAAGAGCTGCTTTCCTGGAGATGGAAAATGTTTTTAGATCAGTGAATGAGGGCAATTTCTCACGGCACACTTGACCATCTCCCACGGCACACTGGTTGAAAAACACTGGTCTATATCAGTGGTCCCCAACCTTTTTGTCACTGCGGACCGGTACAACGCAAGACATGTCTACCGCGGACCGGGGGGGGATTGAGGTGCAACGTAAGATACGTTTACCGTGGACCGTGGGTGGTATTTTCTCTTTAGTAATAATAATAACGATAATAATAATGTTTTTTGCTCATTATGGTTGTTTGGGTTTAATTTTAGCGGGGTGTATCACGTTATGTTTGGTGTCGCGACTCTGACGTGCGTTAAGTGTGACGGATGTAACAGAGAGAATCCGGTCACTTTTCAAAATAAAACGTTTTTTTTTCTCGAAAAAACAATAAAATGAAAATTATTTTTTCTTTCTGTGCGTCCCGGTGACAAAATTTCCCGTGGCCCAGTACCGGTCCGCGGCCCGGTGGTTGGGGACCACTGGTCTAGATGACCCAACTCCCAATGTTAAAGTGCCTAGGATAGCACAAGGGTTACATATGTGCAGCTGACAACAACATTCAGCCTTGGTCACACCTAAAATACATTTGGGCAATGCGCATCTTGGCTGCACGCATTACGTGAGGCCAATTTAAATTCTAATTTTTTATTTAAAAGAAAGTTGTAAACGCTAATCAGCTTTTTAGCCTTGTAGTTTGTAGCACTTTTGAAAAACAGAAGAATATCTTGAGGGACATTAGGTAATACCAAGTGTTTTAGCATTTCGACATTGAAAAATTTTATTCGGCTTGTTATTCTAAAATGTACGTTCATTTTATGGTCTTTGTTTAACTTTTTTTGTTTGATCCCGTGACTAATGTTTGCTTAAACCTTTTAGGTGGCAGCAGAAGATGAGCAAAAATGGTTTTATTAATCCTAAAAAAGTTTTTCTATCATTTGAAATACAGTTTATGTTTTTACTGAAATCTATCTGGATTTTTTTCTCAATTGGTGTTGTTTTTTGTAAAATGTCTACTGCTGTTGAGACTTCCGAGGTCAAAGCTTCTGCTTGAACTACATTTGTGACGAGGTCATTTTCCCCCCCATATTTTACTTTTTATATCAAAATTCAGATTTCAAATTTTAACGTTCAAGCAGCGTTGACTATAACACACAGCCTAACGTGGATGTCCCGTTCATGATTAGCGGTTAGCCTGCATGCCAAAATGTGAAGCCATTCTGACCTTTTACTCTGTTCTGGTCTTTGGCAGGAATCCTGTCTGCAACAGGAAATGGCTACGTCATTTACATGACCATCAAACGCAAGACGAAGCTGAAGCCTCCTGAGCTCATGACCGTTAATCTCGCCATTTTTGACTTTGGCATATCAGGTACTGTGATGACTGTTTCATGCACAACATCAAAAACACAGTTTTGGTTTATTTTGAATGAAAAGCAAATGTACATTTAAATTTATGACGATCTATAAATTATTTATTTGCTTTAACCGTTTATTTCAAATGTTATTTTACACCAACTACCACATAACATTAACCCTGTCATGAATGTGCTTAAACAGTTTAGTGCTTTGAGCTGTTTGGTGGTTTCCTTGGATAAGCGGCTTCCTTTTTTGTGCAAATGTTAAAGGTCACGAAGAGCAAATAAACAAACTGTGGTCCACCTCTTCAGTTTGAGGTCACAAACAGTCCACTTTTCTCGGTCAGGCTTTTCCTTTTTAGGGGATTTACACACAGGGTGATGCGTGTTTAGATTGTTTTCCCCCTAAAGAAAAGAGAATTTTCATTGAAAATCTGCATTTTCTGCTTGATGTTTCACTTAGTTGGATGATCTGAAGCTTTTTAGTGACACATAGAGGCAATTAGAAAAACCCATTTCTTATATTTAAACCAATTGTTGTACTGTCTGAGAAAATCCAAGACCTGTTTTTTTGCATGAGCGCGAGTCAGACGGAGCCACTTCTGCTCATAAGAGCCGTCAGATCAGTACCAGTCAGTCCAGATGTGTTTGGACTCCAACATTCTCCATGTGCTTCCAAGCAGATGAGGAGAGTTTCCTCTCGGAGAAACCATCCACTTATATCGCAGTGGATGGGGTGACTCGGTAAACTTTACCTTTGATCAGCGCCGCCAGGGTCTGACATTTTTAAACACCTTCAATGAGTTCTAATCTGATCTGCAAAAAAAAAAAAAAAAAAGACCCAGACTTTGTTATTTTCCACTGAGAGGAGGAAGTGGGCTTGAACTTTCAAGCTTTGAGCCAAATATGCTGAGTCTCTTGAAATCATTGAGGTTGATATTATTGCCTTTTCTCTCCCACACGAAGCTATTATCTCCTCCGACAATCTAGGGGGTATTATCCTACCTTTCTTCAATTTCGTAAACTGCAGGACATCGCCATATATGTTGAAAAGCTCCAATCTGTTCTAATGAAATAGCTCTTTAGTTTTAGGCTAACTTTGTTATGCTTGCGTGTGAGAATTGCATTGCATTGTTGTATTAATGGTTCTTGTTGTTGATCTTCTTCCAATGAGTCTCGGGCTCAAAATACAAGGTATAAGTCTGTTTTGCATCAGTCTTCCTGTTTTTGGAGATAAGTGCATTAAAAGGATCTATTGTTTGGATTTCCATCCAAATGTAAATTTATAACAAGTTCTTTCGGTTGAACAGCTTGTATTTACAGCTTTTCTTTAGGCACCTTCATTCAATTATTTCCTTTTACACAGTCATCTCCTTTTCATTGTGTTGGTCTCCCGTTGTCCCACACAACCCACTTCCCGCTGACTCAGAAATGTCTTTTCTTCTTTCCATAAAGACGTTTGTGTTCCGGGTCATTTCTTGTGGCAACTTCAAGGATTCCATAACGCAGTTTTTCTCAGTTTAGGCCAACTGGGTTCACCCCAAAGTAGAAACCACAGTATGAAGTGTCTATACAAGCACTTCATATTCTATACATGCAAGCAGCAACACATCTCCTGATGTCTAGTTTGACGCCCTGGGGGTCTGTTCTGTTCATTTTTTTCTTGAGCTGAATACAACCCTGACACCAATTATGAATGAATAAATTCCGGTCATTTTTGTTGGCGTCACAAATGAATATCAATAGAAACTAAAGAACATATTCTTCTGTGTGTGTGCTTAGGTGCCACATAGAACTCAACAAAAAAAGACAAATGATTGTGTACAGTGTATATGAGAACGACAGAAGAGCTTAGATGAAATCCACCAATAAGCTCATTAACAAAACTAGACTTATTACCGGTAAGTGGAATCTTTCATCAGCCAAATGTTTCTCAACAGTAAATTTGGTCTTATTTGGCAAGTGTTAATTTAAAATTACTTGTACCGGTATATTCACTTGCAACGCGGCCGCCGTAAGATTTTGTTTACGGAGGAGGCGGTCGCGAGGGGGGGGTGACCGTGACTCCTGCTGCTTCATCATCTTCTCCGTGGAGAAGACGGGGTTTCTTAATTTAATTAAAACCTTAGAGCCCAGATTTGAGCTGTATTGTTAATCCTTCAGAAATTGGTACTGCTGTCAAGGTGAATGTTTGTCTCCTTTTAGTCTAGACTATAAAACACAGCTGGGACTTTAAGTAAAGAAGTAACCTTTTTATTTTGGACAAGTGAAAACAAGTTTAGAATAACGAAATTAGACAAAAACAAGACAAAAATTATATAAAACAAGACACAATTATTTAAACACAAGTCCAAAAGGGGAGTAAGAAGAAGAAAAGTCTTATACTTAACTTTGATTCCAAGAGTGTGTTCATTTATTTATTATTCATCCCAGAAATGGGGGTTACATTTGTCTTGGGTTTGATTAAATAAAAGCAACATTTGCTTTAAGTTGTCTGCCGTTTGTACTTATTGCTGTCCTTAAGGGTGGGGGGAAAGAAATCTGGAAAAAAATCAGAAATCGAATTAAAAAAAATAAAATCTGAGATTTTATTTTATAAAATCTGAGATTTTATTTTTAGGCCATATAGCCCAGCCCTAGCTGGATTTCTATTAACTACAACTTACCTTGACTTGCCATTGTTCAGCTTGATCTTTTTGTTTTTTCCATTACACTTAAGTCCAACTTGAATGGAAGTGGAAGCAGATGAAACTCATACAACCTGTTTCCAAACAGTGATCCCCGTGGTTCTGGTCATTCTGTCGTCGTCCATAAGTGGCATCTGCCATGACCCTGCTCAATTAGAACCACAGGTACTATAAATCCAATCAAATAGAGACATATGAGTTAATGCTAATAGAAATGTGGTTAAGGCTATACTCATAAGGGAACACTGCCTTTCAATCTTAAGCAGATTTGAATACAATATTACCTGGAGTCAGGCCTATAACCCACTATTGGATGATTAGTGAAGAAATTACATAGTAAGAAGATTGTAAGAAAAGATTACTTCAGTAAATTTCTTAAACTAGCCTCTGTCATTAAAATAATGAGTTTTTGGGCTCTTTACATTGAATGTTTGAGTTTCTTGGGTTTGTTTGGAGTTTGGAGAACAGATGATGGCATGTTCTGCATCATCTTCCAATCTAGATTCAATGGACGGCTCCGTTTATATCACTCAAAAACTGCCAGATACCAGAAATCCTTCCTACCCAACACAATTCAACTCTACAATAACTCACAGTGTAGCAGATGACTTTTACACATTTTTGCACATTTTTCACATTGTTACCTGTTTACCTGTTGTAAATAGTCTTTAAATTATACCGCCTTATTTGTATACATTTCTGCCTTTTTAGTTTTATATTATTGTTTTTATATTATTCTATTTTCTCTTATGTTAACTCCTATGGTAACGCACAAATTTCCCACATGTTGGATCATTAAAGTACTTCTGATTCTGATTCTTAAAAAAAGGAAAGTCCAAAGTATCAAGGCAACAGTGGCTACATGAACTGAAACAAAGCAGCCCCTGCTTTTGTGCCCCTGTAACAAAACCCAGGGGATGGTTCCTAAAGAAAAACAGTCCATCCAGTGCTGTAAGACAGTGTAGGAATTACGGGTAGTTTTACATTTTTAAATTCTACTGTTTAAAGAGCAGGAAGAAATGTAATCAGTTTCATACCTTTAGAGTTTGGTCCAGCTGTGCAAACCTGAAGAAAAAAAGTCAAATAATTCCTCATATGAAACTGACAATTTTCTGAATATATTCGTAGCTTTTTGTCAAAAAAACAGATCAATTCCTAGAATAGATACGTCTCAATTGTTGCATCAGTAAGCAGCCAGTGTGCGCACCTCACTAATTGGTAGAGTGTGGCAAAAGGACACTGTACGATAGCATTACCTGGATGTCATAAGATACTTAATACATTTACCACATGCACGGCAATCTTACGTTTCATTTTCATGACGTTCCTTAAGGTGGCTGCACGAGCCACAAGGTAAACTGTAAGACACACCTGCACTCCCTTTAAGATGTGGCTGCATATGTCTACGACCCTCCACAGACCTGGACAACCCAAAAACCTGCAGCACCCATACAGGTGAACCCATGTGGTTTCATCTCATTCTTACCTGATAAGTTTTTAACCACCTGAGGTGTTTTTGGTCATCCGTGATGTCTCTTTTGGGTGTTCCGTATAAGGGAAGGATTCCTCCTATGGACAGGCTGTTGTAAAGCTACTGTCTGTGTTTTCCCATTATCTGGCTGCGGCACACAAGGCCTTTGATGAAAGGAAAATAATGTCTACAAGGAAACACATGTGGCTTTAAAGCCATCACACACGGTTCAGCATTTATAGTTCCTTTCAAAACACAAAAAGCTGCACATATTGTGTAAGCCAGAACCATACCTTTGTGCTTGCACGCCATCAAAGATGCTAACCATCTTCAAAGATAGCTTTCCAGTAGCACGATAGAGCTCTATTTTAAAAATCACTTGTAGTGATAGTAATCAGCCATTTAGTATTTTATAGAGGAAGTGATGCTGATGAGTATTACAGCTTCCTCTTAGGCTCTATAGACCATGAACTTTCATGTTTTTGATTTCGCCCCTGACGCACAGAGATTCCCTCGGATATCAATTAGCTAAATTAGTTAGATCTTATCCTAAATGGTGTTTTTTAAGTGATCAGATAAAGCATCACATTGTGTCTATTGGTTTATAAAAATAAAACTGTGAAAGGAGTATATTTTAGAAAAAGAATGTGAATTCCAGTGATGGCCTGAAAAGTAATTATGGAGAAAGAAATTATAATACATCAAACAGGAATAATGCCAGACTTAAAGTATCATATCTGCATCAACAAGATAAATGTCGTACGTTAGCTGTATTTTATTATTAACTTGAACATCATTCAGATTTAAACACTTTTTTTTATTGGGCATACCTATATTTTCTAATATATATAGAATATTTGCAGCTCCATGGAATCATGGGAAGAGATTTTTTTCTCCTGTAAAAATGCGCATTTGGAGCTTCTAGTGTAAAATAAAATAGACAAAGGCTTACTTTCTAGGAGCATTATATCTATTCTATTCTATTCTATTCTATTCTATTCTATTCTATTCTATTCTATTCTATTCTATTCTATTCTATTCTATTCTATTTAAAGTTGTCCTGTCGAGCTGCAGAGCAACCAGACAAAAGAGTTGAATTATTTTATTTAAAATTTTAGGAACTTTCTATAAAGAAACTCAATTTGATTCTGTTAAACATGACTTAAATCTATATATCTGAAAAGATATTTTAGGATAGAAAATAAAGATTAAATATTGCATTATCCATTCTCCTTTTCTCCTTTCAACAGAAAGCTGGACATTTTAATTACTGAATCTGTTTCTAACATTCTGAATGGTTGGTTATTTGTCGTTATCCAGATGAAATACTTCTAGATTAAAATATCAACTTTCTGGATTTAAATAAAATACTGCTGCTTTTTTAAGGGTGTTTCTTTGTTCTCTACATCTTTTTACTGTTATGAATCCTTCTACGATTCCGTGCAGGCTGATGGAGTTCTTTGAAAACCTTGAGAGAAACACGGCATGTGATTGGCATTCTGAGGTTTATTTTCAAGGACCTCCTGAGTTTGAACCTACAGTTTATCTGCAGAAAGTCTAATGAGCCCTGAAATGATGGGATGTTGGGTAAGCGTGACAGGCGGGCGGCGAGACCCACTTCTGACTAACGCGGTTGCTTGGAGCACTTCAGAGCAACATCAGTCAAGGTTGAGAACTAGCTGGAATCTTTTCATTATTTATGCTCGACGGAACTGACTTGTTCAAATACTCCTGGATAATTTAATTTCTGCTATAAGACCATAGGAACTGTAGTGTCTGGTTAGCTTTAACTACTGTTGCTGATGAGTTCATTTTCTTTCTTTATTCTAGAACCACATGCAACTTATACACACAGATATTCTCTTTAAGGTACTACGTGTTTTCTCTTTCTTTTTCCTCCATGCCAGTAATATTTGTCCATTTATCACTCTAGCACTCGTACTGGGATAGTCAGTGACAGAGGTCAAAGGTTTCCTGCAGGTCTTCACCAGGTTGGCACTCGCTGTAACTATTTAATCATTCTATCATGCATATCCAGCTGTTGCTGGGCAACACAGACTTTCACCTCCCTCCACAGATTCTCTGTTGGGTGGAGGCTGGCTAGACCACTCCAAAACAAAGACACTCCTTTGTTGCTTGGGCGATGGGTTATGCTGGAAGATTCAGCCCTGTTCCATCCTCAACGTTCTCACTGATGGAAGGTGTTCTGTGTCTAAAATCTCTCCTTACATAACCACATTCATCATTTCCTTTAGACGGATCAGTCATGCTGTCCCCTTTTGCTGAAAAGCAACCCCAAAGCACGATGCTTCCACCCCCATCCTTCACACTGGGTATGGTATTCTTGGGATGCAACTCAGCTTTGTTCCCCCTCAAACATGGCAAGAAGCATTTATACCAAAGAGTTCCATTTTGGTTTCGACTGATCCCACGACTTCCCAGTCCTTCTTTGGATCATCCAGATGATCTTTTGAGAACTTTAAATGGGTTTGGACACATGCTGACTTAAGCAGAGGGACCTTTCAGAGCTCTGCTGGATTTGAATCCATGACGGCATGTTGTGTTACTGCAGTAACCTTTGTTACGGTGGTCCCAGCTCTCATCTTTGACCAGCTCCTCTGTGGGGTTCTGGGCTGTTTCTTAACCATTCTCAAGATGATTTGTACCCCACCAGGTAAGATTTTTCATTGATCTTCAAGTGGGGGGAGAGTAGTCAATGCTCTTGCATTTCTTTCATTTTTTATGAATTCCTTTAACCGTTGATATTTTCTCATCAAGCTGCTTGTTTATTGTAGATTGGCTCATTCTAGTCTTGTTCATGGCTACATCGTCCCTGGTGTCTTTTGACAGCTCCTTGGTCATGATCATGGTGGAGAGGTTTCAGTCTGATTCTTTAAGGGTGTAGTCGCATGACTTTTGTAGACATAACCAGTTCAAATAGGTGTTATTAATACAAGTAACAAGTGGAGGAAGATCTTTTTAAAGAAGAAGCAACAAACTGAGAAACAGAATTCTTGCTTATTGGTAGACGCTTAATATTTAGATTTAAATTTCATCACATACATTAAACATGTAATGTAACTTCCTGGATTAAGAAATATTATTCATATATTTAAATAATATATATCCTAAATCAGTAAATTACCATTGTTCACCTGGTAATCACTAGCATTTCTAGTGTTGGTTACATAGACAAGCAGTCCAATCTTGTTGAGTAACTATATGAAGATTCCTTTCAATAAGCCTTACAGTTATTTTAATTAATGGCTTGTGTGTGGGTAACCTAAAGAACTGTGTATTTTATGTAAGAAGTGACGGACACATTGTTACAGATTTACTGGGTGAGATTCCATAACAAGCAAGCTTTTTGTTTCCATTAAGAAAAAAAAACTCTAGGAGACATCTGAAGACAATGGAAGCGACTGGCGAAAGTACAAACGGCTCCAATTTACACATTTGAAAACATTTATTACACATTTCTTGTATTATTAAGCTAACAGTGAGCAAACCAAGGACAGTTTTATTTAAGTTTAGTTCATGAGCAACTCTAAGTAGTGTAATATTTCTTAAGAAATTAGAAACGTGTGCTTTTAATAACACAAAACATGGACCATTTTGCAATTTGTTAGAGTGGAACCCGTGTGGCTTTTCAAAAACACATTTAATGGCAATAGCTTTAATGATGGTAGGAGATGCCTTCTGACATCCATATACAAGATTAGGTTTTGAAATCAAAAATATTGCTGTATTTAAATTACTTTAAAGGCTCTCAAAGAAAACACAGTAATCCTCTGTAAGACTTTTCTTTATACCTTTTTTGTTAACACAGGTATTATTTTCTGGCGTATAAGTATACGCCATTCTATAGTGGCAATATTTTACATTTCACATTTTACAAAATAAACTCACTTGGTCTAATCGTTTTTATTGAAATTACAATTAATTTATTGTCAGTACAAAAGAATAAAAAAATGAAGCTCCGCACATACATTTGGTTTCCTGAGCTCAGGTCATCTTTAAGCCCCAGGTGGACGTCCTGGACAGGCCCCTCCCTGAATTGAGAGATTCCCAGTGCATTAATGTTATCACATTTTCCATTACCCAAATCATTTTGCCCTGTAATACATTGGATCACAAGTCCATACAGTTGATGACACCAGTTCACCTTGAACTGAGTGGACATGGTATCGTAATAGAAGTACTGTAGCTGGTACTATCATCAGGATTATGTTTACCGGTTATTGTCTGAGCATTATTTTAGCATTTGACCAACTCATTTGATTAAAATTTGATGTAAGATATTGTCCTTTAAAGTCACGTCATGCTATAACTTTATTTGTAATGAGCTTTTTTTATGTGTACCTAGTAAAAACCTAACGTATATTTCTGTTCTTAGTGTGTGAATCCATGCAGGAAGGCTAAGCTACATACTGAAAAGCCCCATTCAAAGTGTGTACCGTCAAAGTATCTTGGTTTAACCATTTATCGCAGAAATTTTAGCTCCAGTGTTGGCGTTCTTTGAACTACCGTAACTCTTCAACCGTTTATGCAATTTACGGAATTCCAACAGATTCTGAAGCAAAAAAAAAAAGCTTAAGTGTTGCATTTTTGCGCAGTTGCTTTTCTGCGCGACAGAATCGTTGGAATTACGTCCGTGTGTTATCTAGCTGTCGTCAGTGACATTTTCTATGTTGAAGGGTTAAGCACTGGGCCTTCGCTCTGCCTACAGGACAACTTTAGGTTCCAACAGTTTGTTTAATCAATCAGGACTAGGGTTTGCGCCAATTACTGTGTTAGCTCACTTTCACACTGAGCCAATGAATTAAGCCCCAATAATAGTCCTTACTTCTCATTTCTCATATTTTTCTGTACATTTTGGGGAGATGGAGATTTCAGATTGGGTTGTCGGTGATTCTAAAACCTAAAAAGGCTTGTTGTGTTTCATATCCTACCCTGGAGACATTTGTATGCGTATGTGTATCCTTAGGGTGCTGTTCCACATAGCTTAGACCCTGAGCTTCTCAAAGAGGGTCCTTCAGACTCACACCAGAGAACAAGGCTGTATTCACTCCTTCTGGTTACTTGGAAAGACATTTTTTTATCATAAAAACCCATGCAAATCCTAAGGAAATGCTACAATAACACCAAAATGACATTGAAGACTTTGTGATTATTTAAAAAAAAATGCTTTTTTAATATTTTTATTTCAATGGAGCTTTTATAATCCATCCTGCTTTCCAGGAACAGCGACCTAAGACCTCTTGGGTGAATGAAGGAAACCATGGCTGCATATGTCACATGAGTTGTCACATGAATTCCTTTTTTTTTATTCCTAAAATCTAAATTCTGAGAAACAAGAAAATAGCTTTTGTTATCAATGCTAAAAGACATGAAGAGGGTTTTTCTACTTACTGCATTCCATTTGGTCAAATTATTTTCTGTTATCTCGACTGGCTTTGCCTCAAGCATATAGAGTTGGAGTTAAGATTAACATTCCTGTCTTTTTCTTCTATCATTAAGATGCAAGAACCAAAAATAAACCCAAAAAACACAAGCTGACTTTTTCAGGCATGACTAATGAAAACATTGTTAGGGCAAACTGGAACTTTCATAGAGCATTTAAAGTTGCTGAAACAAAAACAAAAAAAGTCTTCAAGGGGCCCAAAAATAAAAAAAAAGATTGTGGTTACTTTTACTGTGTTGACTAACCGTGTTTCCGGACCACAAGGCACAATATAAGTAAACTGCCTTTTTCATATTTAAGGCTCATTTAGCAAAACAGTGAGACAATGCGATATGACTACACTACCCAGAATGCTAAATGAGAAAAGAGACAGGTTGATTGGTCAGAGGTGTTGAGGGGAAGTTTTTCTCATGAACTGTAATGTTATTAATTTTTTCTGCAATAATCAGACAAACCTAATTGACGATAACTCAACAATATTGTTTAGTTGTAACACATTAAAGACAAAATAATACACTCACTTTTTCAATTCCGTATAACATGGAACACTTTTCACACATGGATGGTAAAGCATAATACACCATGGGCTCATCACACATGTAGCAATCTAAATGTTTTTTTTTTTGCAAGGAAGTTTTTTTGAAAACCTTTTAGTTTATTTGTTTATTTTTTTAAACCTAAGTATTCTATCCTAGTTGCTACAGCTCCAAATAAAGTAGAAATGTTTGATGGTAACCCTATCCTAGACACTTTAACATTGGGAGTTGGGTCATCTAGACCCACTAGACAGTGTGCTGAACCTTTTTTCTTCAATGATTTGTGATTTCTCACTGGTGTCCATGGATTACATGAAATCTTTTCAACTTTATCCACCTTTGTCATGGTAGGGAGAACACGACAATGTAAGGGTGGGGTCATCTAAGATAGTACAAGGGTTAAAGCTTGAAATGTATCCAGATCCTGAAGGTTAATCTTCCATTAACTCTAAGTTCAAATTAGAATTTCATTAAATTTCATTTTTAACCTCAGATTTATGGCAGCAATGATTCATTGTCAAAATCAATATTGTTGACATTTCAAATCTCTCTGTAATTGTTTTTATTTCACTGAAACCCTTTTAATTTTAAACAAAAAAGATTTAATCATTGAAATAATGATATTTGGTTTTCAGGGGCTTTGCAGAAGCAAAAGAGTAATTTTGAAACAATAGTGACTTATACAAGAAACGACATTAAATCAACAGATAAGTCAACAACCAAAGTAATTATCAATCGTATCCCTTGTTACCAGATCTGAAAAAAAAAGGGAAAAAAAGAGATCATAACTTGCTTGACATCTTTCAAAGATAAAAAAAAAAGGTTTTAGAAGGAATGGTTTTGGTAATTATTGGTTTTAAGTATTTTTATTACAAATTCTATCATGTTTAAAAAATAAAAAAAATAAATTAATTTAATAAAAGGTACATCTCTAAACCAAACATTTCACACCATTGCTTGTTTATTTGGATGTGTTCATGTGTACAGGTTGCCTGTAGTAAATAGAAAAAGAAAAAAATTACATTCAATTTGAATAACACACAGGCGTGAAATAATTTTTCCTTGAATGATTTGAAACTGTTATTGTGAAATGCAGATGATGAGATCTGCCTTGCTCTTTTTTTCCCACCCTACTAACACTCCACTTTGCTCTCTTCCTTTTAAATTAATAATTGTCTCCCCCCCCCCTTCTCTCGTCCCATTTTGTGCCTTCTGCTCTCTTCATCTGCCTTTCCTCACATCCATACTCCCAGTGACAGGAAAGCCATTTTTCGTTGTGTCTAGTTTCTCCCACCGCTGGCTGTTCGGCTGGGAGGGCTGCCGGTTCTACGGCTGGGCGGGCTTCTTTTTTGGCTGCGGGAGCCTCATCACAATGACAGTGGTGAGCCTGGACCGGTACCTCAAGATCTGTCATTTACGATATGGTGTGTTGGGTCACAAAGACACCTATACTTAACCACACTTGTAGGGGAATTCACACCTTTTTTCAAGTGTTATAGCTCCCTATTATACAAAAGCATATCAGTTCCCTGTTTTAAAAAAAAGGCGGATGCTAGGCCTAATTTTTAACATATTGTGACATTTTCTGGAGCTATTTGGCCACCATTTTGGGAACTTTTAAAACAAGTCAAACTAGCTTACATCTAATAAAGAAAAACATAAGCTTGCTAACCAGCTATCCTAAGCGTGCTTCCTCTGAAGGTCATGTCACACAGCCACCACTTGCGCATTTTCCACCTATGAGATCTCTGTCTTTCTTCATACATGCGTGATATAAGTGATTCATAAGTATTTCTTGCGTTCTTTATTCTTAGAAGGGCGCAGATGTCCATCGAGGGTTTCGGCCGACAGGTCTTTATGTGAATTTGATTTTGATTTGTTTTGGACGGTTGAGACTTGCGCAGTTTACCCGTATTTTACGATTTTTGCGAGATGCATACGCATATTTGTGGCTTTCTACGACCGTTCGACGTATGTCTAACGGACTTTTCATGCATGTACCATAGATGTATAACTTTTATATATTGCATACGCCGCACATATCACATTCAAATTATGTAATTGATGCATGAATCACTAATGAAATGCATAGAAACACCACAACAATCAAGTAGGGTTCATGTTGTACATTGATTTAGGTGTTCTTTGCATGGTTTATTACTACTTCTTCTGTGGTTTTTATTTGGTTTATTCAGTATACATCTGGTAAAGGTCATAAATTCCCCTATGACCAATTTTCGTCTGTGCAATATGTGCAAATCTTAAGTAGTGGCTGTGTGACATGGCCTATTGGTAGTTATTAGATTTCTCTTCTACCTAAATACCTTATTAATGTGTTTCCCTTCAATCTTAGGTACATGGCTAAAACGCCAACATATTTTTCTATGCCTGGTCTTTGTGTGGATCTACGCCGCTTTCTGGGCGACCATGCCTCTGGTTGGCTGGGGGAGCTATGCCCCAGAGCCCTTTGGGACTTCGTGCACACTGGACTGGTGGCTTGCACAAGCCTCTGTGTCCGGACAGAGCTTCGTCATGTCCATCCTGTTTTTCTGTCTCGTACTCCCGGCTGGCATCATCGTCTTCTCCTATGTCATGATCATCTGCAAGGTGAAGTCTTCTTCAAAGGAAGTTTCCAGTTTTGACGCCCGCATCAAAAACAGCCATACGCTTGAGATCAAACTTACAAAGGTAACACAGACTTAGACTAAAAGTAGCAAAGAAAAATGTGAAATCCTGACATTTTGTTATTCATTTTAGGTGGCAATGCTGATCTGTGCAGGCTTCTTGATAGCTTGGATCCCATATGCAGTGGTCTCAGTGGTTTCAGCGTTTGGTGAACCAGATTCCATTCCCATTCCTGTATCTGTCATCCCTACATTGTTGGCTAAGTCTTCAGCGATGTACAACCCTATCATCTACCAGCTTGTGGACTTAAAAAACTCATGCTCAACCTGCTGTGCTAAAGTCATAAGGAAAAGAACTCATTTCAGGAATTCAAGGTAAAACCGCCCTCAATGTTCATGTGCCCAACATTGTTGCCGTGGGTGAATAGCCAAGTGATCGCCCTACTTGCTACACCGAGTGTGCCTGAGTTTATTATTCACATTCAACTGATTCTGTTCAATAATGCCTTTATCTGAATGTAAGCATTTTTGACCAGCTGTGTGGCTTCTTTCACTAAAGAGATAAACTAATTTATAGTCTTGCAATTAGCTAGTTTACCTCAGCTATCAAGTTAAGTATCATTGACAAATCCCAACAAAGTGTGGGTAAAGTCACACAATATTTTGACATGATCTATTCTTGTCCTTTTTGCTGGTGTTGTTACTAATTACTCCCACATTCTTGCAGATTCTACACCATCTCGGCTTCATTGAAGGACACAGCACCCGCCAAAGAAGCTCACATCGAAATCTGAGACAAACTTTTAAGACGGTGGGGGGGGGACTTAGCCTCTTTCGGTTTGGACAGTATGCCTTGTTCCCTGCCCTCTGTTCTCGACACCTATCCAATCACACGCTGCCTGCTGGGAAATCATTAACAGCTCACCGTTGTTGCTGGTTCCTGAGTCTTCCAGCTTGATTTCGCCACCTCACTGGACATTGATGTGTTTCCTGCAGCTTTTTACCTCCTTGTAATCGGAAACATATCTAAACCAGCTTTTTTTTTGTCTATACACTGGTTTCATAGTAATGTGTTATGTGTGTTTGTTGGTCTATTTTATGTTACAGAGAACCTGTCTGACCATTGCTAAAGCAAAAGGTGGATACGTTTGAGATGAAAGCCATAACTCAGGTTTTGAAACTGGAAATGTTGAGTTGCATACTGAGGTATATTAGTTTTGAAAACAACATTTGCATAAGTGTCATGCAGTAAAACTTTAAATACGTTTATTTTTTCAAGGTGTTTATTAGGGGAACTAGCAAAAAATGAAGAAGAAAAAAGTTGTACAAAAAATGTGATTTGAAGTTGGAGTGTTACTCTTGAGTTGCATTTATGCAGCTAGTACAGGATGTTGTCTTTTGTACGTTTGTGTATAGCAACAATATTTAAAACTGAAGGTACTTAATTCTACTATATTGCTTCTAATCAACGGATAAATGGCTAAGAAGACACTTCTTCAATGGTAACAGCTAGAGATGACCTTGTGGAAAATTGGCTTTTTTATTCGTCAATGATCGTAAAGCAACAGTTCAAGGTTCAGTGAGAAAAACTGTCCTGCTGTAAAGTCTTAATAAGGCCTGCTCCTCTGTGACTGACCCTGAAGATTGCTTTGACCAAGAGGAAGAAGATTATCGAAGCCAACGTGAGTGACTTTACATCTATTATGAAACGACTCTTTCAGGGACAAATTTAGTTCAAATGGCTCTGAATCTTGTCTGATATCCTTTAGTCAAGATTAGGAGTTTTTAAAGAAGGAATAAGCTGTATGTGTGGGTTGAAATCAGCATACTTTACAGTTTCTTTTGTTTGTATCTAAACATTAGCTAAGATGCTTTGTCATCTTGGAGAATCTTATAGAAATCTTGTTGCTTCCCAACATTTAGAGGCTACTCATTATCCACCCTACGTGTTGGAAAGGCCTGGGGCGTTATCCCTAAAGGAACTCAAACTATTTAACTATTTCTGATTGGGTACAGTCACCACATACTGCAATACAGTGATTCCCGTTGCTTATCTTAGTTACCATTATGTTACAATTTATGTTTACTGTCTATTAAGGTCAAATAAGAGAAACAGTTTATATAATGCATAAAAGATTTGAGTTTCAGTTTACTGAAATCTTCTAGGTGTACACCGGCTTATCTCAATAGTAGCTGGGATAGGCTCCAGCGTCCCTATGACCCCTAAAAAATTTAAATGAGTTGAAAAATTGATAGATTTTACTATAAAAGGTGGTTAACTACCATCACACCATCTGTTCCAAGCCTAAAGTTGTTAATAGGTGGATTTTGTTTTTTTGTTGAACTTCAATGACTGCCCTTTCATTTCCATATTTGCGTTAAATATTTTGGTAAAGTTAAGCATTCCAGGGAGTCATTCAAGAAAGGCTTTCTGGGAAATCTGCCTTTGCTCAACATTTTGAAGATGGATAGTCAAAACTTTGTAGACTAAGATGTTTCTGGATACAAGGACACTAGTGCTGTTGGTCTAGATCCGTTTTTTTTTTCTTTTTTCGGATGATTCTACTTGGTTTGGTAGATGTAAAATCTGTGAAATACGCCACACTGTCAAATCCACACATATCTGTTTTTAAACAGTGTCTTCATTGAGCTATTCAAGTAGTCTCTTAGAGGAAATAAAACACATCAGAAGAGAGATTTCCTGTTGGCTCAAAAGCACAGCTGCGTTGAAGGACACTGGGTTGAGTGGGAAGAAAATCAGTCAAGGAACTTCTTCCAACATTGGGGTCAATCAAAGGTCGCTGCAGACGTGACTTAGTGGATGTAAACAAGGATTAAGACAAAGTGCTTTATGACTGACATTGGTGTTATCCTACATTAAAGTCTCTACTTGTGACAGTGTTAATTAAGTTCTCCAACATGCAGGATGTGATAATTACATCTGAAAATACAAAGTTTATGGGTCAAGGACCTGGAATAATTCGACATCAGAATTGGACTTACATTGCAGCCTCATTTCTAAACTTCTCAAATCCACAGATCAAACAAAGGATGACCTGAGACGTTCTTTTTAACTCGCTAAAAAGATTGGTGTTTTTAAAATGTTCTTAGTTGACTCTTTTCTTAGGTTTGATCAAAGCCATATCTCCTCTGAACACTGGAACGCTTTTACTTCTCTATTGAAAAATTGAAGGAAACTTCATGCTATTAATGGTTTCAAGAAAAATATTTGAGGTTTAATCTTCCTAGAAAAGGAATTATTTTCTATGGCACTTGTTTCTGCTGTAATATGGGCTAAAATATGATGAAAAAATGAATGAAGATGAGGCCAGAAACTCTCGTGTAATTGTGGAAAAAAAGCACAAGTGTTGTGGGAGTGTTATTGCTGTCCCAAAGTATCAGATAATAAAAGACTTGTCAGAGGCACAAACTGAAATAAAATTTAGAAATTAGTAAGACATTTTCTTTTTAAATTGTTCAAAAACACATATTAAGTCACTGTGAGCTGCAAAAAAAAATAAAAAAAGTAAAAACTGAACAATTTTGCGGTATGGAAAGTCACCTGCAAGTGCTGCTTGCAGTTTGTTGAAACCAAAGGTACATTGACCAAAAAGCTACAACTGAGCCATTTTCACAGTGCTGTGTGACGGGGGTTTAATGTAGAATATTTCCATATAGACGTTGTTGATGGTCTCAAAACTGGTTATATGTAGTGATACAGAGATGAATACTGAACTGTGCAGTAATGGAAAAACATCCTCCAATCAATAACTTTTGTTCACAGGGGAGAGTATTGTTCATTCTTGACTCTTTCTGCCTGTTGATTTGAGCAGTAGAAGATTCTATGATAATCTATTTAATTCATTGTCGGGCACTTGTTGTAGCTGAAGCTATCAAAACAAAGTCTTTACATTTGAGTTCTTAACTGCTGGCAAAGAACTTTCAAATGTACCTGGGGTTGTCAGTGGACTAGGAGGTCAGGTGTGCAGGTTGGGGGTTCAATTCCCAAGTTAGACCGCTTTGTGTTCTTGAACAAGACTCTTAACCGCATATCGCTCACAATATTAAAGACCCTGTAAGTCTGTGGATCAAAGCACCTGCTACATGATACTCAATTGTAATGTACCTGATAATGGAAGTACTGAGTTGCTGTATTGGCGTTACAAATACCAGAAAAATCTTAATAGCCATTGCTGTATTTTCATACATTAAGTTTTGCAGATAATACTTAAAATATGTTGAAAACATCTCTTGTTTGTACTGAATGACCCTACAAGGAAAATGACACTACCAATACTTGTTGGGTTTCCTTGGGTTCTTTAAAAATAAACGTTTTTGTGTTTCCTAATTGTAAAGCAAACAACGTTCATGATCAAATTATTTCTGATTGTTCTTGTTAGCTTTGAAGGCTTGAGTTTTGGTTGATTTGAAGTAGTGCCGTATGTTTTTAAAAAAATCCTCATCATCTCGTCTCTACAGCTCAATAACCTTGCATTTAAAAGCACTTTCTGGTACATTTTCTATAAAAAAGGCAAGCCGAAACGGTCTAAGCATTGCCGTTAAAGATAAAGCGAATATCCCAAAATATACAATAAAGTTAACCCTTTAACACCTGGAGCAAAATAACACACCCTCTTTGAAATACGCCAACTCTTTGAACGTTTACACAGTTAACAAAATTCCAACGGATTCTGATGCACGGAAAAGTGACATTGTGCTAATTAGCCACACTTTCTGTCAGTGCATATTGTAAAGTGTTACTAACATTTTATGTTAGTACAGTGTGAGTAACATATTACTAAATGTTAGTAAAGTGTTATGGTGCCAGAAACTCTTGTATAATTGCAAAAAAAGCATTTTCAAGCCAGTTTTTTACTGGGATAGAATCAGCTGATTCATGTTGATCCCATAACTACTTCACTGCTGTAAAGTGATGCATATCAGTTGCTTTTATCTGTTTCAGAGTCCGTTGGAATTACGTTAACGGTTAAAAAGTGACGGCAGTCAAAATAACGTCAACACTGGAGCAAAAGCTTCGGTGTTAAAGGGTTAAATCCACAGCCACAAATGCAAATTGCGCATCATTCTATGATTGTTCAGTGCACATAGTCAAATCTCAGACCAAACACTACATATACTTATGCTTTTCAACTTCCTTGAATATATTTTCAGATGCTTTATCTAAATAAATAAGAAATGTCATTCAGGAGTGGTGAAAGAGTTCTTTCAGACTTGTGCAATCGGATGCAATGTAGTTCAACAGCAATGATGGGTCAAATGGGGTTTTCTAGGACATAGACTGCACTGTATTTTTGTATTGTAATGTATTTTTGTAGATTTCATTATCCTAAACAAGCCGCACTTTACTGTCTCTATTTTCACTATAATAAACCCACAAATGTTGTGGAATGCGTCTCTATAGCAAAGCCGGTGTTGTCATTCACATTGATGTTGGAACTCTGATCTAAATGTGGTGACTGTTAACGTGTTCAACTGCACATCAATGATTTACTGTACTGACATCCATTTCAGTGTACAACCGCATGGTTTTAGTTTCCTTTTCTTCATTTCCAACCCGAACTAATCACTTTGACACTGGTTTCCGTAACAGGTGTAGAAAGTTTCGTTGGTAAAGTATTTAAAATAGAAGCTTAATGACAGTAAAGGTGATGAAGGCAGTAAATGCTAAAGAGGTCTTATAGTCCTGCTAAGAAGAAGTATGGAGCCAATTTAGTATCAAAATTGCTTTGTTCGTAAAAGAATTTTTGAAACAAATAAAAAAAAATGTTTAAATTGGAACTTTTTCATAAATGTTATTACTTACTTTTCACAGTTGAACCCTTCACTGTTTTGGGAGCACTTTGTGAGACTGTAAATAATGTGTGCATCTAAATTGGTCTTCAAAATAAATATACTTAAATATTTTGGTTTCTTTGTTTGTTTATTTGTTTAGTAAACAAAACAAAGAGAATACCAGTTTGTTATATGTCTTTTTATATTTTCTCAAGGTCCAACTCGTCACTGTAAGAGGACCTGTTTTAAAATCCATACATTAGGTACAGTATGGATTAAGGTTTGTCAAAATTGTATTCTACACAAATACTGCTGTTTAAAAAGTGTTTAGTTTAAGTTATTATTGCAAGTTGGCTTCAGTTTTTTTCTTTTTAATATTTTTACACTGTCCAATCCTTCACTGTACCATAACTACATTATTATGTACGGATTCAAGTTAATGTCAAAATGTTATTGCACCTATAAACTTTTAATTTTTTTTGTTTAACTTATTAATACAAGTTGCCACCAATTCTTAATACATGCTTACATAATTCTGTAGCTTAACCCACAATTTTACAAGAACTGGTTTGGCCAAAAACATACATTTGAAGATTATATATGGATTGAAGCTGGTTTTAAAAATTGTACTCTACCTTTTTATATGTTGATTGTATTTATTTGTTGATCTAAATATATATATATATATATATATTATAAACCCATAATTGTATGAAATTTCATTCATAAATTGTCTCAAAATTGTCTTGTCTATATATCACTTTTTTTATTTAAGGTGATATTTTCTATAGTCTGACCCTTTTACTGTACAGTGACCAGATTGTTCAGTCCATACATTGGTGGTAGTGTGTGAATTCAAACTTGTGTCAAAACTAAACCTAAATTTGATTAGAGCTTGTTTGGAGTTAATGTGAATTCCCACAATATGTCTGTTTTTTGAAGCATTTGTAAACGTTGATGAACCCCAAATTTTGTAGGCAACAGTCTGTAGTCCTGTCCATTATGACAAAATTCAACAAACATTAAATAACATGTTTTGTGTAGGTACTGACTGATTTTCTTCACCTTTTAAGAAAGCCTTTTTTAACCCTTGTGCTATCTTAGATGACCCCACCCTTACATTGATGTGTTATTCCTACCCTGATAAAGGTGGAAAGATTTCATGTAATCCAAGGACACCAGTGAAGATCACAAATCATTGAAGAAAAAAGGTTCAGCGCACTGTCTTTGGGGGTCTAAATGACCCAACTCCCAATGTCAAAGTGCCTAGGACAGCACAAGGGTTAAATGGTAGATTTCATTTTTTTTATTTTTTTGTAAAATTTAAATTAAGAATATTAAATGCATCTTTCTGCTTTTATGATTTTGAATTAAACCCACAGCAACATTTACCTGGCAGATCTCATATTTAACTTATTACTGTTGGTTTTGCTTCTCTGAAAGATATCTATTTATTGTCATGATTTTTTCTAATAAACTATTGCTCTCAAATGGACTGTGCCCTTTATTTGGATAATGTTTTAGGAAGGAAAGAAGAGAAAAGCGCTAGACACAGAACTTCACGATTATTAACAAAAAGAACAACCTGAAAGAAAAATGGCACAATTTCTTAAAAAGAAATATTTTGGCCTAAATAATCAATAAATAATTCAAGAAAAGAACAAATCATAGTGGTTTAGTGTCTTTTCTCTTTATAAAATCTTTAATATAAATATCCAATAAATTCATTTAATGTTTAGTTCAATTTAAATTAAAATAATAATAACACTTGGCGAAAAAACATTTAGTTCACAACACGATTTATTGTACGGAATTACCAAACCACTCTGCTGTTGTTCGATTGTTTCATTTTCATTCCCATATACAGTAGACCTCTCTTCAATCACATTTTTGAAAACATAGTTGACAAAGCTTCAGTGTGTTCATTAATGAGAGATCAGGCCCACACATACCCACAGATTCATAGTAAAATTCATCATTTTTATATATTTATAAATGATAGATTTCTTTTTATCAAATTCGTTTTTATTATAAACAGTGTACTGTAGGATTCTGTTTGGTTTTTTTACAAAACATTTTTATCTTTATAAACACTCATGACTTCCATCCATTTTCTTCAAGTGATTCATAAAATAGATCATAAAGGAAGATTTGGGGGGCTACACTGTGGTGTAGTGGTCCGTCTCACAGCAAGAAGACCCTGGTTGAAATCTTTTCTGGATGGAGTTAGCATGTTCTCTTTCTGCATGCGTGGGTTTTTTTTTGACAGGGACTCTGGCTTCCTCCCACATTCCAAAACTATGCTTCATGGATTAATTGATAGCTCAACCCAGTGACCCTGTGACCCCTAAAGGGATTAAGCAGGTGATGAAGATGGATGGAAGATTCTAGATTAGGCACTTGAAAACATTGCACTTCACCCTTGTGCTATCCTAGGCACTTTAACATTGGGAGTTGGGTCATCTAGACCCACTAGACAGTGCTCTGAACCTTTTTTCTTTAATGATTTGTGATCTTCACTGGTGTCCATGGATTACATGAAATCTTTCCACCTTTATCCACCTTTGTCATGGTAGGGAGAACATGTAAACGCAAGGGTGGGGTCATCTAAGATAGCACAAGTGTTAAATATTAACTGCTACTAACTACTAACTAACTACCAGTACTACTAAAGTAGTAGTAGTTAGGCCTTGAGTTCCTGGTTAGGCTCAAGCCATCTCTCCCTGCCATCTTCTACTGTCCCAGGCGATGGTTTCTAGCTCCCTCCTGGTGGGACCAGTGTGCTTAACGTCAGTCTCCAGGTTCTTCCTGGTTAAAGCCTGACGAGTGATGCTGGGTGTTGATTTCCTCAAGACTATTGCCGATCCATCCCCATCTCCTCCCTCTGCTCTCTTCTTCCAGCGGAGCATTGGTTTGTTCTTTGCCTGAGCTCCGTGTTGCCGATTGTTTCCAGCAAGCGGACCTTTAGGATTCTTTCCCGACGGGAACCGCCGAACGTCTGTAATTTCTTTACAGTGGTTCCATGTTTTCAGCTCCTTACAATGGGACAGATTGTCTAAGTTGAACGAATCTCGGTGTGTGTCGTCACGCGGTGGGATCTCCAGATGTTCTTGAGGGTTTCTTTCCAATGCAGGATTTCAACTCCTTTCCTCTCTGTTTGTTCATCACACTACCTAGAAACATGAACGTCTTCACTTCTTCTAGGTTGTTGTGATCAGGCTTCATTGGCTCTGTGGTAGCGTTGATCTTCAGGATCTTGGTCTCCTGAGGGATGGATATGGAGGCCTATTCTCCATCTGACGTCGGCTGTGCGAGCTCGGACCAGGAAAATGAAGACGTCCATGGTCCTAGTCGTCTACAAGCGGATACATCAAAGTGGAGCGGAGCTGGGAGCTTATGGCGTAGTTTCTACATGACAAATACAATCTTTTTCAAACAGCATGTTTTCATCTGCTCCTCATTCGCTATTATTTGAATAAGGAAATACTCAGAAATGCAGTTTTAATCTTAATTTCTTTCATATGTTTGGCCTTTATTATCAGAAAAATGCGCGTTAACATGTCTTCTATTCCTTGAGAAATATGATAAAACAGCACTGAAATAGTTTAGATCTGTTCCAATTAAATGTTATCACTTTTATTTTCAATTATTTAGTGATTTATGGCTCCTTTTTGTCATATTTTGTGCTAGAATCATAAACTCCTGGAATGATGGATGTCATTCGCTGGTCTCAGACATAAATTACTGCAATAACTCCAGTTTTGCAGGAAATAATTGCTTCAATCTCTGGTTACAAAAAAAAAAGTAATTTTAGAACCACGGCTTTAATTAAATGCTTCGACTAGAACACTTTCTCACAAGCCCATTATTCCATTACTCTTAATATTCTCTTCATTCGATTACAAAGCAAATGATTCTCCTGACTTGTCTCACTTTCTTTTAGAGTTGCTTCTTTTGCTGTGTCAATATTATTACTACGTTTTTTTCCCGCATCTTTACAAAGATCAGGACTATTTTATCCCTTGTGCTATCCTAGGCACTTTAACATTGGGAGGTGGGTCATCTAGACCCACTAGACAGTCCTCTGAACCTTTTTTCTTCGATGATTTCTGATCTTCACTGGTGTCCATGGATTACATGAAATCTTTCCACCTTTATCCACCTTTGTCATGGTAGGGAGAACACGTCAATGTAAGGGTGGGGTCATCTAAGATAGTGCAAGGGTTAAACATCACCGTGTTTTATCTACAGCAAAGAAAATTAACAAATAAGAAACAATTTTTCATTCTAATCATTCTACATCGGTTGTGTCAAAGATAATTTTGACAAATTTGGGTTTTTGGGTTTATATCAACCTGTGGTTGCAAAATCCTGAAAAAACTCTCACAAGAATGTTGCAAAAGAGTTGTCTGTTTGTCTGTTTGTTTGTTTGTTTTGCCTTAAACCCTTGACATGTTCTCCCTACCATGACAAAGGTGGATAAAGGTGGAAAGATTTTATTTAATCCATGGACAGGGCCGGCCCTGGTCTTCCGGGGGCCCTAAGCGAAATTTAATTTGTGGGCCCTCTAACTGATCAGCAGCACCAACAAACTGTAATGAGTTTTTTTCTTGGTAATGTTAGAGAGCAGATTGTCTTGATATTTAATGCCCCAGCCATAGAACGGCGTTGTGACGTTCCCCTCGCTGAGTGGAGGGTGAATTGTTACAAAGCAATGCACGGAACTGATGGTGGTTCATTTCCATCAGCCACCTGCCTAGAACGCTGCCCTGCTGGTAGAAACGTGTGTGGCAGGCTATGAATGTTGAAATTTAATATTTATTCTACACATTCTTACAGCATTGGAAAACGTTAAGAATGTTTGTGTCTTGTTTTTCCTCTTACATAAACCATATTAAAACAAAAAATATATTACTCTCCCCCGTCTTTTTACATTTTCAAACATTTTTGAAAATGCTCCAGGGAGCCACTAGGGCAGCGCTAAAGAGCCGCATGCGGCTCCTGAGCCGCAGGTTGTCGACCCCCGCATTGACCCATTAGGGGACAGCGCATCATGTGTACCAGGGACGGCCATTTTCTCTCAACGCAATTTTTAGAGAACATTCTAAAAATCGTTTTTGTCTTCCGGTTATTTATGACACAAGTCTCCAACTTGAACACAAATTTAAGAACTTCATGGAGGGGCTGCTAGGTCGTCCACACAGTCTGGTCCTCAGGAGTTCATCTTCTATTCTGTGTGAATTAAACAAAACCCTTGTTGGTTTGTGAGGAAACTAAAAATTGTTTCTCTTTTAATACAAATGTTTTTGCCTGTAATTTTCATATCCTTGTAAATTCTTCTGTTTTTCTTTTTACTTATTGTTCAGCAAACTTTCCATATTATGTACATACATCTCAAATACAATTGGAAAAAAAGGAGTTGTTTGGAATGTCATTTAATGCAAATTCCAGCAAGTAAAAAAACAAACTTTGAACTGAAGTAAAATTTAAGTGTTTTATTTGAGAACAACTGGATACTAAAATGTTTTTTATGTTTTTTCAAAATGTTTCTGGAAAAAAAAGAAAAAAATGACACTGTTTTTTACAGTTTACATTTTTTGCAGGCCGCATGTTTTTTTACACTTTTGCAGCTGTATTTATTTAATATTTAATATTTGTTTTTTTATTTAATAAGAATCTAATTTTTGATCATTTTTCATAATAATTTTAGTAATATTTTTAATTATTTAATATGAATGTCATTTGTGATGTCCTTTTTTGATGTTATATTATATAGATTATTTCTGAATGTCGTTTTGCTGCCACAGACAAATGAAATTTCCCCATTGTGGGATTAATAAAGTCATCTGTCTGTCCGTCCGTCCGTCCTGCTTTCAGTATGAAATATATACAGTTAACCTCCAAAAACTGTTTTGGAGTGTTTCATTATGATATTTGTGAGTAGAATAGCGAAAACAATTTACATTTTGACATGTAAAGCTGGTGTTGCTGCCTGAAATCCGTGCATACCCTCAGAACGTTTCCAAAACAGATTGGATATCCGTTTCCTTAGAATGCTGCTCGTGCATCCCAAATATACCATGACAGATGGTAAATAAATAAGTTTATATCCTGAATAATAGAGAAAAACAATGCATTCATCCCTTAATGCCTATAAATATGCATCATAAATAAATGCGCATTCTTTGGCTCCAAAATTACCCACATTTAGCATCAACATGAAAGCAAAAACATAAAAGGGAGTTTCTTTTTCGTGGCGTATCTTGCCTTTGCCCAAAAGCAGCTGAGATAGGCTCCAGCAACTATGTGGCCCTGAAAATAATTCAGTTGGTTCTGAAGATGGATAGACAATAAATTGATAAAAGCTTTCGACATTTTTTCGTGCCTTAAATGTTTTGAAATTTTTACAGAGTAAGTTTATAAGGGCATTTTTATAGCTAAAGCAGAAATAAAACATTAGAAGAATGTTCTGTGTAATGATGAAATCTCTTTGACTTTGTTTTATGTTTAAGTGTGACGTTACAAACGGATAAAAGGATGTACCGGTAAGTTAAACAACTGTCATGTAGTAATAAATCCAAATTAGTTTAAAAAACTGATAAAGAAATTTTTTTCTGGACCTGTGTGGTGCTTTAAATAGTGAAGTGGGAGTGACTGGTTCAAATCCCGACTCGTTAACAAACCGTCGCTATAAACGCTGACTCTGCATGAAGATCCTTCATGGACCAGAATCCCTGTTCTGATGCAGATAGAGTAGTGTGGTGGCAGTGTCTCTGTGCTTCCAGTGAGAATGTGCTGGTTCAATTCCCAGTCAGAATAAGGGTCCTTAGGAAGTAGATGTCATAGTCTGTGTTGATTTTTGAAACATGTGGAGCGTGTTCAGCTCAAAGGAACAAAGCAACACAATTCTGGTGTAGACAGATTAGCACAGTGGGAGTGTTTCTGTCCTTGAAGCAGGAGAGTGCAGGTTCAAGTCCTGGCTAGTTGCATCACAAATCATGCTTGGGGTGAATTGAGTCAGGGATGCTGGGAAGGGGGGTGGCTTCATCTTTAGTCTGGTAGGACATCAATGACTTCTGTGCTAGAAGATAGGTGATGAAGGTTGACATTAGAGCTACAGCTAACTGATAGTGAGACAGGTACCTAAAAGACTAGAACTGACAGGAGGGCTAAACCAACTAGACTGTGTACTATTAACTAGGAGGAGTGGGGGTGTAGCTTTTTCTAATACCTAGAAGCTGCAACTAGATCATGATAGTACCTTCATGCTACAAACACTACATTATGGTACTATAGGTACTATACTTTCTAAATATTTGTCCTAGTAACTCTGAAAAGTTGGTGCTATCTATTAATCTATTAAATTATCTATTAATTATTTGTAGAAATATAAGAAAGCTAAAAAAAATTAAATTAATAGTCTATAAATACAAATAGTCTATAAATACAAGTTGTACTTACCTACACCACCATCCCTCACCTGCCCTCCACCTCCAGGTGTTGCATCTACAGTATGCAGACCCTCCACACATCCAAGCTGCATGTATCTATATGCACATCTTCTTCTGGGATCCTCTTCTCCTGGTCCTCCTTCCTCATGGGGGGGGGGGGGGCAAAGATGAAGCCCCCTTTCTGTCAGGACTCCTCCTAGCCACAGCTTGAATTGTGAGGCGACTGAACACCTCGATGTTCCTGACTGGGACTTGAACCTGCGCTCTCCTGCTTCAAGGACAGAAACACTCCCACTGTGCTAAACTGTCTACAGCAGAACTGCGTTGCTTTGTTCCTTTGAGCTGATGACTGTCAAGGAGCGGCAAAAACCAACAACAACAAAACTGAGAAGGGGAATTGAACCAGCGCTTCTGTGCTTTGGAGATCAAGTCAGTTCCATCGCACTATTCTGTACATCAGTCAGCACTTTGTCAATCACCATTTTTCCCTCCATCTGGTGCTTTCTGGGATTTGAACCAGCGCCTTCTTGCTCTCCTTTCATCTCCATCAGTGGAACCTTAACCCTTGTAATATCCTAGATGACCCCATCCTTACATTGATGTGTTCTCCCTACCATGACAAAGTTGGATAAAGGTGGAAAGATTTCATGTAATCCATGGACACCAGTGAAGATTACAAATCATTGAAGAAAAAAGGCTCAGAGCACTGTCTAGTGGGTCTAGATGACCCAACTCCCAACATTAAAGTGCCAAGGATAGCACAAGGGTAAAAGAGCGTTGGTTCACATCCTGAAAGTGGATCACGGGTGGATGGAGGCTTTGGTGAAGCGTGTGATAGAAACTTGTGTGTTTACTTTGTTCTTTTTCTCCAAGCAGGAACTCTTTCTTTTGCTGATGATGCAGCCATATTACTTTTTGATGGGAGTATAATCTTCATACGCCGTCATTAACCCTTGTGCTATCTTAGATGACCCCACCCTTATATTGACATGTTCTCCCTACCATGACAAAGGAGGATAAAGGTGGAAAGATTTCATGTAATCCATGGACACCAGTGAAGATCACAAATCATTGAAGAAAAAAGGTTCAGAGCACTGTCTAGTGGGTCTAGATGACCCCACTCCCAATGTTAAAGTGCCTAGGATAGCACAAGGGTTAAAATCTCCAACTCCGTCTCACTGAAGTATGGCGCTCTCTATTTAATTACATACATTTTTCTGTTAACCAGGTACGGTGCAGTTTTCTCATTTTATCATGTTCTTTTTGTGTTACTTTACATGCTGTGGGGGGAAGGTGCTAATGAGAATGCGCACTGAGACTGCTGCGAGCTCTGGCCGGGGGGGAAAAACACAGAATAAACTTTTCTGTTAACCAAGATTAAAAGAGATTGACTCAGCATCCAAGCGTGGTCTTTTATTCACTGGAACACAACGCAGAGCAGAAAACTCCACCCAGTTACAGCAGCACCGCACCGTTACCAACCTGCTAACAGGTTATGGGCCCAGGAGACACCTGAGACTATAAAGTGTGTTTTCCACTCTTGTGAGGAAGTTGACACCATGAGCAGACCAACAGCTGATACAAGCCGCTGGTCCCGGCTTCTGTTTGACGGAGATGGGAAGAACTATGACCTATGGGAAACCAAGTCCTTGGGTCACCTTCGACTACAAGGATTGGAAGACGCCATTCTGAATGCGCCTGACCCTGATGATGACGATGAGGATCCAGCTAAAAATGTGGAGGCATGTGCTGAACTGATCCAGTTTCTGGATGACAAGAGCCTGTCGCTGGTGATGCGTGAGGCAGCAGATGACGGCCGCAAGGCGCTACAGATCCTGAGAGACACCTACCAAAATAAAGGAAAGCCTTGTATCATCAGTCTTTATGCTGAACTGACTTCACTGAAAAAGCCGGACAATGAAAGCGTGACAGAATATATAATCGGCGCTGAGACAGCGATCACGACCTTGAGAAACGCCGGTGAAACCCTGAGCGATGGTCTGCTGGTTGCCATGGTCCTGAAGGGGCTACCTGAGTCATTCCAACCATTTGCTACCAGAAGCTGCCAGCGCAAACTGTGGTGCAGCTTGTGCAAAAGCAGCACGCACCGGAACAGCACCTGCAGACGCAGACAGCACCTGCAGACGCAGACAGCACCTGCAGACGCAGACAAAGCCTGCTGCGAGACGATAAACCAGGAGAAGGAGTTCGCTTTCCGAGTGAGTGACCAACATTAATTAGATGGTCGACTGTGGAGCAACTTCACATATCATCACTGATCACAGGAAGTTCAGACGTTTTGATGAGAACTTCCAGGCTGGACCACACTGTGTGGTGTGGTCTGGCTGACGGCACAAAGTGTAAAGGGGTGGCGGAGCGTCGTGGTGATGCGGAGGTCTGTCTGATTGACAGCAGAGGCAAATTTAATTTGTGGGCCCTCTAACTGATGAGCAGCACCAACAAAATGCAACTGTTATTGTAATATAAATGAGATCTCTCTATTACTACATTTTGTGAATGTATCATTGTTGCTGCTGAAGAAATGAATACAGTTTATTGCTTGCATGTTGGATGCACATTTAGTGGTGCCAAAAAAAATTAAAAGTGACAAGAAAAAATATGAATGAAAAATGTATATAGATATATTTTTTTTAATGTAACATTAGGCACTCAACAAATTAAATTCACAAAACTCCAACTTATTAAAAACAGCAGCTTAATAGAAAATCAAATAACGATAAAACAATCCAAAATAAAGAACAAAACAGATGGGGATTTTGGAAAGTCAGAGTCTTTATCCGTCTGAAAAGGAACTCTCTGCACCAAATCCATTCTTTCTGGATCAGAGAGTGGTTGGCCGTTCAGCTGAACCAAACTTCCCAGCAGCAGCATCAACGTTTTCCCTTTCAACAGAAGATGTGGTGACAGGAGTATCTTCTGCAGCTAAAAAAAAGCATTATTATTATGCAATAATCAATGATAAAGCTAATAAAATAAGAATACTGATAATAGTTTACTGGCTCATTTAAAATCTGTGTTTTTCACAATTTCATGATCTTTTTTTATATTTATGAGAGATTGATTGTTTGATTAAATATTTGGGACTTCATTCTCTTCAGCTGCTGTTTATAAAAAAAAAAGGGTTTTTGCAGACACTGTTTTTTTAAAATACATTACATGCTATAGCGATTTATCGCATTTCGGGCAGACACTCGGCAGAATTGCAGGTTACTCCCCTAGGGCGGGTCAGTTAATTAACCCACCTGCTCAGCGTCCTATTTAAGTCAGGTGTACGATTGTTCATTCTCTCTTACTTTCAGCGCTCATTCTTGCCGGTCTCCGAGCCCGCGGGTCTCCTTATCTTTCGGCGTCTTGCTGTGTTCCCCCCGTCCTTCGGATGGATGATCCCCATTTTTCTGATGTGGGGTTTTCGTTTCGTCACGTCTGCTCTCTTTGCGGCGCTCAGCGGGTGGCTGACGGCGCGCGGCGCGTTCGTTTCGCCGCGGTCGCGTGCATCTGCAGGGGGTGTGCTTTCCGCGATGTTCGGGATGTCCGTGCTCCCCGATCAGGAGCGGTCCGGGTCTTCTCGTCTGCCGTGGTCACCCCTATAATCTACGGTGAGCGTCATGGAGTCCTTTTCCCGTGTAGTTTCTAAGGCTGCGTGTTACTTCCTGTTTACTTCGGCGACGTCACGCCCCTAAGGATCTTGGGAATTGTAGTTTGTCTCATGGTCCATCATGATGCACTTCTGATTCCTTTTCTGCGACCTAGTTCTGCGTCTCCGGTTGTCGTTTCAGGGGTCGTGGGGTCTTTTCTGTGGTTGTGAAGGCTGGCGGTCCTCGTTTGGACAGGTTTCTCATGCTGGCTGAATTTGTTGTGGATTTTAACATTTTTTTTCTGTGGCTGTTTTGTTTGGGAGCTGAGTGTAAAATCTAATTATCTTTAATTCGATGCTGGCATTATTATTATGGCGGTTCTTCTGTTTATTTTCTTCGTTGTTGTAGCTGCTGGTTGGTCAGAATGTGAATCAGTGTCTCTTGGACCAGTCTCTGCTCTGTGGACATTTTCCTATGACTGGTCTCTCTTATGCAGTGTCTATGGCTCCTTTTATTCACTCGGCGATCCTCGTTCGTTGCCCCCGCCCGTTCTCCATCTGGTTCTGCTACGCCTGTTTTTTCCCCGCTCTGTGTACCCCAGTGGGTCCTGCCTTGGATTCAGGGACTTGCGTCGGCCGCACTGGTGAGTGTGTCAGTCTCGTCGCGGCCTTGTTTTCTCGGCTGGACAGTTAATTTGTTATTCTCTCTCTGGTTGGTTTGGAGGTTTGTGGGGGCTATGTGATGGATTCTTCCGGGGCATCATTTTCAAAGCCGCCACTGAGGGTGGCCCCTAGGAAGTGTTCAGGTTGACGTTCTTGATCTGGACCATGTTAACGCCTCGCAGTTCATTTTTGGGCATCAGTGGCCTGGTTTCCCATGCGCCTTCAGGATTAGTATAAAAATTTCTTCGTCTGCCTATGGTGTCTCCACGATTTTCCTCCGAACGGGATATAAGGCTGAGGATGACTGTTATTGCCGATGTTATCACTGTTCTGCCTCTATGCCTCTCAGTGGTGTCCCTTGGCATTCAGATGGCGCTCGACGTGTTTGTCGGTTTACCTTTCAGCTGTCGTGGCAGTCTTGATAATATCAACTTTATTATCAGAAGCCCTGCAATGGATATTTATAGGCGACGGGTCCCCTTCATTTTGCGAGTTATTGATGATTTCTGGGTGGCCAAATTTCCTCTGTATCCCTGATCTTTTGAATCTCAGTGGAAAAATGTATTTCCACGTTGTCTATACTGTATGGTCCTCCACCCATCCGGTTTTATTTTTCTTCTATGGTTCTGGATGGTTTATTGATGCTTGCCGCTCCCCATTATGTCATCTCTAGCTTTGTGCAGTGTATTGTTTATTCATTCTTGGTTGAATATGATTTGTCAATGATTGGGCCACCTGAAATTTGCTGTGGCTTTGTTCCCACGCTAATCTGTTCATCTTGTGTTCTTGTTCTGGGTAGCTCGATCATGGGCTACATGTTCCAGTTCTGGATTTTGTGTTTTGCGTTCGATCTTTCCCTCTCTATGCTTGGAGTGGTTTTGTTATGGTAATGACTGTCGTGTCTCCAGGCCCCCCACTTGTTCTTCTGAGGCTGCACCTTCTGGTTTTGGGGGGAAAGATTTATGAAGAGTGGTTTGTGTTTGTCCGGCTGCCTGAATTCACAGCTCTAATGGTGTGTAAGGGATCGTGTAGTTAGATGAGATTTTATTTATTATATTTTGCATAGTACAATTTATGAGATAATTCAGCCATGGAGATTATATTGAGGCTGTTTCTATGTGAAATGATAATCTTATGTGTCATCGGTTGACTGGGTAGTGTTTAATAACACCATGAGCAATTTTAACCCTGACCGGAGAAATTATCACTTGCACTCTCTCAAGCTTAGTTCAAGAGTTAAATCTTGTGTCCATTAGTCTTCTCTCTGCCCTGTTTTAGCAGATGGCACTCGGCTAGAGGCATCTCCTTTAGAGGCTCGTTATTTTCTGCCTCTAAATGTTAATGTTCAGTCTAGCTAAAATACTTAAACCTACGATCCCTCGTGGATCGGAAGTTCTTCTTTTTTGTTTTTTTTTGCAGTATCCAGATGCCCTTGGCTAATTAAAACTTCAATAGTCGGTGCTTCGTTGTCCACCTATTTGAGGACCACTGATGTCATAACCGGCCGAGCTGCGATCCATTGCTACTTGGGATGATGATCTTCCTCATCTACAAATATTTTTTTTTGGTCTTTGGTTACCCTTCCATCACCTGCTCCTCGATGACCTTCTGAAGGTGCGTCCCTCTGGAATTGTTAAAGGTTACATCTCTGACATTAGTGTACATTAAATTGGTGTTGAGATTTCTTGCAGGTTCTATATTTCTCTATCAATTCTTTACTGGAATTTGTGATTCTGGCGGTTTTATGATGCAATGAATCCATAAAGGGACTTTTACTTAATAACTAACTAAATTTCACTTCTCAGGACTGTTCTTTAAAAGCACTGTTATTCCATTTATATCAAGAATTTAAAAAACTAAGCGGTTTCTGGGTTATTTCTATATTCTTTTGCCCAGACTAATTATGCTTTGTCTTTATCTATGCATCGCATCCTGAGCCTACGAACCCCTACTTCCCTGTCTGCTCTTCGTTTCCGGCGAACGATGTCACCCCGCAGTCCTTGATCTGGTGCTGCAAAGACGTCTGCTTGTTCTGCGGTCTTCCGTCAGACCTTTACACCCTGCACTCCCTGAGAATAGGCGCTGCTACAGCTGCTGCTCTTCATGTGCCATCATTTCCGCTGAAAGCAATGGGAAGGTGGTCCTCTTCCGCCTTTCAGAGATATGTTAGGTTAAATTCTGATGAAATATTAGCGGTTTAAAGAAAAAATTAGGTCTGGTTTGAATGATGAATATGTTAAGTCAGGTGGAAGCCGCGAATGAGAAGGATTAACTGCATTGGTGTTAAAAAAAAAAAATTGAATCAGGTTGTGTAATCTTGTTGGCTCCCCTTCATTCTTCCCCTTCCTTCAGGTAGTATGTTCCCCTGGTGAAGGGGAGCGGCCCAACGGTCAATGGTGCCGGGTAAACACATAGCAGATTCACTAGATAGAATGTTCCCTTCGTAGAGTGGTTCTCGAAGGGAGCGGCCAAACGGTCAATGGTGCCGGGTAAACACATAGCAGATACACTAGATAGCATGTTCCCTTCGTAGAGTGGTTCTCGAAGGGAGCGGCCAAACGGTCAATGGTGCCGGGTAAACACATAGCAGATACACTAGATAGAATGTTCCCTTCGTAGAGTGGTTCTCGAAGGGAGCGGCCCAACGGTCAATGGTACCGGGTAAACACATAGCAGTCATACTGGAAAATGAAATGAAATGAAATGAAATGAAGTGAAAATGGAATGCCGCCGAAAACACACCTCATCTTATTTACCCACTGATTATACATTCACATTCACATTTTCTTCTTCTGGATCATCTTGGTGTTGGGGGTTGTTACCCAAAAGTGTATGGAAAAAATAAGTGTGTCAAGGAATTGAACGGAGCCTTATGCCAAAACGAAGTTGTGAATCAAATTGTGAATGTCAACCTAAAGATGTTGTGAATAAATATTCTTCTGCAAGAGTTGTCTGACTGAAATTAAAGTTACCTGAGATGACATCTTCAGTGATGTCAGGAACATCTTGGCATGTGGACGCTGCACCACCTCCAATGCTTTTTGAGAGCAGAAGAAACTGTGCAAAACATCCTCATTATGTAAAACCAAAACTGCAAAATACAAATAAGAAATAAATGTACCCATTTATAAATAATAAATGTGAACAATAATTTGAGTAGAAATGGAAATATACACATTTATACACTTCTTTATTATTATTTTGTATGTTCATAATTTTAAAATTAGTACATTTATTTTGTTCGTCATTTGTAAATGAGAAAATGTATTTCCTGTTTGTATTTGGCAGTTTTGATTCTCCATATTTCGTGCTAATGCAAGATTTGAAGACACACACATTGATGTAAAAGTCAGACTACCTGACTGTCTATAACAGATAAAAAAGCAGTTTTTATACTGACATAAACCGGAAAATGCAGATCGCACTAAATATGTGAAAAAACATTTATCAGCCATCGTTGTCATTATTTACTTTTCTCTGCTCTCCGCCGTTTTGGGAGGTCATGTCTGACCTCATCTTGTAAACTTGGGAATCAGAATTATTTTCTAGTTTTCCATTGGAAATTACGGGATAGTTTTGTGCAATCTTCGACTCGGATTGATTAGTATTTTACGTAAATCGCGCAGCTGCACAGAAAGGCAGGAGAAGAATACGGCCCAACATCCTCCAAACTTACCTTGTGACTGATGTTTAAATTCTTCATCTTTTTTCAGCTCCTGGTGGATAAAGTCTCTTTGGCATAAAGTTCTCATGTTGTCGCGTTGATCAGAGTGACAAAATGCGCTAGTTTTTTTTCTTTTCCCCAATTTTATTGAAACAAAATGCGTAAATGCACACTGTGCCAGGCTCAGATGAAATGATGTTGACCAATCGTTGCTAAAAGTGGCGGAACGTCATCATTTGGGTTGCCAGATTTGTTCAGGTGTGTTGAAGGGGGCGATCATTAAAGTGCAGCCAACTTTCTTTTGCACAACATTCAGAGCACACGCTGGTACAGACGCGCTATGAAATGGGTTGCCAGACTTGGCTCTTTTATTTTTATTTTTTTTTCGCCACTTCGGGGCCCTGGTGGTGGCGGGGGCCCTACGCGGCTGCGTATTTCGCGTATAGGGAGGGCCGGCCATGTCCATGGACACCAGTGAAAATCAAAAATCATTGAAGAAGAAAGGTTCAGCGAACTGTCTAGTGGGTCTAGATCAGTGTTTTTCAACCAGTGTGCCGCGGCACACTAGTGTGCCGTGGGAGATGGTCAAGTGTGCCGTGGGAAATTTCCCTCATTGACTGAAAAATTAAACATTTCCCATCTCCAGGATTTCAGCTCTCTGTTCATCCAAACAGGCCCTGATTAAACACTGAGGAGTTAGGAATATAAAATATCGTAAAATACTTTTTCTTTGCGTTTATTTTATTTTATTAAAGACATTTTGATAAGAATTACGTACCGCGATTCAGCTGCAGCTCCGGCTGTATTTTGGAAAAGTTCTGTCCCTTTAACTGTCTCCACCAATCATTCTTGGAGAGCTTAATCACATGTCATCAGTCTGACCAATCAGAAGTGGTTAAAGTCTTCACTTCCTTGTCCCGATTTAGCTCGTAAAGTCGCTCAGTTCTAACAAAAATATCAGCTAAAGCTCGTCTTGATCGGTGTAGCTTTCCACAGAATCCGGTATCAGACCGTGGAACAAGTGAACAAAACAAGGAAGCTCCGAAATGCGATCTCCGCCGGCCGTTAAATGCACTACATCTCCCATGATGCATTGGGTTGGGAGAGTGACAGCGCACAAGGAGATCTGTTGTTAAACGTCTTGAAATCAACAAACACACATCAAACTGTTTTTACATCTTCTAACTTAACTTTTAATGCATCTTTTAGAAAAAAACACAGCTGCAGCTTCCAGCTTTTTCTGCAACAATTATCTCAGAAATGCATGTGGAGTGGCTGTAGATCAATACAGACTATGAGTTTCTCCGTTTTTTTTTTTTTAATTTTTGGATCCTGGTGTGCCGCGGGATTTTTTTTAAGGTTAAAGTGTGCCGTGGCTCAGAAAAGGTTGAAAAACACTGGTCTAGATGACCCAACTCCCAATGTTAAAGTGCCTAGGATAGCACAAGGGTTAATAAAGAAAAACTAATAATAATTTATCATATCTTTTCTTTTTCTGACGTTAATTGCTGCTAACCAAAATGAATAACCATAAAAAACACTTTAAATGCCCAGAATAAATATGTTCTTGGGTTCTACATGGTAAAGCATTTAGGCTGCAGTACCTCTTTTCAACACCAGAGGTCAGGGTTCCACGTTTGTCCTTTAATCAGAACTTTGTTGTCTTCAAATGTAATCATGTTCAAACTCAACAGCCATTCATTCATGTTGTTTTTCAGAGTCCAGGTCGTGTCTATAGTAAATCAAGAACAGGCCGCACAGAATTTTACAGATGTGGCAACAAAGGGGAGAGCAGAGCAGATGGAATTTACTTTTTAATGAAACTTCAAGGCTAATAAAGAACTGTGAGCCTGGAGGCTGCAGTGGCAGGAGTTGGGACGGCATATTTTTCATTTCAGGAACACAAAAGGCTTTATTTGTATCCGTCTGGGAGCTGTTTTGAAAGAGAAGGTTGTGTTTTTCTTCTGCTTCTGTCTGAAGGACTTTGTTACTTTTGTGTTTGAGCGTTTTTTCTGCTTTCAACAAGCCATTTCCTGGTTTTTAAACAACATAATTCTCTCAGTTCGGTGAAAAATCCTTCTTTATTGGTCACATGTTGTGTCAATGGTTTCAGAGTTCTTCCTTTATTAATTATTTAAATACAAATCTACATAGAAGATTGAAAAAGGAGACTCTTAGTTTGGACTTCTTCAATCTGAAACATTTGAAGCTACGTTGTGCACATTCTTGTACGTGTTTTCAGCGTGTGATGTTCACACTGGACGAGCAAGGTGGGGCTTCTTCTTCTTTTTCTAATGCATGCCGTTCACCTACAGTTGGAGGAAACTTGGTCTGGAATGTCAAAGTGGTGCAAATCTCATACATTTTGCTCCAGGCTTTTTCTTTTAAAGCTCTATTCTGATACATGAAAGACTTTGTGTCATAGAATTCCAGCTGGGCACAAGCTGCACTCATTACCTTTTCCCCCGTGATCAAAAGCATGTGTAGCGATGCATGGCTGCAGAGTTTAGAGAAGATTCTGCCCAAAACACACATTTACCACAAAAGTTTCTTTTTGAACATGCGTTGCCGAGGGCGACGTGACCGTAGACTGACGGCTGAAGGAGAAGTGGTCCGAACAGAACTGGAACAACCTTCTGTTCTGAGCTCACACGATACTTCAGTAAAACAAATGTCTGATTACAGATTTAACCCCAACCATGTCTGGTCCCCAGAGGCTGGATTTGTTTGGGTGGTGTGACGCTCCGTTTTGTGCCCGGGCACGCTCTGGGGGATCGTTCCATGGACTTCAGCCCTAAGTGTGCCAGGTTGGGATTTTAAATTAGGTTAGGTGTTTGAGGGTGAAACCTGGTTCTCAGAGTTAGATTCACTGAATTGTATTTGAATTTCTTTTTATCTGTTTTTTAAAGCGTATTCTTTTTGGTAAATAACTTTTCTTTTACCTAAACAGTATTTTTGACATTGAAATCCCTCAGTTATCATCCTCTCCTGGTGTTTTTCTCAGTCTTTAAGAAACAGAATCCCTGTATTGTTTACAGGGTAAGTTTATCTCACTTTTTTAATGATACACTGTGATTTATGTTTAAAATTTTAAGTTCTAAATGACACAGCTGACATTAGAACCATCAGAAACCAGTATTTTCTTCTTGTTAAGGTCTAAAATTTATTTATTTTTTGCAGTTTTTTATTTTCAGTTCTACATAAGTACTACTTTTGGTTACTTTACTCACTTTTTGACATAATTAAAGATTTTAAAGCAGCACATTTTTGTTAAAATATTTCTTCTAACATACTGTTTTGTGTTACTTCACTTTAGATTATCTTAAAAAGGTAAGTAAGTAAAAAAGTAAGTACAACCAATTTCATCATCATGTCATATTATTACATGAAAATGTTATGAATTGGAGATAATGCAAGATAAGAAATGAAACAGTGTCCTCTAGTGGCGACGTTGATGACTGACCTGCACCTGTAAACAGCATTTCTGAACACAAGTGATTCTAAAATCTGAAGTCTTTACGGTTTTTCAGGTAAGGGGACTATTTTTTTTTTTTTTTTTGCAAATCAACTATTTAGTCAAAAAATAAAAAAAAAAATCATAAAAAGAAATGAATCAGACTTTTGTTTAGAGAGAATCCACCAGGGGGAGCTCTTCTCTTATTTATTTTCCAACGATAAAGCCTTTAGCTTCTGGAGCTTAAATGTTAATGTTGAATCTAAATTTAACACTGAAAAAAATAAGTTATTCCGTGTCTGTTTCAGAACACACTGCTCATTCCTTGTTGAGAATCTCTGTAAAAAATAAAGAGATGTTTTTTTTTTTGAGCACTTCCCTTGTCTTGCCCTCTTGTGTGGGTGGGAGGAACAAAGAGGGGTAAAAATTCCCTTTGGATTTCAAAAGCTGATTTTTTTTTGGTACTGTATTCAAGCAAACAGCACAAACTTGAAGGAATGGCTTAAATTCTTTGGTACAGGCCTCTGTGACTGCAGGAGCACGCTGGTGCGATGATGCACAGCAGATAGAATCCAGAGCTTCCATTAATATTTTATTCTTTGGGAGATGAGGAAGAGGAAAAAAAGGTCTGAAAAAAGAAAAAAAGCATCAGCTGCTCCTTCTCACCTCTCATCTGCTTGTTAGTGCTCTTTACACCTCACGCTTCCCGTGCCAGATGGGTAATTGTCATTATGAGACTGACTTTTGTAATTAGCACAGCTGAGCTGTCAGTGTACTAAATTTGGATAAAAAAATAAAAATAATTAAACCCATTTTTTTAAGGAAACATCTGGTTGAAAATGAGAAGCAAAAAAGATTTTCTATCAAATATGGTCGTGCAGTTTTTCACTTTTTGTTTTGTTAAATTTTCTTTTCACTTTTTTTTTTGCAGAGTTACTCAAGTGCCAAAATAAAAATTTGTATTTTTCCACTGTGCCTAAAAAAACGAAAAGAAAAAAAAAACACCTAATAATTCATGAATCTGAGTTCTAATGAAAACAATTAAAACGCCTCAATTGTGTTGATAAAAGAAGAAATTCAATAATATTACAAAAAGTTTTTATTATCATTCGTAACCCTTGTGCTATCGTAGGCACTGGATTACTGGTTAGCTATGAACACGGATCGTAAAATACTGAGCTTTATCTTCTTCCATTTAACCCTTGTGCTATCCTAGGCACTTCAACATTGGGAGTTGGGTCATCTAGACCCACTAGACAGTGCGCTGAACCTTTTTTCTTCAATGATTTGTGATCTTCACTGGTGTCCATGGATTACATGAAATCTTTCCACCTTTATCCACCTTTGTCATGGTAGGGAGAACACGTCAATGTAAGGGTGGGGTCATCTAAGATAGCACAAGGGTTTTAAAAAGGACACCATCCATTCGCTACAACTTAGTCCGAGTCCCTGATTGGTCAACGTTTGAACTGGTTTAACCTGCAACACACGTTAAATATCTGTGTTTGTACTTGGCTTGCATAGCAACGTATTAAGGTGAACGTTTTGAGTGCGTAAGCCCAAAGAAACGTGCATCTATATGGACTTTTCATTGGAAGTAGCCACTTGAATGTACGTTGCCAAGGGGGATGTGATCATAGCTTCCCACACACTCACAATGCAACCCTCTCATTTTTATCCAATTTTTGAAAGTGCTTACGGATTTCGGCAGTTTGTTAATTTGCTAGAGACATTTATGGCTGTGATGTGCTGAAGTCAGGATTCAGGTTCCTCTCTGTAACTGCACAGATTGTCCACCAGTTTCCTGTTTCCATCAGATCCCATTAGCAATTAGGAAATGGATCCGGACTGTAGTTTTTCTGCGTCCTGATGACCACGGTAAAAGAAGACAGTACTGATGACATCAGCAAACTGCTAATTACTTTTTTTATTAACTAAGTAAACATTTGTTTCCTTTGACATGTTGTTTTTTGTGTAATTTCTGTATATTGTCCTAATGATTATAGGATGAAGGGAAAACATGCTCTTCTTTGGGTTTCCTCTTGCAGATGGGAAAAAATACATAAACCTAGATATAAAGTTATATGCTGTCTCCTGGAGTGGAGAAACTGTTAAGGAATTTTAGTCAAAAGTTTTGTCAAAGCTTTAAAAGTGATTTCAAACAAAACGTCAAAGTCAAAACAATAGGAGAAAAATGACAGAAGTCATCTTCTAGACAAAAGCTCTTTTACTGAAAATCTTTTTTCGACCATCAAAGGTTGGTCGTGTGCAAACTGTAACTTCAACAATGCAGGCAGTAGAAAAAAGGAGTTGACATGTCAAAGTGAAAGCATTCAGAAGCAAACAAATGTTGACAGATGTTCATGTGTCTGTGTGCAGCTTCTCAGCGGTTTTCACGTATTATAGCAGACATGTATGTACGACCAAAACCTCGACTCAAACGCAACCAAAACATTTCTATCTAGATTTGTGTCATCAGTTGGAGGCCCTCGATCATCTCAAAAGTTGGAGTTTTAGCTGCGGTGTTGACATTCTTTTGACTATCGTAACTCTTCAACCCTTTACGCAGTTAACGTGAATCTAACGGATCCTAAAGCAGAGAAAGTCGTGGGATATGCAAAGCTGCTTCCCTCTGAGTCAGAATCAGCTGATTCATATTGATCAAACAGTCGAAAGTTGCAGTATGTGTTATTTGACATCTCTGCTGTTGAACGGTTACCTCCGATTTCAATTTCTGCAACTGTTTAGGGTGTTTTTATTTATTCTCTATGACTGCTGCAGCTGCTGAATTTATCCAAAAGTGGGATGCAAAAAAAAAATGCAGTGAGGAACTTAAGTGAGTGATCATCAAAAGATTATTCTAATCATTTTGGTGTGTTTGGAAAATGTGGTCACTCTTATTGATTAGTTTTCTTAATTTTTGGAGCAATTTTGTCATTTCAAAGCCAATTCTGTGACTTTTTGTTTTTGTCTCTGTCTTGCTGGGTCAAAATTAATTAAATTAAAAAAGATTTTTTTTCTGAGATAAAAGCAGCTTGTAACTATTTCAGCACCTATTTGACTATAACATAACCATTGACTGTATAATATGTAACTAGACGAATCGCGTGTGACGTCACCCATTGCTTCTGGTTCCATAGAATGAAGTCAGTTCAGTTGCCATATGTCCTTAGATGTCTTCATTAAACAGTGGCTTGGCCCGTCTAAGTTTCTATGGCAACCACTCTCTCCAATCAGGAGTGAGTATGTTAGAAGGCCACACCCCTACCACTGGAAGCAGAACCTGTCAATCAAACAACTGGAATGTTTGAAGCAAGGCCACCTACTTTTATTGAGGCATCTGACCTGAATAACTTGCAATAATATCATCTAAAAAAGAGAGAATCAGAAAAGCATTTTAAAAAAAGTTAGTAGAGCAAGAATGGTTATTCTGATAAATAGGAAAATTAGGTCTTTTTCTCAATAGAAGTCTATAGGATTCCACCTTTTTGGGACCAGCTGGTACTTCCTGGTGGAGGAGGGGGGCTCATTCAAGCCAATTCTTATTTTACTGTCAATGCTTATAACCAACATTAAAAAAAAAAAAAAAAAAAAAAATTACTACGTTTCATTTTCCTAAGATAATTTCAATATTGTGTGGCTAATTGTGACTTGATTGACTATTAGATGAGAAGAAAAAATCTATCCTGTTTAATTTATTTTTACTTTAACATTTAGTGGTGTAATCGTTCAATAACTTTGCAGTCAAAATGTTTTAGATAAAAAATTGATTTTAGGACAGTCACTTTAGTAAAATCTGAACTTTGATCAAAAATAAATAGAAATTGTAATAACACCTATATATATATATATATATATATATATATATATATATATGTTATTTTTTTGCAAAGAATTCCCCTAAACTATTATTCAATGACTAAATTAATGATAGGCATTGGGAGTAGTGGGGATACATGACGTTCAGGTGAAAGCTAATAGTGTTAGAACAAAAAGAGAGGGAAAGTGAAAAAGAAAGGAAGTGGGGTGAAAGGGGAAGGAGGAGAAGGTGTGGAGCGGAGGGGAGAGGAAGCATGAATAATCCATGGAGGCTTCACGGCAGGATTAAGACAAGGTGGGAGCCAAAAATATCCCCGGCTGGCAGCTTGGCGCAATAACTCTGCAACAGAGAAAGCGCGACATGACAGCAGCCACTTCTGCTGCCAGTCTTTATCAGCTCAGGAAGTAAAATGTTTGGGGACTATAACAAGCTACTGTGATGTTGCTGTGTACAGTACCCCCCCCCCATGTTGTGGGAGGGGGGGGGAGACCTTTTTTTCCATACTTTCTGAATCAAAATCTATATTTTATCATGAGAAAATGCACATTTTGTTTTAGAAGCCTGAAATTCTGCTGCAACCAGAGCTTTTTATAGAATGAGTCTCTAAAAGATACAGCAGCTGTTGCACTTGTAGACATTTTGCTCTGTTTTTCTGTATTTCCAGTGCCTGTTCACATTGAATCTAGAAATGTTTACATAATGATGCAATTGCATGCATTTACTCTAGATATTGGTTGAAGGGTTAACCCTTGTGCTATCTTAGATGACCCCACCCTTACTTTGACGTGTTATCCCTACCATGACAAAGGTGGATAAAGGTGGAAAGATTTCATGTAATCCATGGACACCAGTGAGGATCACAAATCATTGAAGAAAAAAGGTTCAGAGCACTGTCTAGTGGGTCTAGATGACCCAACTCCCAATGGTAAAGTGCCTAGGATAGCACAAGGGTTAAATGGAAGAAGATAAAGCTCAGTATTTTACGATCCGTGTTCATAGCTAACCAGTAATCCAGATCGCACCACTTTACATGCTAGTGTGCATGAAGACATTTATACCTCTGACTCTTTTTAGGAAAATCAGTTTATTGTTTTACATGAAGATTCCAGGATCATTTGTAAGGTGAGTATTTTGCAAACTTAAATTAAGGTTTAACCAAGAACACTTTACAAAACAAAAATTTCAATATGGAGTAAAACGTCCCTTTGTCTCTGTTACAGTTTTATTCAGATTCAAGACACTATGAAAATAATTGGTTTGTGTAAATTATTAAAGCAATTTTGACATGTGACATATTTATTTTAACACAAACAGAAGCAAGATGGCTACATCTACTGTTCTTGTCAATACAAAGAACAGCAAAAATAACCTTAGTTTGGCTCTGTTTTTTATAATTATATCAAAGGGTCACTGATAGAATTGATGGTAATTGAGGACCTGCTTAACACTAAAGGCTATTTCACATATCTATCTTCCTCAAGGGCTTTTACAGACATACTTTGTCCAGAAGTGTTTACACATTTATTTTAAGACTTTTAAAACGAAGTCTTTTATGCTAAATTTACTGTCAAATATCCATGTATCATGTAGAAGAAAATCAAAGACCTGATTGTGATCAAAGATTTATGGAGATTGGCAAAACTCACATTTCTGTACAGGATTGACAGGGTCTCCAACCAGTCAGGGTGCAAAACAAAGTGTGCTGTAAAAAAACGAAAATACACAGAACTACACAAAAAAAAGAGTGAATAGGTGAGTCTCGACATAGTGAGGGAACACTGTACTCTGCTTACCATAAAACTATAAAAAAATACTACTGATTGTGACTAACATGTTTCTATGGTATACAGCGTTACCTCGCTACATCACGTTCACCTTTCAAGGCCTCGCTGACTTTTTCCAGCGCTCATTTTCTTATATTGGTTTCTATATCGCACTGTGTTCTGCGTTCTGATTGGCCGTTGACCGTGGATCGATCTACTCTGTGCTGTGTCTCTCGTACAGATGTGTGCAGTTTGCCAGAGTTACATAAATCTTTGATCATGCTCTTCATTCTGTAATTAATGCTGAATTTATTTTTCTACAAAGATTTGAACTTGGAGAGTTTAAAGAAGAGAGAAAAATCATAAAATAATATTGGATGTCTGAAAAAAGTGTATAAAGTGTGTAGTGAGGAGTTTTACAGCCTACTTCCTGGATTTGACCTATGGTGGGTTGTTTATAAACCGCATCCCTGCGATAAACGAGGGACTATTGTCAACCATGTTCAAACAGCTGAAGCAAGTCAGCTTGTGTTACAAGACCATTTTCTAGACTTTTTTACGCTACATGATGATAATTAGCAGTCCAAGAAGCTTTGCTGCAATGCTAGTTACTGGTCTCTCAGTGCTATTTTGTTTAAGGTGAACCTTTTTTGGCCAAAAGGTCAGTACAAAGGGTTAGAAGTTATATTTTAATATGGGAGAATATTGTATATTTGCACTGCATTTAAAATGTCTTGTTGCGCTCTAGCTAGCGTAGGATTTTTACAGAAGTTAATTAAAACTAAAACCTTAAAGTGAATATAAAACCTCTACAAGAGATGGTGGATGTGGTTGGTGACCTGATGAGCATCTAACGCGCTTCCACGAACTCAATGATAGTTTTATTGCCCTATTTCTCTTAAAAGGAGAACTTGCCTCCATCCCCTGGGCTTAAATACCAGTAATACATCATTTATTATCTCTCTCTTTTTCTTTTAAATCTTTCCCTTCCTCTTTTCTGTCAGTGCAGCTAAACGATATAAAGTCTTGGCAAGAATCGTGGATTAACATACCAGCCAAAGACTCAGACGGTGTCTGTTCCCGTTCTTTGAGGAGAGGCATAGACGTCTGTGCAGCTGCAAAGCTTGATGACTCCACATGGATGAGAGGAGCTCAAACATTAGCTGGTTTGAGGAACAAGGAGCAACGTCTCAAGGGGATGTCAATCAACTCCAAATTTTTGGGCTCAAACAATTTTTTCTCTTAGCTTGGTAGAGGTGATCTAAACTCTTTGATGGACGGTTGGAAAACTTTAAATATTTTGACAGCAGCCACAGATTTCTGTGTTTTTCTGCACCACATGTTGCAGTGTCGACCAAAGCAAAGAGCAAAAGAAAAAAGCAAATTATATTCACACTGAAATGTTGGCAAAGGTGGGTAAGGCAATGCTAGTTGATAAACAAATGAATCAAAACTGCAATAATCAGTTCGTACCACCTAAAAGTAAAAGATCAACCAAGACAGAGTTTGTCCAGCTTATATATATATATATATATATATATATATATATATATATATATAAAATTTCATTTTCTGTAAAGTTAGGCAGCAAAAACACAAAAAAAGTCAAATGTCTTTAATAAAAATTATACACATTAAAATTGGTCATTAAAAATGTATAGGCCTTTTTAAGTAAATAAAGACTACGTGTATGTAAAGACTATGATAGAATAGCATCTGCTCAGATTTGCACACATTTTTACCAAGTAATCAACCTTTACATGTCAAAACCAAAGTCGGCCTCGGTTGGTTTGTAATCTGTAACTTGCTAGTTCCAGTCAATTTGTGCCAGTAATCACATATAACTGTAAGTTTATTTATGACAACTGGTTTAACTCATGAAATTGTCATTTAATCTCCCATTTTTTATATTTACACAACACAAAATACTACCAGCTGTATCAACATGTAGACAAATTTTAATTTGTGCATCTGCAAAGTGTTGAAAGAGAACATTGCTGTGCTACAAGTTATTAAATAACCCGTTTGATGAATGAGGGCGACAGAGGCCTGCTTTGTTGCTTCATTGCTTGACGTACAAGACAGATGACCTACAATAAAACAGCAATTTGTCCTCTGAGGCTGCAGCTGAAACAGATTTGTAGATCATTCGGAAAGGTTGCATAATTCGGTGGCTCCATATTGTTGAGATATGGCACTGTCTGTACAGATGGAAATTGTGACCGTGTGCAAATGACTCAGCGAAATATGAAGAGCATCTAAATTTAGTTTTAAACATTGTGTTTAACCCTTGTGCTATCTTAGATTACCCCATCCTTACATTGACGTGTTCTCCCTACCATGACAAAGGTGGATAAAGGTGGAAAGATTTCATGTAATCCATGGACACCAGTGAAGATCACAAATCATTGAAGAAAAAGGTTCAGAGAGCACTGTCTAGTGGACCTAGATGACCCAACTCCCAATGTTAAAGTGCCTAAGATAGCACAAGGGTTACAAGTGACTATCCATCTAAAAGAGTGAAGTTTGAGAAATCTCCTCTAATTTTTGTGATTTTATTAGGTATAAGGTATTCCAAACTAAGCAAATTGACAGGAAGGGGTTATTAGTCTGATGAAGCTTTTCCTTTTATACAGGAGAAGTTTGGTACACTGAGAAAAGCAAGGATTTTAGGTGAGAGTGCTGAATGGAAAAGATGCAAATCCTACGTTTTGCTGCCATGTCTTGGATTACAAAGACCACCTTTACATAGATTTGCGCTCACTGTCACTCAAATTCAAGACCTGCCGAAAAAATGTGCATACTACATAGAAACTGTGGCAAAACAAACAAACAAGTACTCTCATTTAACTGTTCCGGAATTGTAAATATGTACCATCCAAATTTCGGAGCGTTAGGAAAACCAAATTCATTTTTGTGTATTTCTAGTTTGCACCTATATGGGGACACAAACCCTTCTTTTTTGAATATTTTCTTTGCAGTTGAATCTGTAATAATTGTTTACAGTTTTAATTCAAAGTAAACAAGTGTGTCCTTTGTTTATATGGACTGAAGATGGTGGTAAAAGGCATTAGTGAGTTATGAGTGGGATAGAAATCCATTGTGCACATTGAGATAAAAATGGTTCTCGTCAAACCAAACTGACCCATTTCTGGTAGCAAAAAGCAGCAACTAAATACTCATTGTGGATGTGATATACTGTCTGTGAAACCAAACTAGTTTGGTATAAATACTTCATTTTTTCATAATTAAAGTTGTATATGTTGTAAATGCTTTAATTATACTTTCTATTTAAGACCGTCTTTAATGATTGAATGTGAGTGTTAATGAGAGTTGTTTATTATTGTTGTGCTGCTGCCTCTTGGTCAGGACGCTCTTGCAAAATAAATTTTTAATCTCAATGTTTTTATCTCTTTTTTATCTTGGTTAAATAAAGGTGAATTAAATAGAAATGTGTACATTTGTGTCTATGAACAGTTTGAAGTGCTGATGCCACAATGGGTTTGCATTAACCATTATCTTCAAAATAGGAACTTTTAAAAAATTATTTTCTGTGCTATGGTATTGTATTACTCACACTTTGTCACATAAATATGGAGACACAAAATGTTTTTTTCTTTGTACAAGTTTTTACAAATAACACCACATAAAATGCAATGCAAGTTCAATTCCCAATTTTTTGTGTTTTTTTTTAAATAACTGCTGTGTACCTGTTTTCTCATATCTATCTAAATATAGATGAACTGTGTTTTTGCATAGTGTTTTTCTTTTTAAGACAGGAGACAGGGGATATCTAAGCCGCACAAGCAGCTGTATTTTATTCCAAAAAAGTTGAGATGCATGAAAAAAAAAATTCTCCATGTGTATTTAAAATTTACTGTGTGTACTTTTTAAGTTATTTTATTTTTCCAAGTAAAAAATTCAAACTCAAATTCAATTGAGATAATTATACCTCACGTCCAGCCACTTCCTAGACACGTTTAGCTTTGTTTTTATACAACAACGATGGTTACAAGTCATGATGGGTTGTTCTCGTGTTGTCCAAACAGCTGCAACATCATGTGTATTTCATTCCTTTGAGTGTGGAGGGCTCGCAGACTTAAATTCAGCATATATAGCTATCTCAAAAATAGTGGCCACATTTTTTAGAATAAGGAGTGTATCATCCACAAACATTGACACTGCAGTGCAGACAGAATATATATTTGTAACATTCCACAGTTTATTACTGGCCTACTTTGATCAACTTCCCCACCCCCAATCAGTTTTTCTTTTGAAGAAAATTCTCTCGTTAAAAATCTTTTTTATATTACACATTTTTCTTAAAAAATATAGAAAATAAATATTTACAGGTATTTTACACACGGGAAATCCTCTGGCTTTTTGTTTGGAAACAAACGTGACACTTGAACCTTCTCGCAGCAAATGTTACAGAGTATGTGTTGAAAGCTTTCAAAGCTAAGAAAAGTGGTAAAAAAATAGGTAGATTTCATACAGAGAAATTAAATACATGCATACATACAGTACAGTGCCATGCAAACACAGTCCGTATTTTTTCGGGAAGTAAATTGTTTTAAGATTTGCATTTTTTTGTCAATTTTCAAACAATTCATGCCTTCTCACTATACATACATGGCTTTTACATTATGAGCAGCTGCAGGAAATAGCTGTAGAAACTTCTAAACTCTTTGTAGGGCAACCTTTAATTGACAAAAGCAACATTACAGGATGTAATCATGGTCAAAATTGTGTCTAGTATCTCTTGCACAAGAGGGCTAAGTAGCATTTTGATATTTAGCGAACACAAAATTTGCACTTTCAGACATTGACACATATTTCACACAAATGCTTTTTTCCCCCACTGTGAACATTTCAATCACCAATCCAGCGGAGCTGTTATTTGCTCTGTTTGAGAGCTTTTCATTTTCTGGGTTGTAGCACAAAGAAAAAGACTGAGACATACCCTTGTGACAGCTCTGTTGGACGCAGCCATTCTTCCTAAGAAGATATTGACTGCTCTGTAATCAGCCATATCTGTTCACGTATGGGGCCTCTCTATCACCAGCCACCGGCTAAGACCTGCCAGCCAGAGGTCCTTGGGAGATTGGTATTCGTCAAGGCTGCTGACCTTGAGTGTGTTTGTTGTCCGACTGCAACAGAGATTCTTATCGGTTGAAGGCAGACAAAGATAACACTGTTTACCCTCGGGGGACAAAGTAGCCATTTTGTACTTCTTTGCCCCAACCAATGGCAAAGAGGCATATGTAACGAGCACTTGGATGCTACATTCTTGTGATCAGCTTAGAACCTGCAGGTGGTAGTAATGCCCTGCATGTCCAATGCTACTGGCAAAAGGAATGTGTTATTGACATAGCTGGTCGATGTTCAAGTCCGTCGTGCGGTTTTGAACAAGGCCCATACTATCACTTTATTTTTTATTTTTTGTTAATTATTGTTATGATTCTTAGGAACCATTTTTACGCTACTAAAAAGTCAGATTTCCTCTTTGTTGGAACCACATTTGTAAGAAAAAATTGGTTCTAACAGCAGTATTGGTTTGTCAGAAAATTTGCCAAAACACACATCAACCAAACTAACTTTTCACGGTTTTTATAGACCAGGGCTGCCTAATTCTGACCTCCAACATTGAATTGTTTTCAAAGTAAGGTTACTTATTACCTTGATCAGGTGGTTTCAGACACCTTATCTGAGTAACACTCTTGCAGAGATAACTAAAACATATTAATAAAGTGGAGATTGGAGATTCCAAAGCAAGTGGTAATCTCACCTGTTCAGCCTTGGACTAAACTCTATTCTTGTCAGATTCTCTTCCCTCACCTGCAATCACGGGTCATTTGTCTGTCTTCAGCTGCTCCACTGACTGATTCTGCCAGTAAGTCTCGTAAATTTTTGTGCTAGGTCAGCGTATCTCTTGTTCTTTTGGTCAACTTTTTTTTTGGACTGATTCTTAATTCAGTTTCAGTTTCTGCTTAACAATTCTGTTCCTCAATCCAATTTCCTTCACCACCAGCTCTTTTCCAACTTTCAATGGACATCTTGTAACTGGATCAGGTATGTTTCATCAACCAGTATAAGGAAATCAAGAGTCAGGTAATCATCAAAGATCAGTGTAGGGAGAACTGTGAAACAAGGGGGATTAAGTAGCCCCTGTCCAAGATTAAAACATTTAGCAGATGTCTACAATCTAATCTGTTTGAACATTTGTGGAATCAACCCAAGTCAACTGTTTGTGCTGAAGGGACAATACAAGTGTGTTGGCATCACTTGCAAATTGCCAACAAACAAAAACATTAGCAGATAAAATGGAATACCATATTACAGCAGAGTGTAGCTAAGCTGGTAGAAACATTTTCAAACTCCAAAAAGAGATCACAGCAAACAAGAGTTGGCAAATATATGGGAATTTGTTCTCAAACTCTGCTCCACTGGTCATCCACCAATTGCTCTATCCAAATGTGGCATCATGTGAAATGTAAATGAACAGACACCTCAATGATAGAAGATTTATTGCAAAACAGCATTGGAATAATAAAGAAGGAATCCAATAAACACAACTGTCCTTAGTTTTCTGGGCCAACTTTACACAACATTTTTAACAGAATTAGTCATGATTTTTCTTAACTAATCTTTTTTTCTCCTTTAACTCTGGGGCTATACTAGCATTTTGGAAACTCAAGAGACGAGCAACAAAACGTTCTGTTTTTTATAACAACCTGGCCGGAAGTCCAGCTGACAGTTGTGTTCCACTTTGATTTGGTCTGTTTTGGTACAAGATGAAATGCCATGCTATATGGCTAGTAGGTATTTGAAAAGTCAAAGTATAACAAAGACAATAATTAGAAAGAAAATTAATGATCTTAGTGAAAACCTATTGACCAGACAAACAACTTTAAAAAGGTCACCTTTAAAAGACAATGAAGAATTAAAATACCATGTATAAAAGGATAAATGTTTTTAAGACAAGATCATGCTGTAGCACAGGGATGGCATTTAAGTATGAGTTGTGTTTGATGTTTACTTTTTTGCACAATTCAACAACAGTGAACTTTACAGTGTGACTCAATTTGTAATTTAGAGCTTTTATTGTAAGGATCTTTAAACATTTATAGATCATTCAACAGTTTTCCCTTTAGCTAGGACTGATGAATAGTGATTTAGGCTAAAGACTTTACCATACGAAACAGTGGGTAAAAATCTTGTTTGGCATCATTGTTTTTACCAGAATCACATTCAAGCCTTTACTTTTCAGCGCCCGTAACTTTTTGTAAGAAAGGACTATTGAGGAAATCATGTGCTCAACAAAATGCAGCCTGAAGGGTGAATTCTCTACACGCTAGAACTACTTCAATTTTGGTTCTGTCTACCTGCTAAGGAGTTTTTTTTTCTTAGATCCAAAGAACAAGGCTATGTGCCTTTTTTGATCATTGATGGATGTCACAGCCAGCTCATCTTCTTCAGCCTGGGGCAGTTTGCTCTATCAGTGCATAAGGACTTCAACAACTCTACCATACAACGCAATGTGCAATACAAAACTTTGGACATGTGTGCGCCATCTGCTATAGTTGGCTGCTCGGCTACATCTAGTGTTATTCAACATGACGTGGTGTGCTTTTGACCTGCCGTTTTTCTTCCCCTTGCAGTTTGGTTCACCACCATTTGCTTAGATCAGCATGAGAGAGAAGCTGCCTCATCTCATGGAGGATTTTATGCATGGAATTGCTTTCGTCAACTCGTCTACGGCTACATCCATACTGGTGCATTTGAGATGTTCCATTGGAAGGAAAGCTCCTTAATTTTTGGGTGTTAGCTTTTCAAAATGTTTGAAACATTATAAATATGTCTGACTCACCACTAAAAAGAGCTTGCTTCCCTGAAAAGTATACAGCTACAATCCTTAAAATGATCTAACAATTGTTTTAAAAAACATCAGCGCTGTTACAACTTAAATCTGGATAAGAACAAATTTAGAGTTAGATGAAAATTACAATTGGATTAACCAATCAAGTTACCATTATATTGTAATACTAGAACACCGTTGGTGTGTTGGCCGTGGGTGCAGGTACACTGAAACGTACACATAATAATTGTACCTGTTTGGGAATGGATTGTTGTGCAAAAGAATGCCAAGTAACTATTTTCTGGCATCTCTTTTTTAGTGATGCAGCAGTATTTTTTGACTGCAACCAGATTATCTGCATTCTCACCTCTATTCGTCAGGGTAGAGTAGTTAAAAGGCATGAAAAAAATGCACTAATGTGGACGTAGCCTTGCTTACATTGGCCTAAAAGTCTGCTTTGACCCCTAAGTCATAAATCAGAAGTTGCTGACGTTGAATTAGACAAATGTAAAATGTCTTATAAATTCCCTAAGGAGTTAGCAGGCATAAGACTTGGCAACTAGTTTTATTGTATATACCAAACAGCTAGTAAGCTTTACCCTGGTCAGCTATTGAGCAAGAGTGACTACTTTCTAAGAAACATTGCAGACTCCCTGGTGCCTCCAAAAGAGGAAGTACCTCTAGTCGACCAACGGCTTTTAGGCCATGACCACAGGATGAGTTGATTTAGACATTAGTCACATGATCAGGATTCTCCCTAACCTCAATGCACTCTATCTCCTCCCTTTCGCGCTCTCGTTCCCTTTCGCGCTCTCGTTCCCTTTCCCGCTCTTTCCGCTTGGCTCGCTTCTTTTTCTTATGTCTTTTTTTGGAAGGCGGGAAGAAGGTAAGGAAGACGGGCAGGATGACGAAGCAGTGCAGCACGGTGCAGCCTGCCGTGAGCAGGGAGCACTTGAACAGTGTGTAGGTCAGATTGGAAGGCACAAACAACAGGGGCATGATCCCGATCACAAAGCAGGACGTGTTCTGCAGGATGGCCGCCCCATGCTCCTCCAGTGCCAACTTGATGCACTGTGTCCTGGTGTGCTCGGTGGCCAACACAAAAGTATACAGGTGCGGTGCACAGTGATCCATGGCGAAGTTGAGAGTATAGATAAGGCACAGGATTGAGATGCTGTCCATGCCGACGTTCCAGAGGGTCATCAATCCCAAGACACCCAGCTCAACAGAAGTAACAGTGAGAATGAGCCAGAAATTTCCAAGGGGATTGATAACCAGGAAGAATGTGAGTATTAGAATGGTAAGTACACTGAAGCCTGAGGTCAAGATAGGGGAGATGACGGATGAGCTGTAGCGGTCCATGAAAACAAATGTGGGGTTGAAGGCAATGAACTTGATGCTGTTAATTAGCATCAATGGGCGGAGCTTCTCCAAAAGCTCCACCACCTCCTCTCGCTTCTTTTCAGTCGTCCGTGCTACCAAGTACATTCGTGAGGCAATAATGTCGTATTCGTTAGTCTCGCGGTTCCTAGAGAATATTATGTCCTCCGTGAAATGCTGGTACTCCGGGCTGCGCAAGAAAGAGCCCTTCAGGATGGAGATAAAGTCGCCCTTGGTTGATGCGCTCACGTTCACCACCCGAAGGTAGTGGAAAAAGTTGTCCATCCAAGAGATCTTGTTGAAGCCATGGCTCAAAGTCTTTAGGTGTTCCTGCACAGTGGAGTTCCAGTACTCTATGGGTTCGTAAATGTAGAATCCAATAACAGGACTATAGTTACTGAAGTATTTCTGTTGGGTTAAAGCGTAGGAAACGCTTGGTGAGTTACTAGCCAGCAGGTTCACAATGTTCGATCCATCACTGATTTGTAAACATCCCATGAAGGAGAAAGAGGCATAGATGAGATACAAAATGACAACAAACGGTTTGACGTAGGTGTTGGTAATCCATTCTGTGTAGTGCTCACGCAGGAAGTGTTGAATAAAGTGATTCTGGTACGGTATGCTGTCATGGTGAGTGGACAGGTCGTGGCCGTCACTCATCATGGTTTTAAACCACGTGGGCTGGCGATCCAGATACTCTACTGAGGGAATCTTACAACAGAAAACACTGTGGTATCGGTTCTGTTCAAGCTGACCAGCAAACACCAGGCAGGAGCCGTAGAAGGAAAAAACGTAGAAGTAGTTGACTAGGATGGCCACACACATGCTCTGACAAAATATCTTCACAGATTCAATGTTGGTAAAAGGGCTGGCTCCCATTCCAAAGGTGATGATATAGAGCGAGCTGGTCATGGTGTAGCACACCATCACATCGGCAAATGCGTCTGCCACCCGCTCCTTGAATGGCAGGTTTTCTCTTGTTCTTCTCCAACCTGCCAGCAGCTCAAAAACCCCTTTGGTTCCATGGCCTAAACGAGACAAAAAAGAGATGTGTTAGCCCAAGAGCAAAAAGGGCAAGGTCAAGATAATTGTTCTGTTTGGGTGAAATAATTATAGAGAGCAGAGACATCAGATCAGACATCAGGCAACATGCTTATTGGAATGGGTTTATTGTGCACCTAAGGATCACTGTAAAGAACAGAAATCAAAGCAAAAAAAATAGACTATTCATTGATAAATGTAGTGTCTTAAGATAAAAAAATACAATAAATTTGCTTTTTTCGTTTTTTTACTTTTAAAACAACTGCAGTTAAACTGCACCTATAAGCTTTCAGTCTTCAAATCCATCTGCATCAGCTCCATTCACATGAGTCAAATCCGTGGGATTCATACTGGTAAAAATATAGACATAAAACACGCAACGCACAAGGGTATGTTGCAAAACCACCCACTCTGGAGCATCCACTCACCCACACGCTGGGCTAGTAATTGCAAAATGTTCGAGCCAAACAAATGGGACTAAAAATGCTTTTGTGTGGGAATTTTTTGTAAGTAGTCATTTGAATGTTTGTGTTCCGCAGAAGCAAGAAAACTGAACAACCTCTGCCAATCGTCATTGTCTCTCTACTTCTTAAGGAATTAAGATAGTTAGCGAGGTGCTTCTGGGAATTATTGAGTCTGAAGCATTTGGATGTCAGGAACCAAATATATGAATTTCCTTCTAAAAAAAAAATTAAGCTGCTCATTAATGTGTTATGTATCATATGACCATTTTTAGACAATATCTGATTTTTTGTAGGGAGACAGATATTCCAAAACACCAAGTTCATCTTCGATTCTACAAGCCCCAGTTAGCCTGCTAAAAGTAAAGGTCCAAAATGTTAGTTTAAAAATCATAAAAAAATGAAATTCAAATGAGCTGACACATGAGTGTTATGCTTAAATGATTCAACAATGTAGACTGAGGGGTGAGAGGAATTTTTACTAGTTACACCATCGTAGATTTCCTTCTTTTTGATGAATAGTACAGAAAAGTTTTTACTGGAAAATTTATGGTGAGTCAATTAAATACTTTTTATTTAAGTTTGTGGTGTGTGTCTTATGTTTGTGATAGTTTTTTGTAGAAAGAAGAAATTCTGGAGTTTTCCATTCAGGTGCCAACATGCTTTTCCTCTGAAATTTGTATTTCATATGTTAAAAAAAAAAAAAAAAACGTTTTTATTGATTGCAGTACAGTTGCACAGAGTTTCACAGCTACAGCTACAGCCTTGTCTATTATTCAATCAAATGAACACTTTTAGACTGAAGTCCAAAAACTGATTGCACTCCATTAGACATCTGTCCACGAGCATCCAATGCGCAAAGGTAAAGGTCATGGCACACAACCACTATTTACATTTTGCGCATTTTCCACATATAAAATTTCAGTCTTTCGTGATACGTACGTGATATATGTAATTCATAAGTGTTTCTTACGTTCGTCATTCGGCAATGTGCTCAGATCTCTATTAAGGGTTTCGGTTGATGGGTATTTTCTTAAATTTGGTTTTGAGCAGTTAAAAATATTTGGTCAGGTGGGAAATTCACAGTTTAACACATTTTCAAACTTAGGTGTAACTAGTTTATATAGTTCATACACAATTATTATATGAATCTTACGCAATTGTGCGTGATTTTTGTGAGATGCATAGGCAAAGTTTTGGCTTTCCAAGACCGTTGTGTCTGTTACTGTATGTCTAATGAACTTTTCACAAATGTAACACCGATTTTTAACTTCAATATCGTGTATACGGCCCACGTCACATTTACGTTATGTACTTGACGCACAAATCAATAATGAAATTCAAATAAACAGTGCAATAATAATGCAGATTCATGCCCTGCATTGATTTACGTGTTCTTTGCTAGGTTCCTTCATACTTCTTCCGTGGTTCATTAGCCGTTCATCTGTTAAAATTTCACGTAAAGACAACAATTTTTCTAATTTTTCCCACGTATATGTATATATGACTATTTTTTACTCGTGTAATATGCCCAAAATGTACGTAGTGGTAGTGTGACACGGTTTTAAGATTTATTTGGTTTACAGATTAAAAACTAGAACAGAATTTGATAATTACAGAATCAAATCAACTTCCTTACATTAAAGTTATCATATCCATCTAAATTTTTCCTAAGCTTTTCCTGTTACCCCAACCTGAAAAGGCTTAAATAATACAAGTGCAAACAAAGAGAAAAAGCAGGATGACATTCACAATATTGTTAAACGAAGGCGCATATCCTGCTTCTAACCTTTAGAATAAAAGTAGATGAAGCTAAAAACCAAAGCAAGAAATAATTTAAAATAGCTAATTGACATCAATTTTAGAATAGAAAGAAAAAAACTCTACTACTTCGACAGAACTGAAAGGAAAAGCTGTCTATTTATCAGCCGAGGCATTCTTCCTCACCTATGGCAGAGAGCTTTGGGTAATGACCGAATAATGAAAACACAAGCAGCTGGAATGAATTTCTCATAAACGGTGGTGGCACTCGCTCATAAAAGGAGCCTAATTATCTGCGAGGATCTAGGAGTCATTGCTCTTTTGTACTGAAGATAGTTTTCCAAATTCTGTCTGAGTGTTTCACAATGGAGAAGTTTCAGTCATGTCTCTTGGGGGAAGGGCCTGGGGCAATTCCAAGGCTCACTAAAGAGGCTGTAGCCCATGGCTGATCTGGGAACACCTTACCTTTCCCTTGAGTGAACTGGAGAAACCGGCTGAGAGAGTGACAGATTTTTGGGATATCAGCTTGGATTGTTGCCCCCACCGCCACTATATATCCAACACTAAGGGAATCCCAATATATTTGATCATTTTTCCACTTGAATTAAACATGTTCATAGTTATAACAAGTTAGGATATTATTGAAAAATCTGCAGCACAAAAGCCGAAGTTTGGACTCTTAATTCACAACCAAATTTTTAGCATACACTTTCTATCATTGTCCTGTCTCTTATTGATGCCATTTTCCAATAAATATCTGGTCGGAAGAGGAGCCATATGGTAAATATGGTACTCAATGAACCCCGTTTACCCATCACCATTTAGTCTGCAAAATGAATAATTTCTGATCTCTAAAACATCGGGCCATTTGAAAAATCTTTTTTGAATAAATCCCGGGGCTACTAATAAAAGTTATACGGTAAGCAAACTTTAAACGCAAATGACTTTCATTCCAAAGATTTGTCACAATGAGGCACCAGATTTACTCTTTAAAAGGAAGTTAACCAGATAGATTGTCGGTACAGTCTTGTAATAATGATTATGTTGGCAATTAGGTTAGAGAGTTTAATTGATCATTTGGGTAAAAAAGAAACAACTGCAGTGTGTTTAATGTTTGTAAAAGAACATATGTAGATGGGGGGTGGCCATGATGCAAAGCACTCAACTTTTGAGCAGAAGTTTGCAGATCTGGTTCAAATGAGCTACTGAGCTAATAAACAACTTTAAAAGTTTTGGTAAATTTTGTAGAAAAATTTGCAAAACAATCAATGACTCTATGGATTACTGTTTAAAAAAGAATGCAAACTTCATGGGTTGAAAGTTTGACAATACATAGGTTTCTATTGCTCCATACAAAGTATGATGTATGGTATATAACGTTAAAACACAACAAAACACTGGACAGATTGAAAAAGGGGAACTAAAAAGCAGACACATATATAGTGAGGAAGATTGGGTTAATCAAGACAGCTGTGGATGATTGTCAAATGAAACCAAGTGAGACTGTGACAGAAGGAACAATAAACCAACAAACAGGACATCACAAAAACGAAGGAAACAGGAATTATAAGCAGTCAGGAAGTAAAAAAAGATAGACGGAAATGTGGCTAACTCTTCACAAAAGCCTTTCGAATGAAATAGACTACTCTATGAGGTCTATGAAAATTAAACTTCTACATAAATATGACTGTTTTTTGCCTGGTTTTTCCTTTAGTACAGAGAACAGGTGGGAAGAAGGAAGAACACAGGTGGCAGCATGGTCCACATTCGATTAAATGCCCCTTATTGAAGCGATAAAACTTAACTAATGTCACCTGGAAGTGCCCCACAACACAGCAAAGACTATGACCATTGTACAGCACAGCAGACAGTAGAGTCGTTTTAGCAAAGACGGCTGATGTGGTAAGGCGAAAAAGTGTGAAGGCCAGCCATTTGGCCTGCATTCTTCAAACCCTTACAGTAAACACATTAAACAAACTATTTATGCAATGGGATACCTCTAATTTCATCACATAAAACAGAACTATAACTTAATACATTTTTTAACCAAAATTAATGTAAATTTCACGTTACATTTAAAGACCAGAAATAAAATGTCTGTTTGGAAAAAATCTTTTGTCAACATTAAATCTGGGTTTATGTAAAGCATTACGTAATATTCACGATTAAATGCTCACTGTAAACTTCCAGATATAAATCATGCAAACTGGAAAATTACACTAATTGTTATCTGATTCAAAGGGATTGTGGTTTTGATCACAGAAACAAATGAATCTGTTTTTCTCGTTTGGCCCATAAGACTGAAGTTCAAGCAGCCACATATTGGTGCCACAGGTCACAGTGGCTTTTAATGAATTTTCAAGAAATCGTAGTTCTTAGAAACTGCTGCAGTAGACCTTTGAATGAGGGATGCATTTGGCCGGACTTTGGACATGCCTGCCTGAAGCCATAAAACGCTCTGGATTATAAATTACACTGTTGTTGTTGTTTTTTAAGAAATTGAAGGCTTTTAAGTGTGCCATACAGTGCAAAAAATATAGTAATAACCCATATATGTTTACATTGTTAACAACTAAGAATTGTTTTCATAAATTTGACAGTGTGGTTCATGGTGGGTTAACCACAAAATAAAATAATTTGCATGCTAACCCTAAATAATTAAATCTACTATTGCTGGTTGTAAATAGTTAACCAACCTCGAAAAAACAAGTTTGTTATACATGCTAGCAAAGCTAACTGTTCATTAAAACAGAAAAAGAGTGTGACAAAAACTGGCTGTACACTCTCCATAAATTATTTGTAAAACGACAGAAAATCTCCCTAAATGCCTTTTCACATCGTCATGGGGACGAGTTAGCAAAACATCAGCGGGCACACAATTCATAACATGTTATTAAGGTGAAAAAAATAAACATTTATCTTAGAAAACTAACGTGTGTCAGTTTATAGCCACTGTACGGGCTGCCATGAGACTATTTGAGTCCAACTTACATCATAAAATAATTATAGAGCCATACAAGTCTAAAAGTTATTCTTTTTCATTAATTATTGTTCAAAGACATGAAATCTTTTTTTATTAACTATCTTACTAGAATTGCCATTCATAGACCTAGTTTTATTAGTAAATTTAATGCTCAATAATTTCCACTTTATTAAGATGTCAAACTTGAACAAAACTGCGTGAATGATGCTCCAAAGAATAGCAATGGAGGAAAAAAGGAAATAATGCTCAATGAAAGTCCAGACCTGAAACAGGGTGAAATGCTGAAAGCCAGTCTCATTAAGCTGCTCCATGACCATCACTGCATGGAAGAAAGGCTGTAAAGAATATTGGACCATATTTCCTCGGCAGTATTATGGGAGACTTGCGCAGAAAATGATCACTCCAAGTTATTGCTACTAAACGTGTTTCTACAAGCTCCTGAATCACAGATTGTACTTAGCTTAACACGTTTTTTCTGCATTCTGGTTCATTTCATTTTATAACTTGGCAGGAACTTTCTATATTTTTTATTTCAATCTTAAAAAATATCGCGGGCGTATTCCATTTTCTATGGTCTATCTCATTTGATGGCCGTTTTAGCAGTTTTGACCTCCATAGCACAATAATCTGGTCATTTGTTGTTTCCTTCAGATCATTTTATGACGTTAATTGTAGCTGCTGGTTGTGTTAACCTTTTCTGGTTTCCCCCAACTGCTTTAATGACCTTTCTCCTCTGAGAAAGTGGCTCCAAGGCTCCTTTACATTGTCCATAAACGTTAACCGGCTCATTTGTTCCTCTTGTTCTAGGTGGGGATGGACTGTGTTTCCTGCCAACAATAAAGAAGTGACTGAGAGAAAAAACGATAAAGATGGGAATCAGGAGCTAAGAGTGAAAGCATTAAGGGGTAGTTGTTTCTTAACCCTTTCTTTTGCCTTTTTCTGTGAGGCGCTAAATGGATTGCATCAGGGTACTTTGTCCCTTACTGCCCAGGAGACAATTTTCCACCAACAGGGGACGGAATAAGGTGGGTATGCGTGACCAGAAGACGTCTGTAATGGAGGCCCTGGCTGCCCTCGCCCTTTTCTCCTCACTGGTCCACAACAAAACGCCAGCAGGTCATTAAACTAAATGACTGCTCTTAAATTTCTGGAGCAGGCGCACCCGACAAAAGCATCCATCACACGGCGAGAAGACATGTCAGTTCCTCCAATCCACTGTGAATTCTGCAATTGGAGTCACCGTTAACAGCACAGGGTTGTCACGCAAGGAGGGATGACAGAGGAGCCAATATAACAAGGAGGGGGTCTTGACGCTGTAAGAATAATCCAGACTGGATACCAAAAGAGGAGACAAATCAAAGTTAGGAGGAGCACAGAGGAGCCTAAAAGCAATTTGTAGGTACAAATCAATATGCAAGCAACAGAAATGATTCTGCCAAGTCTTTTCTGTTTGGAGTTTTAACAGCAATACCAATACCTAAACACCCCAACCTGGTTAATTGCAGCAATCTGTACGTTTACGTCAGCTTGAAAAAATAAAAATGTCTTCACTCCGGAGAGATGACCGCATTCCCTTATTTCAGGTAAAGCAAACTATAGACAACTATAAGAAGGAACTGCTGACATAATGTCTTTGACAGCAGAGGGGTTGGTTATTAACAAAATATATTATTTTGTTGTTCTTGTGGGATTAAAACCAAGAAGAATAAAAAATGTGCTTTAACCCTTTCATTGTTTTGGGTCAAAACTGACCCATTTTCAAACTTAACAAGGGTCAATTTGGACCCAAACACAATATAAGGGTTAATCTGTTCTGAATATACATTACATGTAGGAATAAAAAGAAAGGGCCTTTGGTTCTTACAGTGTCTAAAAATAAAAAACAATCCAAAAAACTAAAGCCTACCAGCCTAGTCCAATTATCTAAAAATCTTGCATGCAGTAGGTCATGCAAATTGTATGAAATTTTAGAACTCATAACCCTTAAATATTTCAGTGTTTCTTTAGTTTATTAAAGCTCACAGTTTACACTTTTACACCAGAGATGTCGCCATCCACACCTAGATAAAACGCACACTCTTTGACCGTTTATCGGATAAATCTTCCAGTCAAAACAAACTATTCTAGGTAATTTGTTGTGCTTCTTTGACTGTGTTAACCAAATACATGGAGGTGTTTAGTTGTAAGCTCAATAACTGAAGTTGCAGAACAAGCCCACATGATTATTTCTCCGCCGCTATGCTCCATATTAATTTCTTTACATTAAAAATTAAAGCTTTGTTCTGTGTCATTTACTTACAGCTGTTTTAAAGGTGGATTTGCCCTGTTGATAAGCTTTATTCTCCGTTGCTTTGTCTTTGTGGTGAAGAAGGCTTACATTTGGACCCCCACCACCCACCCATGCTTCACCCGTACTCTGCTGCCACGGCACAATGACACCCACACACTTCCAATTTGGCAAGTATGTGCTACTTTGATCACAACTCATAGAGCTATATAAAAAAAAATCCGATGCCATCTGTCTTCTTCCCTGAGTTGGAGATTTCCTGCTGCACACCACATATTTGCATCAACCAACTGACAAAGCTATTTTTTAATCTTCAGTTTAAAAAACTACAAATAAAAAGATAGGCTTCGGGGTTTCTGCAGCTGCAGTACTACATCTCAGCAGCAACATCCTCACAGAGTGTGAGTAGGAGGCAGGCAGCGCTTGCAACACATTTTCTGGAATTGCCCGGAGGTATAAAACAGCAAACTTGCTCATTAGCATTTTCAAACCCTCCTGCATTCAAAACAGCCTGTTAAATTTTTTGCAGGATTTGGTGCATAAAGACAACACTTTCTTTTAGTTTCTGACTTGATTTTATTGTTGGAGCAGCTGAAAATAGCTACAATCCTTCAGTAATCTACATGTAAAAATCTCTCCAAAACATACTTGTACGCGTACATATGTGGGAGAAATGAGCCTGTACTTACTGTTCTTTATGATTGAGAGGTTCTCTAACATTTGGCTTTTTTTTATACACATGTATAGTCTTTTGTCACATGCACCTGTATGGGGGGTTGAGCTGTACAGGTGCTGCAGCATTTTGGGTTGTCTGGGCCAATAGAGGGTTGTAAAGAGGAGCCACTGGATCTTAAAGTGGGCGCAGGTCTGTCTTGCAGTTCCCTTGAGATTCAATGGAAGTCAATAAAATGAAACCTACGACTAACGTGCATGTGGTAAGTGTATCATGATTACATGATTACTGATCACGTGCAAATGCTGCACGTACGGGGTGTGCATATGATATGCAAGTGGCCGTATGATGCTCACAAACTACACTACTACTGCTGCCCTAGTGCAGATGAACAGTGATCGACCACTGCATTTGAGATTGCAGGTTTGGTTTCTGCCTTGCCTGTTTGTCAAAGTGTCCTTGAGCAAGAATCTGACCCCCATATTGCTCCGGAAGGTTATAGGTTAGTGCCAATGGGTGAATGGGACTGTACCTGTAAAGTGCTTTAGGCCTTTTAAGAAGGAAGTGACGCATTATATAGTTATATACCATTTACCATTTTACACTCTGATGGCCTGATTTTCTGATTTCTCATAGTCAGGCAAGGAGCACAAACGTATCATTTGAAAAGCACTAACATGCTCAATGCACAGGATTTGGAGGAGCTGAAAAAAATGAAACTTCTGCACAACATGGCTACATCTTTATTTACCGTTACATGTTGTAAAAGTGTTCACTATGAAAAAAAAACATTCTGCACAAACATTTTTGGTCTATGTCCTCACTGAGCGGTCTACTATCTTGCCTACAGCCCTTTTTCCCCCCTGTATGATTGTTAATACAGGTGTCAGAGGAAATACCAAACAGTAGAAACAAAAATAAGTGTCTTTAGTAACAAGAAAAACATCTATCTTCTTACCAGGCATTAATTAAAACACAACAGAAAGACCTACTTGGGCTTCTTGTCTAGTTTTCATTTACTGCTTGCAGTAGACAGCTTTGCCCTGCAGCGGAGCTTAAAAAAGTATCTTCAGTTCTCAGGAGAGATTTACTAGACAGGCGGATGACCTGCACACTGGTTTTTAGAAAAGACAATCAGAAAAATTAGATCATTTTTGGATTCATGTTTAATCAAGATCCATGGCAAAAGCAAGTGTGGCCTTCAAACATCTGCCTCATTGTTTCAGAAATCACACATTTACAGGCGCATCTTTTCACCTTTTCATCCATTATAAAAATTATAGCATAGAAAATTTTATTTTTGTCGAATTAAGATACATTTTATTTTATTGGTGATTAAAAGACTTTTTTTTTTCTTTTAGAAAAAAAAGGTCCTCATAGTCAGTTCTGGACTAGATGCACCCACTGCAAGCAGGATGCAGAAGGCAGCAATTTCCCATTGACTGTGTGTAAAAGAGGCATATTTTACACTCAAAAAAGTAAAATATGTAAAGTCTGGTTTCAAGTATCTTTTGAGGGAGCTGCTTAGATTTAAGTCAGCTCGTTTTAGGGGTGTGGGTTTTCTGATTGGCAGGTGGGTGGAGCTAACAAAGCTTTAATCGTAAACGTAAGCTAGCCAACGTGCATTCTCATTGGTGAAATCTGGAATTATCCAACCAGATATACCGTATGTCAAGTACAATCAATAACCAATGTATAGAGAGTAAACAAAATCTCTAGTGTTTCCCAACATTCAAACTGTAAGTCCTACATTCATGCCTTTCCTTTTTGTTCTCAGCTTACGACCATGCTTTCCTTCTGTCCTTTCACCAACAGTGGTTCCATTTTCATCAGCAGCCTGAAAGGTCAACAGCACCGGTGGTGGTCCACTATAAAGGTTCTGTTCTTGGCTTATGGTTGTATTCAGATCCTGCTCCAGAGACAATCCTCTGCCTTTACGCATGCTAGGGACCGGCACATGAAAAGCACTAGATCATGGCTCCTTGTGGTTGTATAAGTGCAATGGCATCCAATACGACGTGAATGACTACAGCACTGAAATTTTGACATCAACTAAACTCAATATAGAAGTTCTGTGAGCACTGATGCCGTCCATCTCTTTGTATCTGTCTTGGATTTTGCCTGAACAACTGGTCTTGTTTTTGTGCAAAATTCCTAACAAAAAACCCAAGGAGGAGGGTCATTCTGTCCAACACAATGGGTGTATGTAACCATGTTCCTATGGCCACATTATGAACTCAAATTGAAGATTTGCCCACTACAGAGGCATACAGCGATGCAGTATAACCTGTGCTGATTCAAGGAAGACACCAACCAGTAGGTGTTTTTTTTACCTCCTCTATGCTACCAAGATTCTGATTTTAATACTCAAGCAACCGATTTGCTAGAATAAGTTGATTCTAAACTTTGCAAAAAAAACATGAATAAATTTGAAAAAGGCCCTGAAGCTTTTCCTTACATGCGGTGAAGATCTGACTGTTCAGGTTGTCTGTTTTATGTGTAGCACTCTGCTCCCTAGAAGCAGAATTTCTTAAAAAAAAAGCACAGGTCATTCTCACGATGAGCTGTTTTATGATACTTCTGTACTAATAACATTTCTAAAGCTGCCATAAACCCATCACTTTGGAACCACTAGCGGCCATTACAACGACACAATAATAGCTTATAGCACAACCCCTATAGCACAAATCCCAGAAGCAATTTTATGAAAAGAAGAGAAGATTTAAAATAAAAAAGTGATTTGGGGGGAAAAAATTAACTTTTTTGGAATTAAGATGTTTTTTAAAATCACATTGATTATGTCAATGTCATTTTTTATCCGATATACTGTATTTTTTATGATTTGTCGGGTGATTTAGTAAGTTTATTTGACAACAATGTCCACACATTTTTCAAATGTTGTAACTGTATTATAAATAATTAATTATCAACACATTTTCTTCATATTCTTTCAATATGGAAATAAGTCATTTAATAAAATGAATAACAATAGGTTAATTAATTTTACCATATGGTTTTAAAAATTAGCAAAACCTTTCAAAGTGTTTTTGAAATTTACTGGAAGCAGTCATTTTGAAATGGGCAAGAAAAGCCCTTCTACTGCCCCTAGTGGAATGATGAAGAACTACAGGGCAGAAAACATGGACCAAGTTATAGACAATGGTTATTTAAAGAAAAGTTTTGGTCATTCGATTGAGATAGGATCTCAAAAAGGCCTGTATCAGATATGACACCAGTGATTTTATAGGGTTAAAATAGCAGGAATTGTAAAATGTGGCTTGTTTTAACAAGACAATTCTGCTTTTCTACAGGAAGTTGACCATAAAGGAATATCTTAACCTAGAATCTTCAAATATGAGATATTTCATTAATTTTTATCCCACAACTATATATGTAGTAAAGAGTAAGCACCTCAAAGTTTATTTCAAAAGGTATTATATACAAATGTTTATATAATATATCCAAAAACAAGTGTTTCTGATGGACAACTGAACTATTGTATTGACATCGCCACTAAGCTTGATACTTTCACCACCAATCCGTAAGGGAGCAGGGAGTGACATGCTCAACGAAACTGTAATTGGCCAGCTGGGTAGTCAAAGAGCAGAAGGCACGAGGGAAAGCGGAAAGGGGAGACGCATGTAGATCACACAAATGTCCAGAGACAAATAGTGATGCCAGCACTCCTTCCTGAACATGTCTCAAAGCCCAGAGATAGCATTAGCCCCCAATGCTGAGAGAGAATAATGTATTAGCTTGACTCTGATGTGAAGAGAGGCTTTGATGAAGCAGATAAAGGGAAACCATGACACAGCTTTACATTTAATGAGCTGATCACTGCATAACAGCCAGGAGCCTCCTCTGCAGGGCTGCTTAGATATGCAGCCAGACTTTGTCAGCATGTTAAAAAAATCTTTTCTTTTTTAAAATTAAAGTTGGTTTGGAATTACTAAAAAAAAACGCCAATCAGAAGCTGCAGAGTGCAAAAGTTATCTGAGGTGAACAAGCAATGCATTTAGTTCTATGTTTTTATTTAAAAGTCCCACTCCGATCACCTTTTGATCCATTATAAATCATTCCCAGTAGTCTTTGAATTATGATTGACATTTTTAGCCAAAAACACAAACAAACGGTGTTGTATTCTAGGACAGTTTCTGCAGAGCAGCAGAAGTTCATTAGAAATTCACCTTGGAGCTGTGGGCAGGACTGTTGGCACAGAGTCACCCATAACTGAGCGGTCTAGCTGAGCGTGTTTTCAACGTCACCAACACACCCTTTTCCAAGTGAATTTTTTGTCTGCTCCTGATTTACACCAATTTGAATAAAGAAATACACAAATAAGCTATTTTATGCTTTGATTTCCTTTATGCATCTCCTCTATCATCAGAAAAATGACACAATGTTAAAAACACCAAAAACCCAATTTTTTTTCTGGGTGGGTCTTGAACTTGTCAATAATTTTCAACAAATTTCAAGTCCTATTAAAAATAAAGAAGATGTTTTTTCTGCATGACAGTGCACATTCATGTCTAATAGGAGAGAGGAGCACTTGACCACAAAAAGCATTTGCCATTCATTTTAGACACAGAGATCAATTTCTGCCCCATCACACAGATGGAGAAAATTCTGGCTTCCACTCAAGAATGGTTTTCATCTCCCGCTGCAGCTCCGTGATCTGACAGGGAGCGCCTGGACAGAGATAGATGGCTTGGTTTTTCTTTTTGTTTTGGATCATTCAAGCCTTCCTGATGTGGAGCCAATCCAAAACCAAAACATTTGAAACGTATCAATTTCTTTATGTGAGAATTTTAATGGCTTCTGACAACACACTTCTGTTAAAATTCACTACTTTTGTGCATTTGCATTGTATTTGTTGTATTTTTTACTTTTAGATTCTAATTTTGGCCCTCAATTTAAATGCTCACACGTTTTGTTTAGAAAGATAGAGACAAACATAAAACACAGCAGAAAATAAATTCAGAATCAAGCTGCACTCATTGCCCACTTTAGGATTCTATTTGTGTTCAAATTAGTTCAATAGAATATAATTTCTTCTCTAGAACTACTTGCTGTATGAGGTGAGGACATAGTTCGTCAAGCTGAGTCTGCAACTGCAATTAAAACATAGACTGTCTTTATTTGACCATGTCTAGTGAAGAACTGGGTTGTTAGACTTTGAGGTGCAGATTTTTTTCTACATACTCCCTTCCAAGAAAAAAGGCCACAGACAGCAATAAGACAGAGCACTAAGGCTACCAATCTGTCATACAGCGCCAAAACTCTTCATAAAGTCATCACCTGGATCAACAGCCTCTGCTGACTAGGAAAGAGTTCTTTTCTAAAAGGGAGACATTTTAGGTACTTAAGAACTCTAATAAAAATCGAGGACATATGTTTGACCGACTGTAACATGTGTCTGTAGTAGTATAGACTTTGTTCTGGAGAAATAAAATCAAAAGGCTAGATTTTTCATCTGTATGGCCAATTCAACTCCACAATAGGTTGATGGTTGGAAACCAACAAATGAGATAAAAATTATCTTTGTGCACAGATAAGCTCAATAATGCAGAAGGAGCTTAGAGTAGAGCTACGGCCAAGAGAAGGCAGCTGTACTTGTTTGGAGGTCTCGAGTAAATGCCATCTTGAGGTCAATATGCAAAAAAACTATGGTTACAGTTAGATTACACATCACAAGAGTACTCCTGATGAGTTGTTTTAGGAGCTGAAAAAGGCTGCCAAAGAATGAATGAATGGATCCAATGACAAATGGATGGATTGAGGGCTTGATGGATGGGTGGATGGAGAGATGGATAGATAGATGGACAGGCTGAGAGATGAATGGACATGAAGATTTTATGGACAGATTCTTGGATGAATGGATGGAGATGGATGGAAGAATGAACAAATGGATGGATGGATGGACGGACGGATGGATGGATGGATGGATGGATGGATGGATGGATGGATGGATGGATGGATGGATGGATGGATGGATGGATGGACAGATTAGCTGGACAGATTAAATTTCTGAGTTAATGAAGAGTTATAAGATTCAGTTGGTGTTATTTAACTTGTATTTGTGGTAATTCCAAGGTGCCAATCCCAATTCTTAATGTGAATGAGATTTTTTTTTAATGATCTACTTAAATAACATGTCTAAACTCATATATATTCATCTGGTCATGTAAAAAAAAGCTTAAAGAGATAAAACACAATTTCCCTTTTCAATACAAATGTAACATTTCTTACTGTAATTAATTTGTTTCCATACGGGGCTGGGTAGTACCACACCATTATAAATTTGGTGTTTCAGCAACAAGAGTTTATTCATTACACCAAAGGGAAGTAATTGAACTCACTTTTTTTTTTAAACTTGTGAATACAAAGCTGAGTTGAGGACCATGAATCCCCAATCCACATTAACATTTCTAACTGGCACCTACCACTGACCATGATAAAAAAAAAATAATAATAATTTTTGCAAGAGTTTTTGTTTGTTGCCAAAACAACATGATGAATTCCACACTGAACAGCCTATTAAAATGACACAAATGATCCCAACTGTTATCGTGGTCTCCACAGAATGGATGAAGGGAACCAGAACAAACCAACGCGACTGCATGGAGATGAGATAATTAGGTCTACGGTGAATATCCCCACAATGATAAATCTGAGCTCTGTGTCGACGAATGCTCTAATGACTGGATGCTTCTGCTTGAGCAAAGTTGTTTGACGATGCATATAAGGCATACCCGTGACAACAGGTTTTAGCGTACTCCATCTGTTGCTCCGAGAACGTGTACAGAAGATGCGCATCATTGGCTGTCAAATGATTAAAAAAATAGAGCTTCTTATGGGGATCGCAGGTGTGTCTTGCAGTTTCTTTGAGGATCGTAAGGCTACTGAAGGTACATCATGAAAATAATTATTTGGGGTGGGGGGGGGTGAAAAATTACAAATTTGTATGATGCACCTGCGTCTCATCTACTTCACCTTCACTAAACCTTGCATGTTGTATACGTTTTTACTTTGACCAGTTGGTCGAACTTGCAGGAACCAAAACCAACTTTTTTCCCTTTCAAAGATTTTCTTACTTACAGTTTCCCAAATGGAGAGGAATATTAAAGGAGACAAACTGATCAAACAAGCTAATGTGAAATTATTTTAAGACTCACTCAAATGAAAAAAAAAAAAGTGAAAATCATCACTTTTGCAGGAATTTTTTTACCTCTAATGCCTGCATACACGCTGAGCATGTGGTGCGTTCAAGAACATGCTGAACAAGTTTTTTGCACGCGCTTTTGACATGTGGTGTTCACACAGGCCTACCTGATACTGGTGGACGTATTCACAGTTGGAAGAGGATCGGTGCAAAATGTTAAACCGGTGCAAATCTCGTAAATTTTGCTCTGGGCTCTTTCTTTCACAGCTTTATTCCAATTTATGAAAGACTTGGTGTCATTTAATTACGTCAGGTCACAAATGGCAGTTATTGATTTCACTGCATGTCCGATTTTAAACTGGTTGACACTTCCCTGTTTTGAAAAGGACGCCATCTATTTGTCACTACCAAAGCTGAGTCCCTGATTGGTCAAAGTTTGACTGGTTTAACTTTCAGCGCACATTTAATTGTTGTGCGTTTTTACTTTTAACCCGAAAATGGACGTAGTAGTGATCCGTGAACACAAGAGTTTTGAACACAGAAGTGCGAAAAACACATACGTGCGTGTTTATTTAGACGTTTCATTGAAGGCGGTCGCTCGAATTCACATTTCTGAGCCTGGTGTGAAAGTAGCATCACAGATAAAAAGTTGTTCTCATCTACTTTACAATATGACAAGCAAACAAAATATTAGCAATATTTGCAGGTCGGACTTTCCTGATTCAAAGCATTATATTTTTACCGATTTAAATTTGCTGCCTTGTTGACAAACTGGGAATCTGGTTTCCATCCAGTCCTCAGGGGGTGCATGGCTGCGTTGGTATAGTGATAGGGGAGTCTATGGGGGCTGGCAACCATCTAGCCCCTGCGAGACTTTATCTTACAAAAGTCCTTTTCTTTCCGTAAACTTCTTCTTTGCTTTTCTCACTATGAGTCATTTTTCTTTCTCTCTCTCATCTCACTTTACTCCTCTTTTCCTTCTGTATCCTCCTTTCTTGTCACATGCATTTTTTTCCTCGTTTTTTCTCCTAGACATTCTTTTTTAGCTTCTCTCACCATTGCATCCCAGGTCATTACGCCTCTAGGTCAAAAGTAGGCGATCCTGCCTCCTGAGTCTTACTTAAACTTCAGTTATGTCAGCCTCCCTGCAGGGGGGGTTGTATCAAAGCTCCGGGGATGCTGTGACCTTACGAACGCACAGGGAAATGCAACTCTGAAAGCGTGTGCAGCAAATGAAAGAGGGGGGGGGGATTTCACATCAAAAGCTCAATGACATTACTGTCTTTGTTATGCTTTCCTATTATTAAAAGATAACAGCGCCTCCTTTATTTTGCAGTGCTTCCTCTAAATTTTACATGTTTTGACACTCTCTTTCAAGTTTGTTTTCCTTCTACAGTAATACATAAATTTGAAACAGTGCTAAAACTTTTTTTAAAAATAATTGTATACCTTTTAAATATTTTTACTTTATTCTCTTTAAAAAAAAATGCCCCAATGCCCTCAACAAAACAAAAAGTTGCTGGGGGCATATCTTCAACATATGTTTTATATCCTATCTGTAAATAATGCCTATTGATCTTTCATACCTATGTGCAAAAGTGGGTACACATTAGAGCTGAATAATTGCATTTTTCAACAGATAACTTGTATAAGGTAAAGATTCCTAGAGGCCTGGCAGTAAAGGCAATGCTAGTTAAAGTGGATTTTGGCAAACTGGAACCTTAGCTTTTTTTTTTTTGCTGCATTGCGCTTTTACTTGTCTTTTTAAACAATAGACATATTTTTAAACAGAACTTTGGCTTGTCGCTTTTTTAGGAACACACGTTTTTCTTTTTTTGTTGCATATTTTGACCAGGGGTGTGACTTATACTCAAGAGTAACTTAAAAAATAAAAAAAGGCTCACATATCTGTTATTTTCCCATTAACAAACAGATGCCCTTTAGCGGTTGTTTTCCACTAACAACCGCTAGAGGGCACTGTAGGTATGTATATCAGTATTTGCTACTGACAGCAACACAGATGAAGAAGCGCTGTCCAAAACAAACATGCAAGAGAATCTGATCATTGTCCTCCTGAACTTTATACATTTTTCTTATTTGCTATTCATTACTATTCTTGTTTGTATTTTCCCTTCCTCTGACAAATGCGAGACAGCAATTTATCAAACCGGGTTAGAGAGACACAGAAGTACCGCTGAAAGCGGCCATCATTCCGATGCTAGCTCATGAAGTAGAAGGCAAAGATCTGTAAAAGCTCTTCAATAAACCCGATCTATCAACATCATCCATGTCTTAATGCATTGTAAAGGAGATATACAGTGAATGCTTCCGTGTACTGATAAGACTAAACACTTAAAAGTAGCTTCTCCCACACGAGACAGGAGAGTCTAGTTTATGAACACATTTAAGCATCGTATTTGACTCTCGTAAAAAGAGGCAGCATACCTGCATTTGACATGTGAATCGCGTTTTGTCTGGACACAGCATTATGTCGGGATTGGTGAATTGGTTCAGAAACTTTTGCCCCCAAACGTGATAGAGCTAGCTTACATAGCAAGCTTAACAGAAGCTACTCCCACCTTTAGCCTAAAAAATTTAACAAATACCTTCCAAGCAATCAGTTGGGGGTGCAACTACCAAGCTTATCATTACTTTTTAAATAAGACATGGCCCTTAATAAGAAAACACCTTTAACTTGTTTCAGATGGAAATTATTATGGGTTTGCTTAGGTAGCAGTGACTGATACACTTTAGTGTTACAGCAGACAAGCTGGTTGTAAAGTAAAGGCAAACACCTTGAAAAAAGCTTTGATCAAAGCATCTATGACAGTAGTTCTGCACAAGTCCTTGAAAATTGTTTTCTTTATCTTTATCTGCTGCTGACAAGGTTTGAAAAAGAGTTGTTATAATTATTATTGTTATTTTATTCAGTCAGCAGACACACCAGAAGTCATAGTTTACTCACCCATGGCAAAGAAAGGAATTCCCAGCAATGTGGAGTTAAACTTTCCATCAGAGATGAAGAAGATCCCTGCGGCCGTCACGTTGGCAATACAAATCGTCAACACACCCAACAGGCCGAGAAACGGCTTCCCCCTTAGACAGTCCCGCATGGAGCTGGAGATGGTGGCAGCCAGGAGCACCAAAACCAAGCTGACCAGCACCTCCCCTTTGGCCAGTATACCAGTCTGATGGAAGTCCCGCCACAAGCTGAAGGAGGTGAGCGGCTGGATATGGAGCTGGTCAGGAGTTTGAGGTGCCCCAGTTGTAGACAGCTTGCTAACCAGGGCACAGAACTCATTTTCCCAGCGCTCTCCGATAATATCCTGCACTGCAGGTCCATTGTTTCGGAGGTAGTAGGTGATCTGGACGGCCCGAGCAAACTTGACCTGCTGGTCCCGAGTGTTAGGAGAGAATGAGACACCGCCCAGCTGGTGTCCGATGAAAGATACGCGGCCATCCTGTAGAGAATCCAGACCAATCTGGTATTAACTTAAATCAAAGTAAAACATTCATAAACAAATATATTTAACTGGTTCCTAAAAAAAAAACCACAGTTTACACAGGAGCTTAAGCTCCAGTGTTGAAATTCTTTCGACTACCGTAACTCTTCAATCGTTTATTCAATAATGTAATTCCAACGGCTTCTGAAGTGCAGAAAAGCAGCTATGCACAGATATGCAAAACTTTCCGTTAGATATGTGTTACATATTGTTGCAAAGCTGCTTTTCTTTGCGCCAATATCTGCTGATTTGCGTTGATGCCGTAAACGGTCAGAGTTACGGTAAGTCAAAGAAAGTGTGTTATCTGGACGTTGCCTGTGATATCTCTGCTGGTAAAGGTTCAATATCTTTTCTCCAAATCACATCTAGGAATATATAGAACAAAGCATAAAGTATAAAGAAATTTGTGTTGTTGTTTTTTTTTTTTTTATCAATATAAATCTTATACCAACAGACAATCTAAAAAAAGTGTCACTTTGTTAAGGAACATGCATTGGTAGGATTCCAACTGAGTGTGTTGGCTTTGGCCATGAACTTTTTTAACATAGCAAAATGTTACATAACACTGGTATAAAAAATGCATACGTGTCTGTGCCCATCTAAAAAATGTATGACTATTTCCCATAAATGTAAAAAGTCGGTTTCAAATTTTAATTTTTTTCATACCATGACAGGAATTATTTTAAGTGTAATGCATGATGTTTATATTATTGTTTTTATTTTTAGCATTGTTTCTATTGCAGCAAACGCTGTTTGGTAAAATTTCTCATGTTAAAAATAAATATTTCTGCATACTTATGTGTCACACCCTTTCTGCTCTGCTAAAAGGGTGTGTCATTTCACGGCAAGGTACCAGTGTGTTTATGTAATGTGATTACTTAGGTAATACAAGGTATCCCACAGGGACCTGACTCCACTTTCGGTTATGTAAAATAACAAAGCTTTACACAGTTGACCACTGACTCTGCAACTCATCTAAAGCATTTCAAATGAATCTCAACTCTCACAGCAGTGTGGTGACAGTCTTCTATTTTGCACTGAAAAGGAAGTCTTTCAGACTCTGATGTGTAGAATGAGACATAATCAGGGCAACAGCTTCCGTCTCTGCAGTTCCACTTTGCTTTCTATTTCTGTTCTTATTGACAAGATATAGATGTCAGCGGGAACTATAGTGATACATTGAGGGCTGACGGGGGATAAAGGCACCGCAAAAAGGGAATGACTGATAGTACCACAAAGTGATTCCAGTCAGGAATTTCTTTGGTTGTCCTTAAAGTCTGTGTCATCCAAACATATGCTCTCAGGATGCTTTCACACTGCTCTTTTTGGTACCAAAGTTTGTTTCTTCAGAAGGTCTGATTGGTGCAGACCAATTTCCCCAACTAGAAGTATTGCATTTGACACAAACATAATAAATGTTGCAGTTCCTCAAAAGGCTACTGGAGCCTGGTTTCAAAAAGAAAGCATTCTATTTTTCATTTCCATCTAAAAACTTAAAATTTGCACCAAAATGATATGTCTTTGTGTATATATGGTTTAAAAAATTGTTGGTCACTTTAATGTGAAGCTTAGATTTCTACATTGTTAGGGGCGTGTTTTTATTGACAGGTGGGTGGACCAATGGGTGAAGTCTGACCAGTTGTTAGTCATCTCTGTAGCCCTGTTACAGTGGGCGGAGCAAACTCCTGCCAGTGTACTTAGCATCAATTTAGTCAAAATGCTATCAGTCAGTTGGGTATGGGTCAAAGGTGTCAAATCAAGAGCGTTAGGGCTAGCTTCTGACTGACCACAGCAAACGTGATTCACAGGATTGCAGAGCCAATTTGCTCCAAGTCTTTCCAGAAGTGTTCATGCACATTAAGTCTTAATATTCTCCCCGAGTCAGTACTTCAACAATAGTATTTGTGTCTACAAACATTTATTTAATCTTTAAATGAAAGTCATTGTTTATTATTAATCATCAAAAAGCCGTGCTGTTATTCCTCCTGGTCCTTCATATAGAAGTGCTGGATGGATAATTATTTATTTATAAGTACTTTTATTTTCCTGCCACTTTCACACATCACCATGTTGAACATACAACAGAGCATAACAACTGTGTGTATTTTAGGCATCATCTCTGAGGTGCAAAGGTAAGCTCAGCAAAATGTAGGACTTTTTTTCCCTCTTTTTTTCTTTGCTTGGTACAAAGGCTGCGTCTTCTACGACAAGCACAGAAATAAATCCCAGTTGTGACATCAAAGAGTGGGACGAGGCAGAAGAAGTCAGGCAAATGAATTATCCCAGACAGCTCGTCAGACGAGCAGGCGGGGAGAAACTCCGAAACGCAGAAAGTAGAGAGTGACTGATTCAGTGCCAGGACGACTGGAGGGGGGGGCTTCAGCAAGAACTCTGAAGGAGGAACCGAGTGTTAGGATGGAGGCAAGATGTGGAAGCGACTGACATACTGCACGTTGTGGAGGAAAGCGGGGGTTAGTCCGGGAAAACCTCTCATTATAACAATTGATCATACATCTTTTAAATACTTAAAGGAGAAACGTTTGAGTTTATGTGCAAACTGAATTTTCTACTAATTTTTCTCAAAATCAAGAAAACTTGAAATCGCACCAATGACATATTCCTAAACCTTTATTTGTATACCTGATGAAAGCGTGGTGTTTTTTCTTCCAAAACATCCTCCTGTTCTCACTAATTAGCAGATTAGCATATTAACATGCCTCACTGGCTCTCATAAAGGTGCCTGAAATGTAGAGCTGTGTGTTAAATGTGAATGAGCACCAAAACACTGCTACAGAGATACACAGGAAACATGGCAAAAGCCTTTAAAAAAAAAGAAAAAAAAAGTACTACCGGTATTCCATTAGGAGATGCTCTTTAAGGTATTTAGAAGGACCAATAATAATATTTTTCTTTGTCTGAAGAAAGGCAGACAGTTCTGCTCTCATCTGTGATTACTAGAACAAATCCTGCATCTACCAATCAGGATGCTAAAACTGGGCTCCTGCACAGCCAAGACCCCCAGTAGGGTATGAATACCCGGATATCCATGATCTGTTTTATTTAGGCGCCGCAGGAGAAATATTTGGTGCTTGTGCTGCGTAGAGACAGACATTTGATGCAGACGTGACAAAGGTGATGTAACCATTCCAATTGTTTAATGAACGTGACAAAGGAGACGCTCCGCATTTGATGCCAGTCTAGACATAAGGTTCGGGACTCGATCCGAAACGAAAGATTTTCCCAGTCTGTTTACGCCCTTAGAGTTACCAGTAATTTCGTTTTTAATTATAATTGAAAACCAAGGTTGTACTACTACTACCCCCAAATAGTAATTATTCAAACCCAATACATATAATAAGAATCAAGGTTTGATCTGTGAGTCATTGATTCATGAATTGAACTGGATCGCCTCCACAGCCCTAACAAAGACACTAAATTTAACAAAAACTGAATTTGTCTAAACAGACACACGATTATGAAACAAAAGCCAGGCAGACAGCTGCTAAAACTAAAGCAGAACAAACAACAACATCAAGAAATAAATGTAACAAACCTAAAACCGTGACTAAACCGAGGATGGTGGTGACATGCAGAGGGAGTTGACAATGACTAACTACAACTGTGGGCTTAAACACACGGTGGGGGTTAATTAGGATAAACTATTAGCTGTAGTGAACACAAACTGAAACACAGAGAGGAAAACAGAAATCCAAACGACACCATGTATCCAAACTGAAAATTATTGCTATTAAAGATATCAAAAAAGTGTAAGAAAAACCAGGAAGACATGCATAAATTCCCAGATGGCTAAAAAGACGGGAAAAAAAGCCCCAACTAGCATTAGTATATCTAGGTTTTGCTCTTAACGGACAACTACTTTATAAAAACAACATTAATTCTAAAATCATTGTAAAATGTTGGATGAAAAAGATTGAACTTTATTGATCCCACCATGGGGGTCGGGCATCAGGCGCAAAAATGTGCCAAAAGATTCAAGTTAAAGAAAAAATAAAACAAAAATAGAATTATAAAAATGATTGGTTGTCGAAACTATTTGATTGTTTGGTTATTGAAATTAGTTTTTATGTCTCTGAAATGGAAAGATAGATTCTTTATAATGATGTTTTTTCAGAACTTTTGCAACAACAAAACTTGAAATATTTGTTATTTTATTGCAATAGAATAAACCAAATAATGGTATCCCTAGCAAAATTAAGAATTAAAATCCCAAAATCTGGGATTTTGGGGATTCTAATAGAGAGAACATTAGCTTTATCAAAGAAACTGTCACGTACTTCACTGCCTCACAACTCCTGCCAACGCTCACTGAGTGCAATGTTCCTGTTCCTGTGACAGAAGCAAAGAACTCAAAGTGAGCAATCTGGAAAAGAGCTACTTTGTGTCACCCTCAGACTCAGTACATGGATCAAAAATCTAACAACCACCAACAGAGCTAACACAGACAAAGACGGTTTACAGAGAAGGGCTTGTAGTTATTTAAAGATTTCTTTGCCCAGAAAGCAAAACAAAAAAAATCCAAAAGGAGAATTTCAGACAACAACGAGGCATCATCTGCCTAACCAAACTATTTTCTTCATTTTCTTGAAGGTTGTTTGTCATAAATCTCTAGCAATTATATTACAGATGTTTTAAAGAACCACAAATGTTGCGCCTGACTGTGATGCAAAGATCAGAATACAAAAGAGGTCTGAACGATGAAAGGATAAAAAATAAAAGCTTTCTGCAGCGCAACGAAAAGTGTACACCACATAAGTTATAAGATTTAATCTAGAAATAGGCAGAAAAAAAATCTCTTGCATGAAAACATAAACTCATTTAACCTTGAAAATATTGATTCTTTATCAAAAAGTCCAGATATTTTTTTTTAAATATGTAATTAATTTATTTCTCGCACCAATTCTTTTTTTTTTAATAAAAATGTGCAACTGAGGTATGGAATCATTTTTACCATAACTGACAAATTTTAACACACTTCTGTAACTTCGACAGATGTTTCTGGTGGAGGCCGTATTTTCCTCTGACAAAGATGAAGCCATCAATTTCAACAGTCCAACTTAGCAAGATATTAGGGGTCATCTCTTCAAAATAAAAGTCTGTTGTGCATCATCACCAGTTTTGCTTCATTTTGTTTGTTTGGCCGCTATGAAAACTCATGTTAACTCTGAACCAAAAGTGAGAACTGCTGCATTATAAACGTTTTGTAGAACCTCCACACATTCATAGACACCTATATGTCCAAAAGCCGCATTAATAAAAGCTCAGAGAAGATTTGTTAGCTCTTTTCTAGTGCTTCTGTAAAAGATGCAGCCCACAAATGCCTAAAGCATTATTATTTATAGATAAAGTTTGATTTGATTGGATTTAATTTGAACTTTGGACCTCCAGCTCCAAGCTGATGCAGCAAACAAAAAACGGAAACAGGATCACCCAGAAGTGAAGACTTTGGAAGAATAGTTCCAATTTTAAGTGATGCAATGTGAACAGAAACATGTCAAAGTGGATAGAAAACCGGTTCCACATCCACAAAAACCTGAGATCGGCCAACAGAAGTGACACCAAAATCACTTCATGTATATAAAGGAATTTTAGAAAAATTGTAGTTTTTATTGTTTATGTTTATTTTAAACAGTATTTTACTGTGTTTGCGTACAATTTCATAAATATTTTGCTTCACATCTTGAAAAACTTAGGTTTGTGATTTTTATTTCATCACTTTATACTGATTTGTAATGTTCTGAACAATCAAAAGCACTTAGTCGTTTAGGGAATTTGGAAAAACTTTTAAAATAAATAATAACCCTCCTAGAAATAAATGTAATGTTTAAGGAAAAATTGGTCTAGGGTTAGGGGTTGAGGCTATGAGGGTTAAAAAAAAGGTATACAAACTGTTTGTGGTGTATGAGGTTTTTTTTTTTTTTAATTGCAAATTTTTAAACTTCCTGAATAGAAGGCGATGTGCTTGTGGTTGATCTTTCCATGGGAATGAAGAAGCTGCAGGATCTGTCAGAGTTAACAGGGTTCGTGCAGATGCATAGAGGAGGAAAGGGGGGGTGGGGGTCAGTCAGAATGTGCTTGCAGGGGAAAGCCAGAAGGAAGCTGCGAAAATAAAATAAATTGAAATAAAACAAGAAAAAAGTGGCAGTCCTTTAAATTTTAGGTGTCAAAGGTTAAAACCATGTGCCTGGTTTCCATTTTAGGTCACTTTAAAAATGTGTTTTTAATTGATCTGCAAAGTCATAAAACACATTGAACACAATCTACATTTTCAAAAGCTGTTTTTCTGATATTTAACCTAAATCAGGTCTAACTGACGCAAATAAATAAACATTTGTGAGCATTTTAAGAGAATGTAAAGGTTAGAAAAATAAACAGTTTTTTGTGGTGTATGATTGGAACTTTTTTTTTATTTTAGTGAGAAACATTGCAAATGTTTGAACTTCATAGGAGCAGATGCGGCTGCTGCATGGATGTTTCCATGGGAATGAAGAAGCTGCAGGATCTGTCAGACTTAACCAGATAAGGTTCGCGCAGATGCAGGGGGGGGGGGGGGGGGGGGGTCAGTCAGCATGTGCATGTACAGGAAAGCCAGAGGGAGACACTGCAACAAGGAGAAACAAAAAAAAAGATGCCAGGATCTCCCTGTGTGTTAGAGTGGAAGCAGTTTTTCCAGTTTGCAGCCAATCAATTCACCTGCAGCGTGGAGGGAGGGGAGGGGGGGGGGAGCCCTGAAAACTGTGTTACTGGGGGAGTTTCCTCACCGGTTGATCCATGCAGCAGTCTGCAGCATGACTGAATGCGAGTGTTCATTGAGAAATTATAAAGGGGGTGGGGGGGCTGTGATGCTGCACTTATGGGGGGTGCACGGCCTGGCTCTGCAGATAAGCATTAAGGAGAAGCGCGCCTCACCTTCAGCGTGGTGTTGGGGTAGCTCAGGGGCACCTTATGGAAAGTGCTGTTGGACAGCACCGCTTGCCTGATGTCCTCGAAGATGGTGATGATATCATCCAGCAGGCAGCGCTTGTCCCTGTGGCTCAGGACGCAGAGGTGCGCGAACGTGTAGTTGAATCCCTTGTAGTTGACGCGCAGCTCCAGCACCTGCTTGTGGACCTGCAGGACCTGATCGGCCAGCTCCAGGATGTTCCCCCCGGACTTGGCCAGCAGGATCAGCCTGCCATATCTGCCCGGGGTGTGCAAATCCGAGTACAGCTTGTGCTTCGACCGGTCAATGGGAAACAGGCTGTTGGCGAGACTCCGCTCGATCTTGGCGAGGCTGTGCGTCGGCGCGACCAGCACCTCCAGGTCCCGCTCCGGCTTGAATCGGCTCAGCACGGTGGATCCGAAGATGATGGTGAGGACTGCGGGGACCGTGAGGAAGAAAACGGGATGCCTACTAACGAACAAGCCCAGCCAGTAGAAGGAAGCCTTGAGTCCTCTGTGAATCACTTGCCGCAGCATCCTCCACGCCAATCCAGCTCGCAGATGCCCCGTCTCCTCCGATGAAGCACATGTGACATCCGACTCCCTTCCCCGGCTCCGCCACGATCCCTAAGAGAATTTACGCCGCCATGCATGCGCGCCTTCGCGCACGCACGCACACACTAATCTGCGCGCACAACAGCTGGAGAAGGAGAGAAAAAAAAAGCACTGCAGCAATTCTAGAGACGGGCGGACGCGCAGACACGCAGACGGATCAGGGATGCATCACGCGTCAGGCAACTGAGACGAACCCCTGCGGTCCCATGTCATCCGCCGCCGAGGGACGCAGAGCGAGCCGCGGATCTCCTTCTCCGCTGCACCGGCTGCAGCAGCGACGAGCCGGCGCGGTGCGGTGCGTGCGTGCCTGCCGTCTGCCTCTCCGGGTCTCGCGGCGGCGGCGCCTCGTTTCTACACTTAACCATGTGGCGAGGTTGGAGGAGGAGGAGGAGGAGGAGGAGTAGGAGGGAAAGTGGAGGTGGCGCTGGTTAACTGATGGTTATTTTTGGGAGCATTGGGGGAAACTTGTAAACACGCTCCTGCAGGTGGACCTTCAGCTTTGGATTCATCAAATGGAGGAGGGGGCTGTGTTGAGCTCCACAGTCACTGAATGGTAAAGGCAGGGTGGCAGACCACCCCAACGTCTGATTCTTGACACCTTATATCACAGAAAGATGCCGGAGACCTCCAGGATTTACCCATATGTTGTCAGAAAGGCCAAAATCATAACCATAAGGTTGAAACACAAACATGTGTTATACAAAAACCAACATTTTAGGATGACTCATCATATCCAACCCTTCCAAAAATGGGCACATTGACATCATAACTCACGGTGCAGAATTAGATCCTTCATAGATTGGGTTGCCATGTCTGTTCACTGGTTGGCACAGGCAGGGTGGCAGACCTCCCCGATGTCTGATTTTTGACTCCTTAAAGTGAAGACAGATGTCCACGCCATCCAAGATTTACCCAATTATTCTCAAAAAGGCTACTCACAATGATGAAAGTTCTAAAATTTGTTATAAAAGCTACACTCAAGGATGACTCATCGCCCATTCACTTCCCTCCAAAATGTTTACATTGTGATCGTAATTTATGGCTGAGAATAAGATCCTTCAAAGATTGTTTGGATCTGCTGGGTTGCCACTATCTGTTCACTGGTTGGTGAATATGCTCTTATTTTTGATTAATTTCATCGCAGACAGACGTCCGAGCCACCCAAGATTTACCCAATATGTCAAAGTCAAAATGATGAAGGTTCCAACATAAAGACCTGAACCTTCCTTATATAAAACCAACATTTAGGATGACTCATCACACTATACTGCAACCCAATACCAAAAATGTGCACACGGATATCATTATTCAAGGCCCAGAATTCAACCCTCAAAGATTGGATCAGTTGGGTTGCCACTATCTGCTCGGTTGGTTCAGGCAGGGTGGCGGACCACCCAAACATTATATTTTTTGACTCCTCGCATCACAGACGGACGTCTACGTCACCCAAGACTATAGTCAGAAAGGAAAGACAGCAACACGTGAACATCCCTGTTATAAAACCAACACTTCAGGATGACTCATCGCCCCACACCAGTGTTTTTCAACCTTTTTTGAGCCACGGCACACTTTAACCTTGACAAAAATCCCGTGGCACACCAGCATCCAAAAAAAATAAAAAAACAAGGAGGAACTCACAGTCTGTACTGATCTACAGCCCCTCCGCAATCTCACATGCATTTTTGTGATAATTGTGGCAGAAAAAGCTGGAAGTTGCAGCTGTTTTTTCTAAAAGATGTAATAAAAGTTAAGTTAGAAGATTTAAAAACTGTTTGATGTGTGTTCGTTGGGGTTTCAAAACATCAAAGGAAGACTCATTGTGCACTGAGACCCTCACTTTAACCTAATGCATCATGGGAGATGTAGTGCAAACAGCCGCTGAACGCAACAGACTCGCTTCTCTGAGCTTCATTGGTTTGTTCACTTTGTTTACGGTCTGACACCGGATTCTGTGGAAAGCTACACCGCTAAAGACGAGCTTTAGCTGGTATTTTTGTTAGAACTGAGCGACTTTACGAGCTAAACCAGAACAAGGCAATGAAAACTTTAACCACTTCTGATTGGTCAGACTGATGATGTGTGATTAAGCCACCAAGAATGATTGGTGGAGACAGTTAAAGGGGCGGGACTTTTCCGAAAACGTCTGAAGCTATGGCTAGATCACGGTACCGTCTTTCTTATCAAAATGTCTTTAAGTATTTTACGATCTTTCATATTCCTAACTACTCAGTGTATTATCAGGGCCTGTTTGGATGAACACAGAGCTGATATCCTGGATGGAATATGTTTTTAGATCAGTTAATGAGGGCAATTTCCCACACGGCACACTTGACCATCTCCCACGGCCCACTGGTTGAAAAACTGCCCTACACCACAACCCAACACCCAAAAATGTGCACACTGATGTCATGATTCATGGCTAAGGAATGAGATCCTTCACATATTGTTTGGATCAGTAGAGTTGCCCCTGGAGATGTCAAAGAAACAAAGTTTATTTTTATTTTATTTTGATTTAGGCTTATAGTGCAGAACGTGACTAAAAACCTCTTCAGTCAATGGCCAGGAACTACGAGGGCGGCTCAAAACATCAAGAGAAAGACGGACGTCCTGCGTTTTACAATTCCTATCGGAATAGTTACCTTATTAAACCTTTATATGTCGATTATCAGTTTTAAACACTTCATACAAGTTACTTTGGTACGGCGGAGGTATGCTGCAAGGCAGTTACTGGCAAAGAGACGCGCCATATGTGCTTTAACTCAGAGGATGCTTGCATGAGACTGCATTTGCCTGACCACATTTCAATGAATCTCATCGTTGTGGTCTTATAGCATTATTTATTAGGAGAATTCTGTTAAGGAAACTACTAGGTAGCTTTCAGAACGTCACAGCAAGGTGTGTGCCGCATAACAAGACACAAAAAGCATGTAAGAAGCATTTTCAGGTGTGATAAATTAAACGTTCTAACAAGTAAACAGTTGGACCCTTTTTTCTGTGTAATAACACGACAGTCGTTGCATTATATTTGTCCACGACTCATATTTTTGCTTAATTCCTACGCTGTTGACGTCGGCTACAAACAAACCGAAACCACCTTCAAGGATGGTCAGAGAGTGGTTCAGGATCCACTTGGGCATATTCAGACTTAAAATTTGTCCCAGATTATTGGGGGAAATAAACTCTGGTTCACTTAAAGTGAACCAAATGTGTCGGCCTTACTTTCCTGCTGATGCCTGCTGTTCAAAGTTGTGTGTCACAAACTATCTGATTTATTGCAAACCACTGGATTAACTATGTTATCACCATGAAATCAGTGTGAACAATTATCTCTTGCTAATTTAATTTATTTTAAATTAATGTAATTCCTTAATTAATTTAAACTGTTATGAGTTTGAATTAAATTTAGTACATTTGGAATTGAACTGCAATCTTCTTTTGTTAAATTTGGCTTTTGGTAAACGCCCCCCTAAACACGATTTCAAAATATCTACTTTAATTTGGTTAAAGACCAAAATATATGTGTTCAACAGTTTTCTGTTAATTTTTTTCCGTGCCAGCAGCATTTGTGCTTGTATGCAAGTGGAGGTTACCTCCGACCAATCAGAAAGCTCCACACATCAGCAGAGGCAGGACAAGGAATGACCAAACTCAGCTCCTTTTAAGCAGAAGAAGAAGCGAGGAGCTGCATACAGAAGGAGTTTTAAATAAACATGGGCTCTTTGGTGTTATGCAAGGCTATTTCTGAGATGACCAAGATGAATATTTAAACAGCTAGAAAAAAATGAAAACTCCAAGAAAAGTCTCCTTCAAGTTGCATTCAAGACCAAATGTAACTGCTCCATACAAAAAATAAATGTTCAACACAAATCAAGCATTACATTTATACATTTATTTAACTATTGTTAGTATTATTTCTGTGACAAAATAATACATTGCCATAGGTAAATATGCATATTTTTATGTCTTTTAGTAAAACATTTCAAGTAGATCCTTACTTGTGTGCAGACGTTTGTTTTTCTGTGTTTGTTTGTGCCTGAGTGCACGTTTTCAAACTCTAACACTAGCATTGGGTCATCCCTGATGTGAACAAATGATTAAAATGAGTTTGTAAATGTTGTATTCTGTCGCCGCCTTGCCTCCATGACAACCGCAGTCACAAAAGTACGAAAGAGGTCCGTGGAATGCGGAAATACTGCTACGTAGTCCTATCAAACGTCTACGTTTGATAGTTTCAGCATTGTATAGTGTAAATGCAAAAATCAGATACGGGTCACTTTTAAAAGAGCATGCAAGCGGATCGTCAAAAAAATCGGATATAGTCAGAAAATCGGATATGAGCATCAAGACCTGCAGTGTAAATGCGGCCTTAGAGACGTCCTTGGTATCAGAGCATCTTACAATACAGTAGGTTTTTTACTCTGTAGACTTTTCATTGATTCTTTTAGTTGTTTTCTGGTGCCTGGTGCTTTTTTCCCACGATTGGTGGCAGTTTTCTGTTATTAAATCTTGTGAACCCGTACCTCCTTCCACTGGGTTCCCTCCTGCCAGAATTCAAAATGGTAAAAGTGCATTACTGGCAACTCAGTGCAGCTCAATCTGTTTTTATGTGATTCTACTAGGCAGTGTATCGTGCAAGGCCTCAAGTTTTAGCCCCTCCTTACCTGTAATCCAGTCTCACAATGTCTTATTGAAGGTGATTTGTGTCCATAAACAGAAAGTACCCCGGGCTCTTACCAAACTAAACCTTAAGCAAATGAGGTCAGCCAATAACAAATTTGTTATGAACCCTTAATTTAGTCATTTCTATCCATTGCATTGGTTCTTGTTTATTATCGTCCGCGTCTGCTGTACTTAGGGTTGGGGTCAGGGAGTAATTACCTAAAGAGCGTTGTTTGTAAATTACCAGAAGGGTTTGCCGTCACCGTGTTACTGACAGCAGCAACAAAAGCTGTCAGAGCGTATCGCAGTGGATGCTGATGCACAGCTGTTGTATTCTACAAGCTAATAGGCCCCCAGCATTAAGACTGATTCCAAAATCAATCTGCTGTATGCTGAAATCAAAAAGAACATATCTGCCTGCCTCAAGAAAAACAACAACCCTGTCTTCCCTGAGGACGTCAAAGAAAGTGTCAGTTGTGTCTCTGAAGTAGCTCCACATTACAAGCCTTTACAACTCTATTCTGGTCTCCTATTCATCTAAAAGAAGGAGTTGTGACAACTAATAAAAGCCTCCTTCCTACTTCAGCAGCACGTCTGAAAATGCTGGGTTCAGGCGTGCTGCTTCTGTTCACCTTGGTAGAACCATCATCAAGGCTGTCTTTTATCTTTCTTTGAAGATGTTTCTAATTCTGTTCCACTTCTCAAGAATGTCTATTTTCAATGAGAATTTCACAATTTTTAACTAATCACTCTCCAACAATCTTTATTGGACCAAAACCCATCAGCCTGGTAGGTCCAATAGAACCTCTTTGGTTTCCTCAATAGGTTTGAGAGTAGATGACACTGGTTGATTGTACCTTTGTAGCTTTCAACAGCCTTGACACAAAGACCTCACTGTGAGGACACTTGACGCAAATTAGGTGTCATTAACAGGCCATCGTTCAGTCTTGAGCTAATCATCTTGAGTTTAAAACAAGATGTTCCAGTCATTACCAACAAGCATCTGGTGTCGCACCTTCTTTTATTGTTTACGTTATCTCACATCCTCCTGTTCAGTGTGTAACTGTGCATCCAAACCTGGAGCTGGGGGTCCAGACCTGTATAATCCTCTCAATCCAACTTCAACACATGGTACATAGACTGTTCAGTCTAGATGACAACGTAAAGCATCCTACCATCCTTCTCTGTCTATTCTTCTTCCTACTCTTTTTCCTGGAGAGGGTCATGAGGTTGCTGGAGCCTATCCCAGCTACTTTTTGGTGAAAGCAGGGTTAGTCCTGGATGGTTTCCAAGCCATTGCAGGACCACAGAACCACATCCCGTCAAAAAAAGGGGCATTTTAGAGTCATATGACATGCATGCAAACTCCCTACAGAAAGGTCTTAGCTTTGACAAATTAAGTATTATGCCCTCACAAATCCAAAGTTACACATGAACAGGATGAAAAAAGTTACAAATGAATTGCAACTCAAATATCTTGAGACTATTTTCACTCCATAAAAGGACGTGTCCAGCCTACATGTGCAAATATGTAAAACATTAAAGTTTTTTTTTTTAGTAATGCTGTGCATTAGCCAGGCAACCGTGACCTCAAATTCCAGCAGAATTCCATAAAACTTTTGGACATTTTTAACACGTTGAGATTTCCAGTAAAAAGAAAAAAAAGTCAAATTAATTTGCATTACTGCATTTTTCCCTCGGTTTTAATTAACTTTAAAATATTAACATTTCTAGTTTTTAAAACAAAAAGTTCTACTTCTGAATGGGTGACATCTGATAAACACTTTACCTTTCTTAAATTATGTGTCATGATTTGAATTTGTTGTCTTTGTTCTGTCTTGTTTCTGTTTCCTGTTTTATTTTGAAAATCTCCTGTCTTGTCTGTTTTCTTGAGTTTACTTCCTTTGGTCCCCATCAGCCCTGATCATGTCCACCTGTGTCTTGTCTGCCCTGTCTGTATTTAAGTCTTGTCTCTGCCTTCCTCCTGTGTTGGTCCATTAGTGTTCCTGTCTTGGTGTTCATGTCATGCCATGCCATGCCATGCCATGCCTTGTTTCTTGTCCCTCGCCACGTCACAGTGAGTTTTAGTTTTCTTTTTGTCATCCTGCTTTGCAGCGCTTTTTGTTTGTTTTTGTAAATTAAACCCACTAGCCCTGAACCCGCTTGCCTCCTGCCTCTGCATCTGGGTCCAACCGGCTCTCGAGCCACTGCACCACATGACATTATGCACGTTTTGAGAAATACTATTTACTTCTTTTTTTTTTTTTACAGAAAAACAATGGGTTCCAGTCTCTTTATAAGGACGTCAAATACATCGGCAGATGCAGAGCATAGCTGTTCTCTGAGGAAAGTCTGGACTTTAATTCAGGCTAGAAATTCTGCCTAGGTTTTCTGTTCTCCACAAGCTCTCATGAAAAAAAAGAAGGAAAAAAAACATGGCGTGCTGCCCACAGATAGAGCTAAGAGTATAAGACATGAAAAATTGATGTGGAGCTGTAAAGATGACCCCTGCTGTGTGTGGGCGTGGAGTCACTGAGGAAACCCTGTTCACAGTTAGCATCTCTCAAAGTTTCACTTTCTCTTTAAATCTTAGCTTCTGTACACGGTTTGTAATACATCACATAATTAACTAAACACTTTGGAAAATTGTACTTTGATCTCTGACGGTCATTGTTCGTTTTCCTTCCAAAATCCTGCCCGGAGACTCCGCGGTTCAACCGAAGCTTTATTGTCCTTGGCCGAACAGGAAACTCCCAGCAGACGTTCAGGTTCAGTGGCTTTCTCAAAGCCCCGTAAGTGGTGTAGAGGGAATTAAACACACATACCTCATTAACCCACAGCTCCCCTGATGGGGCAAAGAGTTAAACCGGACCTATAATTCAAAATCTTTATCCTCCTTGCAGATGCGTCACCACAACTTCAGCTCTGCTGCCTTCGCATCATTAGCTTTGATTGTACATTCCATATTTCTTCTTCTGCAGCTATGCTGGGGATGACTTTTATAGAAAAAAAAAGATACAGTAAAAGTATTTTGGATTTTACCACAAATTAATTTTTATTCATACAAAAGCATAAAGTGAGAGTCTTCACAGTGTTAACAAATCTTAAATACCTAATATAGCTGTGGAAGTGCTTGTACTTGTGAAATAAAGATGAATAATGTAAGAATGATGTTTTACAGTAAAACTTGTCTTAAACTGTCAGGTCATGAAAAGTAAGTACTGAAAACTCTGTACTGACTGTGAATAAAATATTAATAGAGATCAAGCTGTGCAATACGAATACCGCGAAAGACGGCGACCATCCTGATAAATGGTTACTTTAAATGTGCTAAAACAATCTCATGGCAGCTAAAATTATATAACAACTCAAACAAATCCATTTATGCATTTGACCAATCAGATGGACTCCTTCACGTTGTTGACCAATCGGATGGAGCTCTTTTATGTTAGATGATTGCCTTCTATGTATACCAGGGTTATTTGGAGTATAATTAAAGTAATACTGACTAAACTGTTTCAGTGAAATGGAAATAATCATGTATCTCATGTTATATCGGGGTTGTGGGGTGTATAAGCGGTGGACTGGAGGAGGAGTACAGGAGGCTGGTGGACGGATTTGTGGAGTGGGCTGGAGAGAATCACCTGCTGCTCAATGTGGACAAGACCAGGGAGATGGTGATCGACTTCCGGAGGAAAAAGGACTGTCTTACAACCCCTCTGCATCCTGGGCAGGGATGTGGAAGCGGTGGAGGAGTACAAATATCTGGGTGTGACTATCGACAGCAGACTGAGCTGGAGGAGCCACAGTTCTGCTGTGTACAAGAAGGCCTGCAGCAGACTCTACTTCCTGAGGAAGCTAAGGTCATTTGATGTGTGCAGCAAGATGCTGGGGATCTTCTACCAGTCTGTGGTAGCCAGCACCTTGTTCTCCTCCGTGGTCTGCTGGGGAAGCAGCATTGCAGTCAGTGACACCAACAGACTGAACAAGCTCATCAGGAAGGCGGGTTCTGTCATTGGCTGCAAACAGGAAACCTTTGAAGCAGTGATGGAGAGGAGGTCACTGAACAAGCTCTTATCCATCATGGACAACCCAGAGCATCATCTCCACCCTGTTCTGGACAAACAGCGGAGCTCGTTCTCTAGAAGGCTCAGACAGCTCCGCTCCAAAACTGCCCGGTACCAGAAATCCTTCCTGCCAAATACTATAACCCTGTTCAATAATTCACAATGCAGAAGATAACCTTGCACATTTTTTTTTCTCCTTTCGTTATTTTGCACATTTCTTTTGCACATCACTTTACCTGCACTGTTTTGTAAATAGCTCTTTAAATTATACCACATTTTTCCTTGTTCTTTTTTATTTTTATTCATATTATTCTTACTCTTTTTTTCCTGTCAGTTGTTATGGTAACGAACAAATTTCCCACGTGTGGGATCAATAAAGTATTTCTGATTCTGATTGTGATTCTGATATCGTCATCACATATTGATCACTAATATTGCAAATCGCAAGTTTTCCTTAGATAATGCAGCCCCAATTTAAACTATAACTTTTCATTTCATTTTTTTTGTTTCTGCAAAAGAATCCACTTATGCTCTACCTACTTTAAACTTTTTTCAAAATGCAAACTACAAAATGTTTCGTTTTTTTTTAAATAAAAAAATCAGGTTATAAAGAATCTTAGACTCCTTAACTTTAGCACTTTCCTAGAACAGTGTATTATTCTAAGATATGAGTTCAGTTTTGTGATAAAGCTTTTATAACACAGTTAGGAGTCTAGAAATGGCATTTTATTCTTTTAACCATCGAAAAAATGTGTCTGACTACAAAAAACACTGAATCCATTCAGGACATCTTTAGCCCAGATGCATGAAAGTCCTGTTTTCCTTTTCTTTAATAAAATGTAAGTTATGAGGTCTGACCCTGGGTTCCAACCTCTTTCCTGAAAATTGCTGCCTTGAAAGATTACATTTGTACAGATGAGGCTGGGGTATTTTGTAAGCAACTATTCATCTGTTGTTCTCAGAGGACATAAATAGAGAAACTTATGTATTTATTTATTTCAATTGTTGAGAAGCAACAATGCAGAAACTATGTTCTAGAAAAAGACAGATTTTTTCCATAAATGGCATAATCATATTCAAAATACATCTTAGAACGCTTTTATTGGATGGAGCGGGTCTTTAAAAAGCACTTTGCCCCCCCCCCCCCCCCCCCTTACATCTAATTTATAACACCACAATATCATTTCAATGGTTCCAACAATAAAGGCATTGACATTTTTAATTTTATTTTGTGTTTAATGATTCTCCACTGGAGATAACCTGCTTTTCATATCGATTTTGCCTCGATATGCAACATTTTACATTAATATTGTGTAGCATTAGCACAACACAAAGAAGGTTCAGCAATAGAATCAGCTGAGTCATGCTGATTAAAGTGGAGACTTCACTACTGTAAAGTAGGAGTTTTGGGAGAAATCAAAATTTGCGAAATATATCGCAATATTTCCTTTGTATCGATTTAAAATGCGGTCAAAATGATATTTATTTATTTATTTATTTAGTTTCTCTTTGGGATGATACCGAACCAAAACCCTGTGCCACATTGTTGCCAGTATCACATAAAAATGCGGATTTCGGTGCTTTATAGCGGTTCAAACACGGTTCAGGCTCCTGAGCAGTTTAACATTTCTGGAGAAGCTACATTTAGCAATGTTGGAAATGAACAGCACTTTTTTTCTTCAATCGTACTTTTAGAGCCTTCTTGGTGAAGGCACATTCCTTCTATGTCTCGCTTTAGAGTTCGGTGGGCCTTATATATGAGATCATTTCAAAAAACGACCCTTCAGTGACAGTACGCTTTATAATCTGATACGCCCTAACTGCACAAAATACGGCAATATTTTTATAAATAAAATAAATACAAATGCGGTGTGAGTATTCCTATGGGTAAATTAAGAGATTATCCATCCAGTGCATAAAGGTCTATGATGCAGAATGGTAGCATATATTTGGAAGTCAAGTCTCTGGAGTAGGGATTGCACATCAATAGCATTGTTTGTGTGCTTCTTTAGGCCTCATAAATGCTATCCGATGCTTACGTAATCAGATACTGTTTGAACCTCTGGATCGACTTTGTCCATTTTTCCCGAAACAGCTTTAGAGTCATGCATTTAGATAGAAAGGAAATTTAAACAGTTACATCCTTGGTCTGGAAAGAAATTACAAATAAAACCACCTGAACTGTAATAACTGCAAGAATTGGACAGACATTTTACTTTCCATTTCCTTTTTCTCCATGTGTTTCAGTCACAGTGCAGAGCCTACACTGCTTCCTCTTTCACTTTATCATCGTACAGTATATCTTCTGTCATTGCGTGCTTGTAATATACTACCAGTCATGCACCCTCCTGTACTTTTTCAATGTCCTCTCATATCTGATCAGCGCCAAGATACAACAAAAGCAGAACAGGCGGATAAAAGGATCCCCTGGGAGACCTGAAATCCCATTTCTATGTAGGAATCTTAATGGTTAAAAGTAAAATGGGAGAGAACTGAATTCCTTTTAGGTGCCTAAGTCTTCCTTTCTGACGCCGTGATTTACCTTAAACTCTATCCGTGGGAATTCTTTGCCATGCTTTGCACTTTCTTCTGGCGCCACTTCATCCCCAGCAGCTCTGACGGATGCTCACAAGGACACTGGCAGTTCAGAAGGAAATCAGCAAAAATCACCACTCGTAATGGTGCACTCCATTCAGCCTCCTGCAGACCAAAATGCAATGGAATGGCCGTCATTATCCACTCATTCAGAAGCTGAAACGGCAGCTTTTGTAGGTGACATTTCTTTTTCTTTTTCTTTTTTCCTGATGGAGACTAAAGAACAGAGGAGGTGGAAAAGCATAAAATCAGGAATTGAAAACACAAATTACCAATAATCAGGTTAAGATCTTTTCTAACATGAAATGTTAAAGGAAATAGACTTACTATGACTAGACTTCAGGAAAAATGTAATAGGGAATGTGAAATACTTTATTAGCAGCTGAAACGGTGACAGTTTTAAGATTTTTGCACAACTCAAATGAGGTTAAATGACTTCTCAGTCTCCATAAAAATGCAGCCAAACACAACTTTTGTTTTGCTTAAAATTGATCTTTTTTGAACATAAATGTTTTCTACATTAAGAAACAAATGAATAAAATGGCTTTGTGTTGTTTTATTAATAAACTCTTATTTATTATTTTCTTATTTACTGTAGCCAAAACACTTGGATGAAGGAAGAATTCCACATGAAAATGGATAAAAGCCTTTTGGATATGAGGTGAAACATCTTCAGTTTAAAAAACTAAGTCTAGACGACTTTTTAAAATATTCATTTATATGTTCAAATGTAAAAAAAAACATCCCGGATGGTGGTTTAAAGTGACTTTTTGTCAGAAGGGGATAATTTATTATGATTGGCTTTGGACAGTGTCATGTTTCATGATAGCCAATCACAGACAACGTTACTTTACACACAAACACCAAACAGGCGGAAGAAGCTACAAAAACAGTTGAGTACAGAGAAAAATGGAAAGTTTGTATTTGTATTTGTATTTGTTTAGCAGAGAAATAAAAACTACTCTAAATTCACTGAGGTAAAGGGCAGGAATGAGTAGAGAAAACAAGATTCTGTTGACTTTCAGGAAATAAGTACAGATGTTTACCAGACCAGTTTTCGAGATTTTTCGTTTGATTCCTTTAAGGCTGATGTTATTCACACGTTTTTACGTGTGACTGACACAAAAAGTGATGGTAATTCATGTTGGCCATGCTGTCAAGATGCACTTTGCTGCATGGTTCTTATATATTTTAAGTGCATTCAATGTTAAATGGTGTTATTGGTCACATGGAGTAACCTTACCCTGACCCTGACTCCAGTCATAGCAGACACAAGAAAAAAGTTCAGCACTGGCTGTACGTATTTAAAAATTACTTGCAATAGTCATTTTCTTTATTTAGTCTGGACTAAAGCGTTAAACCCACTATTATTTACATGTTTACATTTTTTGTAAGAATAAAAAAAAGCTCATTGTGTAATAAATACTGAAGGTTATATACAAGTATATGTCTGTTTTGCTTACCTCCAATAACTGAAAACTGATCAGGAAAAGACTACAGTTCAGAAACTCTAGTTTGGATGTACTTTTATTTATTTATTTATATTTGAAATGGTTTATTTCAAGCAAATCAAATAAGAATAATACACAAAAAACATTACAATCATCAGTTATACATTCATACAATGACGTATCAAACTTAGGATAATTAGATATAAAATTAAATATTGCTTGAAAGGGAGTGGAAGAAAGCAAATTTATTTAATCCCACCCCTGTTCTACCATTACCATTTTATTACCAGTACATGATTTATCCTCATCTAGTTCCTAAATTTTATCAAACAGAATTAAGAATCCTTAGGTATCAATAAAACATATGACGAAGATGAATTACTTAATTATTATGTAAAAAATAGACATTACTATTTTAGAAATCAATACTTCTTCTGCATATTGAGGTTTCCTCTTAGTTTTCTGTGTTTTCTTTTAGTGAAATATCTGCCAAGTTGGGAATGAAAACTGTGCAGGTTGGCCTGCTGTTTTGCCAAATGACAGCTGGGATGTACTCCAGCAAAACCGTGAAATCCCCTTGAGCTGCTGTGACGGTGTGGCACCGTCAGATTGCGAGGGGGCCCACACCGTGTATTTATTTTATGTGTATTTACTTATTTTATGTATAAAACTGACTCCTGTGATGCCACCTGGAGGATAATTAAGAGCCACGCCCAATGGGAGTGGCTCGCTCTTCAAACAGCAGCATCACAGGAAGTGAAAGAAGGAGTGAGACTGAGGTGCCATGCGCTGTGTGGCCCTGCGTGGAGCAACTGTGGTGCTCAGAACCTGAAATAAAGACCTCCTCACCTTGGCTCCTCTGCATCCTTTCTCGGCGGGACCCCACCACAGCTGCAGAGCGATGGTTGTTTGGAATTTCCACAAACACCACATTCACTGAAATTCATCTGTAAAACTCCAAGGCCGCGCAGTCACATTTTCGGCTCATTAAGGTGCGTTTGGATCAATCAGGACAAGAATACGCCCACCTTTTGAGATGATGAAAGCTACAGTTGACAGACTATATCTAATTTGTAAATCCTTTCCCAACACGATGTAATGTATTTAAAGCTGAAACCCCTCCGGCTTTATGACGCTCTGTCTGACCTCCAGTCCTCCTGTGACTCTGGTAGTAGGTTATTCATTACTTTGTGTCAACAGGGGATCATTTTGGCTGGGCTGGATGAGATAATGGCTAAAACATTTGGTAGGCAAATCAGTGGGACGTTTAAATGGGAACAGACTGATTGAACTGGACTCATACAGGCCAAACTGGGGACTAAAGTTTGAAACATTTCTGGGTGTGTATGATTTCTTACCACCTTTTAACGCAAAGACAGCTTTGTTGTTGTCATCAGCATTGGCGTATGTCAAGTACGAGCTTCTAGGGTCCTGGCAGGCTCCCTGTTGACATCCTGAGCTCTGTAAGGATAAGTGAAGAGGACACAGGAATTGATTGATTCGAGGCTCAGGCACTGTGCTTTGGGTTGGCTGTCATCCTCTGAGGCTCTTGCGTGAGTCTGATTTGCAAAACTGTGTCTGGCTACATTTCCCAGATGCAGAAGACAAGCTAAACATGCGCCGCTGCGTCTGCAGACAGGGAAAAGGCTAAACTGACTCTTCTGTTTTGTGCAAACAATTTGAGGATCACAGTAAAACAGTTAACGGTTTATGGTCCAATATTCTTTATGCAGTAGATTTCAGTCATTAAGTAACTAAAAAAAGAAAATCAAAATTGCCCGCCAGCGGAAACTAATCAGTTTATTTAAGTCTTTTGAAAACAAGATGGTCCAGCAAACTTGTTCTTACCAGTCAAAGATTAAAGACCCACTTCAAATCATTGTGAATCAGTAGCAGACGAAAAAATGCAGGTTGAAAAAGATTGTATTTGCAACCTAAAAAATATATTAAAGGGCCACAAGCCCTTCTCTGCTCCATTCCGATGCATCCATCTGTAGACTACTAGATCCATGTACGTCTTCATTTTCTTCAATATTGTTCACCTTTTTTGTTGCACCAGTAATGTTATGCTAGGTGTGTGAGAGAGTGAAGCTAGCTGGAGAGTGTGAACAGAGAGCTCTCAGTGACTGGGTGGGGAAGGTGCAGCAGGGTTTCTCTGAAGGTTCCAAAAGACAACTCAGAGGTGAATTATGAATGAACTCCTGCTGCTCTGCATCAACTATGTCCTAGAGAATGACATTTTATGAAAAGGATTATGTCAAAAAGGCATAATCAAAATTAAAAGACCACTGGGAACGTTTTACAACTTATTAAAAGATCATCGTGTGGCGCCTTTGGAGATTGATAAAATTCTAAAAAAATTTGGACAGGATTTTCAGGTTTTGGACAAACCTGAAAATGATGGTGGTAAATGGTGTCTTCATTCCAAAAGGTTTCCATTCAACAAAGAAAAAGGCTTAAAAAAGGCTACATTTAGAATTAAAGCTGCAAGTTTTTGAATATTTCTTCATCTGTGAGCTGTTTCCAGTTGGATGTTGTTCCATAACTCCATATCTTAAAGAACATCTAAGTATATCACAAGCGGAGGGTCCACTTTTGAAAACAAGCAAACAGATTTTTTTTTTCTGTGGATCAGGTCCTCAATATGTAGGAGATAATGCTTGTTAAGTTGTCCATGATCAGAAATTAATGGACGACGCGGAGGCAGGTAGCGTTCAAAGCAAAGAGAAGTCACTTAATTTCAAATAATGGACACCTCACAGGGCATTATCCTGCTTATATCATGGAGACTTATAAAAAAAACATATTTAGTTCTTTAATCTAGTTATTTTAGAGTTGTTTTTCACAAATATGGACTATTTGATGCACAGTGTGATGTGTTGTCATGGTAACAGCTACAGAACCTGTAGCTGCTGCAGCTGGTATATGAGAACTAACCAGCAGAGGAAAGATATATATACTAAACATCATGTCAAGTGATACAAAACATCATTTTAGAGGAAAAGCCCCCCATTTTAGCATTTTTTTTGTCCAGATGATGAAGCTAAAGTTTGTTTTAAAGAAACAAAGTCCATAAGTAGTTTCCTAGATCACTTTCATTGCAAGAAATATCCGCTCTTAACTCTGATCATTACATTTCTTTCATCAATAAACAATAAAATTATTTGCATACAAGTGTTTAGAGTTTCTGTCGTTCCGGTTACCAACTGGCGTTTAGGCCAGCGCAGTAATAGAGAACATGTCGGCTATATGACTGGAACCTCTTTTATAGGTGTCCATTATCACTTTTTGCCCTGCAGCCAATCAGAATCGAGTGTTCACCCGGAATATGGTATAAGTTCAGATTTGTCAAAGGCTTTAAAAACTTAACCTTCTTTCCATTAATCAACTCTTCACTTTATAGCTTTACCCAATGATAATGTTCATAATTTCTAAATTACTGAATTGAAGGGATGGATTTCAGATTTAGCCTTCGCTTCTTTCTTTTTTGACCAATCATTTTGTCTTTGGCAATGAGCTGACACAAACACATTCAGACAGATTTTACAAATCAACATATTTTGGTCTTTCTTTTTTTAACAGCACCGTCATTTCCTTTTAAAGGCCTTCGGTTCATTGGCAGGTACTGAAGGAGCCGGCTGAATGTTATCGCAGATAATGAGAAATCAAAACTCTCTCCCCGTGTGTGTCTCAAATTATAATGGATTAGTGCCAAATGATATCAGGCAGTTCCATGGTTTCAAAGAGGCTGTCCACTGAGGGATTTCCCATGCAGAGCTGTCAGATGGCGTGCAGTGAATAAAACATAAGACCTGAACAGAGACAAAGACAACTGATCCATATACAGCATGCTGTGCCAAAATGCAAGACAGCACGCTCCTCTCCTTCCCGGAGACTGCACATGCCTAATATCATTTCAGATTCTCAAGCCAAATAGCATTTCTATTGTTTTTTATTTTATATTAAATGTCAGCTCTTATTTACTCAGCCGGAACCGAATTAGTCACCGTTCTACTTTTTCTTCTGTAGACACCGTTTGCAAAAAAGAAAAAGCTTTTTTTTATGACAGAACAGGTTTATAAGGCAACAACACACGCTTGATTCTGCTACATCATATAATGTTCATCAAGTAAAAAAACAAAAGAAATCACCTTAAGATATATACACTTTCTGCAGACGTAATTAACTGAATTAATCCTCGTTTTTCGCCATAATTAAAATGATCAATGTTAAACCTTTGGTTTAGATTCTTTACAAAAATATTCCTAGAACCGAATCAAAAAAACAAAGGTAATAGACAAATGGGTTGTGTCTGAATTGCCTCACTACTCAGTGCACCAATATGTAGGGTTGTCTGAATCTACAATTCTAAAATCCATTACCTAAAAAAATTCCCAGAAGTCTTGACAAAAACTAGTGTGCATCAATACTCACTATATTGGCGAATATGTACCACAATGCTTTGAATTCGATAAGGAACATCAGAGCATGATATCCTTAAGTGGATTGAGCTGTGTTTGCTGTTATGCGGCCATTCTTTCCCCTCAATCTTCATTCCAACACTTACCTATGGACATGAACTCTAGGTCATGACCGAAAGAGCAGGGTCCGGAACACAATTGGCCAAAATTAGCTTCCTCTGCAGAGTTGGGCTGCGTACACGCCATGAGTAGCTTTTTAACAAATATGCTGAATGTGAGTCTTTGAAAGCGCTTTTAGCATATGCAGTTGAGACAGGACTGTAACTACCTGATACTAGTGCATGTACTCACATTTGGAAGAGGCTTGGTGCAAAATGTTGAAGCGGTGCAAATCTTGCTCCAGGCTTTTCCTTTCACAGTTCTATTCCAATATATGAAAGACTTGGTGTTCCGGCTGGGCACAAACAGCGACTATTAATTTTTTTCTTTATGATTATGTTTACAATGGTTGAATCTTCCGTGTTTTGAAAAGGACACTGCACATTTGCCATTACCAAAGCAGAGTCCCTGATTGGTCGAAGTTCAACTTGTTTAACTTTTAATTCGTCGTTCAATTCGAACACAATGGGTTCACAAATAGTCTTCTTAAAATGTTATTTTTTTATTAAGTCTATACTTTGGCAAATGGGCAACATCATATTTCAGCTGTAAAAAAAAAATGTAATAAGCATGTGTCCTAATTGTGATAATTACTAGCCAGTCCCACACTATGTAGTCTTTTAGGGGTTAGGGAGCTACATAATGTAGTGAAATACCATCTTAGATTCATAATCAATGTCATAAATTTGTTTGATTCTTTATTTATCAGATCATAATAAAGAAGAAAGGGTTCACGGTGGCGCAGTGGTTAGCACCCTTGCCTCACAGCAAGAAGGCCTCCTGTGGGACCTGAAACAGAACGCTAATGGCGGACCTTTCTGTGTGGAGTTTGCATGTTCTCCCCGAGCATGCACAGGTTTTCTCCAGGGACTCTGGCTTCCTCCTACTGTTACTCTAAATTGTCCCTAGGTTTGAGTGTGTGATTTGTGGTCCTGCGACAGACTGGCCACAAATCACAGTATAGCGTAATTTAAAAAAAAAAACATCTTACAGCCAAATTTCTGCTTTACAATAACCTATTGTATAAAAGCTTAGGGTTAGGGTGTAGAAAAGCTGCAGATTCTTCACTGCACTATTGCAGTTAAGGCATCCGTTTTGGGCTAACGATTCCAATAGCCATATTTGACGTTGCATTTTGACAATGCCATACACCCGAACAGTCATCTAATGTAGCTTGTAAAGTCTCAGATATATGATTGGCTTCTCATGGGCTTTGCCAAGGTTGCTGAATGGTTCCATCTGACCAGTGAGCTGTGAAAATGGTCATTAGGCCACTGAGGCCTATCCATGTCACCTTGTTCTCTTTCCAATGCTTCCGCTCACGTATTTTGCTCTCTCATTTATTCCTGTATCACTCCTAATTTAACGGGAAGGAAGAAGTCACCATTTAAAAAAAAATCTAATCTCTCTCCCAACTGTCTTCGTCCGTGTCTAAAAATAGACGGCTTTTGATTAATTGTCCCCTCCACTCTTGTCCCTTCAACTGATTTATGCCAATAAGCAAAGCAGTCGGCACCAGAGAGGCCCAGCGGAAAATACCATCTCGCAGTCTGGAGCCCAATAACCATTTTATGCTTGGTCAGCTGGCGAACCGAAGGTGATGAAGGCTGAAAGGGATAATCAACCATGTGAGAAGTCACCTGAAGGGTGGCTTAGTGAAAATGCGTCAATGCTGCCAGACGCCCCTACTGCTCTTTTGGCTTGAAAAGACTTGTGTACAGAGGCAGTCCCACGAAGACATATGTTTGTATTAACTCTGTAATTTTAAAAACTATAGAACAGTAAAGTAATGTATGAGGTATTAAACAAAGATCTAAAACCTGACACATTTAACACTGTGGATTTGTCCTCACTGACATCTGTTTTCCTTGGATGGTCCCTTTTCAAAACTTTTTCACCTAAAGGGTCTTGATTGGCCTCCTAGCATATTCTGGTGTAATTGAGCACTTCTACTATTTGCTTTCACAAATAATAATTTCAATAAAAAAACTTGTAATTGCATTTTCATGAGCTTGTGTTGCAAATGTTGAGGAATTAATGGAGACAGAATAAGACTGGAGTGACACTAACATTTTTCTCTTGTCTTGTTTTAATGGTCTGACTAAAGTTACGTTCACACCACCCTTGGCAACACATGCTCAAGTGGCCACTTCCAATAAAAAAAAGTCTATGTAAACATGTGGTCATGTACAAAATGCGTGTTTTGGGCTGCCCTGTTCTAAACTCTTGTGTTCAGACGTAGAAACAAAATTTTTACAACCAATTTCAGGCACTAAAAGTACAAAACGTTTTGACACCGAGTGCATGTTGCAACAACCCTTACAAGTGGATAAAGACTGTCTGCAGGTAAAAAAAAAAGGTAAATCTGTATGCGGCACATAGGTGGCCTGCATCAAATAGCAAGGTCACAGACCGCTTGGTGAGCCCGTTCAAATAAAATTTTTCAAAGGGCACGCTTATACAACATGCAGGGGTCAGTAAACGTAAAGTAGTTGAGACACAGGTGAGTAACTTTTGATTCATTTTACAAGTACTTTATGATACACTTACCACACGCATGACAACGGTACATTCTATTTTTATGAAATCCCTTGAAGGGGGTGTACTAGCCTCAAGGGAGCTAGAAGTCACCTTAAGATTGCAGCCGATCCTGCCTATGTCCCTCCAGGGATTCAGACAATCCAAAAACCTGCTGCATCCCCCATATGGGTGCATGTGACTAAGGCTTTAGGTCAACTGGTTGTAGGTACAACTACCAAACTCCTGAACAACCTATACTCTGCTTCAGATAAGGTACACATATGAGTTTGCTAAGACGAACGGAAAATGTGGGTTTTAATTTGCAAACCTCTTTTGGTGAGTAGCATTTACAAATTAAGATTCCTTTTCACTGCTGCTCCAACAGGAACCACCATTTAAGCACCATCTTCATGATTGACAGGCCACAAGTAAAAAAATTGTCTATAACACAACAGTTGAAACAGAGCACTGATCCGTGTGTCCTTGAGCAATACAAAAACCAACGACCCCATGGTCAAGACTTAAACACTGACTTGTGCAGCTGCTCTATCACTTTAAAACACCATTCATTTGTTTAGCCTCAGGCCCAAATCAGCATTTTAAAATATGCTGACAGCTATCAGTCAACAGGGAGGGACCTGCAGGTGAAAGGTCGTCTGAAGGACAGTCACCGGAGGCAGCGTGGTGCTCCAGACCAGCCAGTCTAGACTACCGACCCCCACTGAATGTCTGCTGGTATGAATTTAGGTTATTTCAAGACATCTGGGTTGGCCATTAATAAACTCAGTCCATTTTTGGAACCATTCAGCAGGGAGGCGTCACTCCTGCTTGCGACTGCTACACTGATCTTATATCCCTGTATCATTGTGGGAAATGGGCCAGTTAAGGTGTCTGACTCATTCCATGCTCACGATAAATAAATTATGCCGTTTGGATTGGACTTTCTGTGATTTCATCACTGGAAAAGATTTGTCAAAGCAGATTTAGCAATAGAAATGCATCAAAAAATAAAAATATTGAGATGTATGGAGCAGTTTGGATAGGGGGCATATAGAAGTTATCATTTTATACAAACTTGAGTAGGACGTGACCAAAGAATGTTGATGTATTTTATCTCTGCTGTCCTTTTTTTCCCAATCTTCCTCTATGTCCTATGTCATTCTTTTATCTCTTCTTCTTTTCCCTCCTCATCATCAGTGGTTCCCATGTGGCTCAATGATAGACACTGTACCTACCCAACCCATCCTTTATCAGCAGTTTATGAGAGAACAAAGGCAGCTATAGCATTTAATTAGCAGATTTCAAACTTCTTATGAATCATGCTAATCCAGCCTGACATGATCTACTTTCTCTGTGTCTCAGAGCACCAACACAATTAAACATGAGAAAGAAAATGAAGGATTACTACGCGGACGCAGAGACACGCTAGCTGCACTAAAGAGTTCATCTTCAGTTCATTTTCATGTGTTGTGCAGTACAATGGCGTGCATGACAGTAAAGCGGTGAAAGCGCTGTCACAGACGGTTCATACCAAATCATGAAAAAAGCCAGTTGGTGACCTTCATGAATAGGTTGGTGCTCTGTATGAAATCTCCCTACTGAGTGTAAAAGCCCAAAGGCACAAGCTCTGAAATCATCCAACTACGTTTTACTAAAGAAATTGCCTTATAAACTGGTTTAAAAGGTCTCTTTATCTCCTTTATAATTCATAAACTCACATTCTCCCCCCTGATACTGACATTTGACTACAGACTCATAAGTATTGAACGGCTTCAAAAGCAACAAGAACTTATTATGAACATGATTAAACCCAAAAAAGAAAAAAAAATCCCCTGCTAATGTGTGGATTTTTATTTAAACCTGCAAAACCTTAAAAAGCTGCTAACCCTCAGTTGCTTAATTACGTACCAATAAATAATAATTGTGGTCGCATCTGTATTTAAAAAAACAGGTTGTCTCTCTTTACTTTGAGCCTTATTTTTTTTTCTTTTTAAATTTTGAACCAAAATTAAGCATTTCTCAGTAACAGCAGTAAATTGGCGCTGCTCTAGGAGGTTTGCAGAGGTTGGAGTTGACCTTATGGATCTTGGCATTACAGGTCAAAACTATAAATTTGAACATGGCTCAAGCAACAACCAATATTTTTTAAGTAAAGGAATGGAAAATAGGGTCAAATAAGTCCCTGATTTGTGTCGGGGCAATTTTAGGCTCGTGTTTCAGCTTAATGCTTATAGAAAGTCATTATTACAGAAAATTATCTCTTAAAAGTGGTAAATAGCCACAATAGAAAACAAACAGTCAGTAGTTGTTGTAACACAATGGTTGTTGCATAGCTGAGGACTCGCCTTTTCAATCAACAATGTAATGTAAATATTATAGTACATTTTTTGTTTTTCTACACTTGAACAGATTTTTTTAGTTTCAGCAGGACATTTAAACTTGATTAACTTAATTAGTTAATCAGCTTTAAACAGTGGTCAAGGGCCACTACAAAACCACCATTACTGCAATCACTGATAAAGTTAAATTTAGAACACATCGTTGATTGGATGGCCATCAGGAGTTTTATCTCTGGTTTTGAGTGCGTCTGTGTTTGTACTCATGTGAGGCCACATTTGAATACTGCAGCCGTAGCACTTCGATCAGTAGTGCTGAAGCAGCGTCTCAAATCTGGCTCAAATTAGACATGACGGTTAGCTAAGATGCCACCTGCTAATTGCTTCGCTGAGAGGGAAAGCGGTAATGAAGGAGAAAGGGAGGAAAACAGGGAGAAACCTGCCTCCGTAGCAGTGAATGTTCTATATTCTGGTGTGCAATTCCTTTTTTTTGTTTTGTTTTAGAAAGAGCAAGCTTACAGATAGGGCTATGCCTTGTGACAAGTAAACTAAAATATCTTTGTTTACTGGTTTGGACTGGTTAGCTGCACTTTTGCATGATGTTAGCTCATAAAAAAGGCTGTTAAAATCTGCCATTCCATCCCCAAAAAATTGCTAAAAATGTACAGAGGGGTCACATTTCATTTGCAAACATTCCTGAAGAATCCTGCTAGACTGGAGGTTGGTAACCATACAGGTCATGTGACAGGATGACACTCAGGCGTACTGTTTCCTGTTGAATCCCTTCTTAATAGCATAAATCACAAGTGTCTTTACAGATAAAAAAAGGAGTGTCTGAGGGTGCACACGGGCAAACCTGTAGGCAACACGCAGATGGTCCAGACCAGATATCAAGGTCATAGACTGCTCCATGAGATCATAGAAAAAAAATGATCGTCCACATTTTTTCTACAGGCATGCTGCTGACAATATGTTGTAGCGGACTCTTTAAAAACATGCAAGGGTAAAGTAGGTAAGACACAGGCTTTTCGTACAGATTATTATTATTATTTTTTGATTCCCTGAAATGCTGTGACTAGACTATGGCATTCAGGCACTGGTGACACCATCACCATTAAATCATAGGTGCAGACAACCTCTATTAGCCATACAAATTCTTCATGATACATTTTCCACACACAATGGTCCGTTCCATTTACATGACGTCCCTTGAGGTAGCCGTATGAGCCTCAAGGGAAATGCAAGCCGCTGTGGCCGCTCATCTCTACATCCCTCCAAGGGCCCAAAAACCCTTACAGGTCAATCCTACTATACAGGTGCATGGAACCAAAGCTTAAAGGTCTTGTCTACAAGGACAACAATTGATGTTGCTTTATTTCCAAACTCCAAGGAACTGCAAATTTAATCTAGTCCCTCTACAAGCTGGGGGTTTGTATGTTTCTCACTTTTTTTTCTCTAGGTGCAAACACGCTAAAAAACAATGCCTGCCTTGCAATGGCTTTTTTGCCATACAAATGGAAACAGAAAGCCTGACTTGGTGAACTAAAAGCCAAAAGATGAGGTAATCAACAGCAGAAAGGGGTGTTTGGAATTTCTAAATAAATAAATCTGGTGATCTTTAGGGGCAAAAAAAAAAAGGTTGGACTGACGAGAAACTATTTCTGTTAAGCTGAATCAACTGGTGTCACTAACACAAAGATAAAAAAAAAGAAAAAGAAAGAAGGACCACTTCTAAATGTAGCAAGGCCATCAGTGTGATGCAGGCAGCAGCAGAGTGTTATGGAGGTGGATAATGAGCTGCTGCTAACGGCAGATGTGCACACCACAGGGAGGGCTTTTGCTATCCAACACATAAGATGGCAAGTGGAACTGAGATTCAACCATTTGGAGCAAGTAGCTACAACTCAGAATCATAGGGTTTCTTCCTTTTCAGTCTTTTTACATTCAAAACTGGTACTTATATGCCAGAGGTGAACTGGAGCTTTAAAACAATAGAAGCTTTCAAACAGCACATTCAGAGGAGGTTATCACTATGTGTTTATGGTAATCACCATTTAACCTTTTGACACCTGAATTTATTTCTAGATACAAAAAAAATCCCAATGAAGAAAAGTTTTTTAGTATTAAACAGAAAAAATATTTTTAAAATGCACATTTTATTTTACAAAAGTTGCTCATGCTTGTGTATAATATAAATGGAATAATCAAATACTCAAAAGAAAACAAAAACTACGTGAGCTGGAAAATATTGTTTGGAAACGGATGTTTGTTACATGAACGTTGAGCGTAGATGGGCTTGTTTAGGGGTTAATTGCTCTGTCACCTCCTCTTGGTTTGTTTTTCGGTTTTTAAATTACATTTGAGGTGGAAAATTAGCACACCCCTGAAAAACAAGTAATCAGTTTTATACAGCAAATGACTTTTTGGAGCACAATTGTGTTGAGGGACAAAGGCAAACATAATTCAAGGCCTTTTTTATCCTCCTGAAAATGGACTGTTTGACATGAACGTTATAAAAGTTAGAGAAATCAAATAAAAGTGAAATATGTCTGAGGGTTTTTGTAATCACGACAACACAAAAACGCACTTTTCTGGGTTTTTTAACCTCTTCCGAATGTAAATGCTTACGTCCATCCTCAAATTTGAATGAAAGTGTGGTATGAACAATGATATTTAAAGAACAGTGTATGGGTGCCATCTTAACAAATGGCTGCCATTTTGGACTATTCTCATGCTAACAGGTTTCTCTGAAAGATGGGATCCTAAGGTATATCCCTGCCAAATTTGGTGCTTGTACCACAAAATACTCAATATGTCAGAAATATCAACCTAACCGGCTCCACTATGTCTGAAAAAGAAAAAACACCCAATGTCAGTACATGGAAGACCAAAACAATGTAATTAATTTAACAACATTTTTAATACTCGATTCTGATTGGCTGCTGGGTGTGCATTGAAAAGTGATAACGCACAGTCATAACCGCATGCTGAATAAAGAAGTTCTGGTCACATAGCTTAAGTGTTCTAAATGACTGTGCTCTGTACTGTTACACCCTTGAGAGGATTGCCGGTCTGTTGCAGAAACACAGAGATGGAAAACCACAAACAAACCTGAAATCATAAATTAACCTATAAAGCATATCTTTAGACTGTGGGAGTCCCTAAGTCTGAGAAATGTAATGGAACATATTGACATGCATTGACATACTGTTGGAGTGAGGCTTTAAGACCTTCCTGCAAAGGAAAGCAAGACATTTTATTGAAACACACAAATGTTGACAGTTTGTCATCAGCCGAGAGATACCCAAAACTGAAATGCTGCCATCTGTTTGTTTAAAACTAAAACTCAAGCTGAAGTTTCATAGTGACTACAGCCAATTATGACTTATTTCCTGATGCAAATACAGAAATTAAACACTGAAAAAAATACTATTATTGTAATTTTAATAGTAGGTCAATATATATAGATGTAAAATACATTTGAATTTTTTTTTACTTGAGTTTTAATAGCACAAAAAGGAAAATAATGTAAAGAAGATGCAGGGCATTTATCTGTGATATTTTTATGTTCTGCTTGAAAGAGTGCCATTTCTGCAGCACAGGAAGGAAAGGCCAGAGATATCACACCTTCACACGTTTAGGGTTCAGCAGGCTGTCACTAAAGGAGCTTTCCTATAACCTCGAGGTGTCATGCGCCGATTGAGAAAAGTATTTTTAGTTGACTCCGATGAGAGAGCTTTCAAAACCCATAACTAATTTGGCTGCTACTGTTTATCGTCTTTTCTATACAAATTATTGAGGCAGCAATATTGGGCATAAGTAGCATGTTTGCATTCAACTTCATTTATTTATTTATTTATTTTTTACAAGCATTTAGCCTATTAAAGTGTTTCTTTTTTTTTTTTTTTTTTTTTTAGGAAATTCCCAATAGTGAATCACCAATATCCATAATTTGTTTTGCATGGATCAGTACAGGAACCACTAGTCCCCATTTATTTGGCAGAGCTTGTGAACAGAAAGGGTTGTAAATCTGGATGATGGGGGATGATTGGACAACTATGTAGGCTAGTGTCAAAACTTTAATTTTGAAAGGGGTAGCCACAGAAAACCGGGGCAGAAATCTAAACAATTTTTGACAGATTAAAAATGAGTTAGGCAACATCAGCATGTAGGAGCTTGGTTCTGTAGGCTACTAGCCCTGATAAAAGAGAACAGTATTGCTTAAAGCCTAAAGCCGTTTTCACCGTGAATGGGATTTGTGCATCAAATTTGTGTTGGACGCCTGTCTTATGACGCTTGTCCTAGAACTAGATGGTCCAGACATGTGGGGGAACTACCCTCAAAAGTTTAAGTCTCATTGACAATGCATGGAAGACACGGATGATGTTGAGAGATCATGTTTATTTATTTTGAAGAGTTCTACAAAAGCATTGGTAAGTATGGCTGCTTTTCTCTACAATCCTCTATAGGGCTGGGCAAACAAAAAACCTGCATCACTAGCATTGGTCAACCCATGTACGTGCATGTAACCAAGGCTTAAGCTGAGCATTGATAACTACTTGAACAAAGAGTTGGGTTGCATAAACTAAAAGGTTTATGTGATCTTCCGGAGACTGAGGAGAGGACTTTTGATATGTCAAATGTGGTCGTCAATAATGTCCTTTATATAGGGTCATTTGTCTGACAATATGGACAACCCTAAGCCCACAGTCGAGCTGTACTTTAGAAAACACATCTGTCTTCAAGGGATGCAAATGTGGCCATCATGTCATCTGATAGAAAAACACAACGAGAGGTGTGTATCATCGGCATAGAGATGGGTTGTAAGTCTTTCTCAGACAATCAGGAGAAAATTGTTGTGATGTTTGGCGATCTGGATATATCTCCCTCTGGTGGAGAAAAGTGTGAGCTAGAACCATCACCTTGGCTTGAATGCTATTTAACCCTTGTGCTATCTTAGATGACCCCATCCTTGCATTTACGTGTTCTCCCTACCATGACAAAGGTGGATAAAGGTGGAAAGATTTCATGTAATCCATGGACACCAGTGAAGATCACAAATCATTGAAGAAAAAAGGTTCAGAGCACTGTCTAGTGGGTCTAGATAATAATAATAATAATAATGGATTGGATTTATCTGCGCTATTCAAGTCAATCAAAGCGCTTACATTGTGTCCATTATTCATTCATTCCTCATTCATACTTGGTGATGGTAAGCTACTGTTGTAGCCACAGCTGCCCTGGGGCAGACTGACAGAGGCGTGGCTGCCAGTTCACCGGGATCATTCATACGCATTAATACACCAGTGGAGCCACACTGGAGGCAAGGAGGGTGAAGTGTCTTGCCCAAGGACACAACGTCAGTTGGCTGGAGGGAGTAGGGATCGAACCGCCGACCCTTCGATCATTGGACGACCCGCTCAACCGCCTGACCCAACTCCCAATGCCAAAATGCTTAGGATAGCAGAAGGGTTATGGAGAGATTTGAATCAGCAGAATAGGTTCTTAACATCTTCAATGTTACGAATCTTATCATGATGACACTGTTTACGAAAGGCTTATGATACAAGCAGACAATGCACCATCTGGACCGATTGGATTTGAGCTACTTCCTTCCTGCTGCCCACTGTTGTTCACAGATGAGATCAGTGAGCAACAGAAGCTGAAGGTCAGGCAGGTTTAGAGGTCAGAGGGCAAGTTGAGAGGGTGACGCAACAGTCTGTAGCTGTGCTGGTGTCGAGGTTGGAGGAGTTACATAATGGGTGGGGGAGGGGGGGGGAGTAGCAGGGATAGAGGAGTAGGAAATTGTGCTGTATACTAAGCCCACAGTAAAATATAATCAGCAAACATACCAAATGCTGCCCATTACTGACGCTAACCAGCAGCTGGATTCAAAAACACAGCAAAATTATGCTACTCAGCACTTCATTACCTATGTTTTGCCTTTCGACCACACACATCCTCTGCACAAATAAACATTTAATCAGATAGCAGCTCTTTAATTAGTAAGGTTTACTGTTAAATTTCTGGGAATATTTTTTTACTAGACCTGAGGAAAAACAGAGTAGATTAACAGATTATTGTTCATTTTATTACCTGTTAGAGTGAAGATGCACTCTTTATTCTTTTAGCATCTTGTGTAGAAATTCAGACCTAGAAGTGTTTAGGTAAAATCTAAGAGGGACTTTAATTGCTAAGGAGGGGGCACTCTTCTTTGGAATTTGTTTGTTTACAGATTTAGGGATGTTTCTTTAGTTCAATACTTCAATACTTCCCTAATGTGAAGTATTGGATATCAGCGCAATGCTGCTTTTCTCTGCTTCAGAATCTGGTGGATTGCGTTAAATGCATAAACGGTTAAAGATTTATGATTGTCTAAAGAATGTCAAAGATCAACTTCTACCAGTTTAGATTTTTATTTAAATTACTTTTGTCTTTACTTTATTGTGAAAACAAAAATTAAATTAAAAGGAAAAAACTTTTTTTTGTTTTACCAGACTTTCAACATCCATTTTTGCTGTATTCTGTAATAACAAGTGTTATTAGTAAAATTTCAGACCATTAATTAACACAAAAAATTCATTAGTAAAACTACTGAGCCTCACTAATGAAAATACAATTACCTCTCATTATTAATGCACACTGAGCTTTCAGAATGCATTGCGGTGCCAGGTTCTGTTACAAATGGACTCTCAAACTGCCCTTTTCTGGACAACTCAATGTTCTTTATTAAAGTGGTTACTTATGTGACTCACTGTGGGCAGGCCCCATCTGAAGGTCAGCTATATGGTTGCCAGATCGACACTAAGTCCTCAAAGCCTTATCGTTATTCACTGCCCAGCCCCTAGCAGAGCACAGATGCTAAAACCTGAGCAATTGTTATGGCTGCCCTTGATGTTTAATGCGGAGCTTTAAAGTCACTGAGTATGAAAGAGAAACAAAAAACGCAAATGATGTAGGATTTCCATGTGAAATCAGGAACCTTATAGTAACAAAAGGAACCATCTGTAGTTGACTCAGAATCCATAGTCTATGGATTCCTCTCAAACAGTTCAATAAGTAGCAACAATATTTCTAAATTCTGTTAGAAACTACGTCCGAAGAATCGCAATTTCCGAAAAGGAGACGAAGGATGACCCCTTTTAGGCTATAAAGCCATTCTCGGATCCGCTTGGCCTGTTCCTCAGAATAGATATGATCCCACATTTATGACCATGTTGGTCTCCAGAGAGCATTAAGACCTCATCAAATTTGCTCCTTGCAAAACTAGGTCACATATGATAACAGTTACAAGCACATCTGTACGTATTGAGAGGCGAGTGTGTTCCCAGAGGGCTCCATAAAATTAACAGCAGTCACAGAGGAGGGGAACCTCCGTGTCTCCCGGCTTTTCACACGCCGCATTAATAACACAGCACAGCTTTAGGAGGGTTGATATGTAGAAAGGTTTGCACACCAAGCAGGACTGCTTTTTACTTGATAAATGCACCTGTCACTAGTAAAATGATGTTCTTCACAACGGTATTGATTTTTGCTTTCTGCACCCTTGGTCCCATAAGCCCTCTAGCTCTAAAACCAGGGCAGCGGAACAAAAAGTCACAGAAAATGAAACACCGTATTGTTGCAGGAAAACATGCACGACAAAGAAAAACCGCATGCAGCATAAGGGCAGCGAGCATGCCTCACAGCAGAGTTCAGAATACTCTGCTGCTGATGGCTGGCATGGACTCTCCTCAGTCACTTTGTGACAAAGCATTTTCCATATCTGGCTGTGATAATCCAGGAGTCCTTGTGGTGATACGGAACAGGAAAGGAGACCCCAAGGTGAGTGCAGGGAAGCTCATGTATCAGAGCACAGCTTCAATCTTCATGTACTGAGGCTGGTTTAGGACCCCCCCTTCCAGACTAAATTGCTGCACTTCACAGATCAGTGGAGGAAAACAGTAAAACATCGGATGGTTTCCCTTTCAAAGCCTGTCCATGCTGAAGGACACACATGCATATTAAATGATGAAAAAAAAAAATCAGATGACTATTCGAACAATGCGATAATGCATAATGTTTCCAATTGGCCAATTACTGGCTGCTTTTCAGCATTTATTTTATTTAACGATACAGAAAGAAAGCCATTGTTTGCCAAATATGAAATGGATATATGTAACACATAAAATGTAAACCATTTTTAATGTGTCGACACAGTAGCTTCACCAAATAATTATATAGATAATTGTAATTACTCGATAAAGACATTCAAAGATCCACTGCAATGAAAATGGTGTTTTTAACATGTTTCTTATGGCATTTTTCTGACAATGGAGGACATACTGTCTGAATGTCATCCCACAACCAGCTTATTGAAACCAAAACAATGCTGTCTTTACCCTTCACCCAAATGGCTCTGAAATAATGTTTTTGTAAATTTATTTCAGACATTATAGAGTTTTCTAGGTAAAAATTAAAGTAAAAGCAAAACATCTTTAGACCTATTGTAAAAGCGTTTCCGGTGGTCTTTTACTTAAGATGATGTCAAATTTTAGTCAAAATCCCAAAACCTGTATTGTTTTTCTACAAGATAGTTTCTGCAGAGCAGCAGTAGCTGTTCATTACAAAGTTTCCTCTGAGTTGTGGGCAAGATGATTGGTGCGGAGTAATACTGCCTCCTTCCCATCGGCCCACTCACCTGTTTACATTCTCTCCCAATAACTTGAAAAAGATGGATCCATTTGTCTGCATCAGAATGGAGCGGAGCAGGGAGCTTGTGCCCTTCCCAGCATATTTTCTACATCACAACTTTAAGCTTTTTCAGATAGAATTTTACAATTCCTATGAAGAAATACAGGTACTCAAACATGGAGTTTTAAGATTAATGTTCTTAATATATGTAAGCCATCGAAAGGAAAATGTCACAAGAACATGTTAACAACACCAAAAACGGGATTTTTATCTGAGTGGATCTTTAAATGTCTTGATTTAGTACTTACGAGATATATATATATATATATATATATATATATATATATATATA